>JAHLSL010013023.1:497601-512953 GCA_025920805.1 Petroica traversi
GATAAGGATGGGATGACTCACCCATGGAGGAGCCGTGCAGGGGTCTCCGGCGGGCACTGCCCCCGTACTGGTAGTACTGGGAGCCCGGCTTGCTGGGGGACAGCGCCCCGGGCGTGGCCAGCTCCATGTCCCCTCCGAGCAGGCTCTGCTGCGGGACAGACACTCAGCTGTGGGGCAGCACGGGCGGCCCCGAGCCCAACCCCAAACTCAAACCCAAACCCCAAACCGCGCTGCCCTCAGCATCCGCTCCTTCCCAGCCCTAAAAATAACCGGGACGAGAGCCGGGAGCGGCGCCTGGCGTTAAAGGAGACACCACCGAAATTCCCGCTCGGGAAAAGCGGGAATTCCAGCCTCGTTCCAGGAATTTCAGCACCTGGGCGAGCAGAGCTCGGGAAAGTTTGGCAGCTCTGCCTGGGTATTTTGCTGGGATTAAGAAAAACAAAATTAAAATAATGAAATCCCATTAAATCCTTCATGTGGATGAGGCGGCTCCGTTGTCTCGAGAAAAATATCCAGGAATGAAATCTATCGGGGCCTCGAATAGGGATAAAATGGATATAAAATAGATACAAAACTGATATGGGAGGTCTGAAATGTAAAATATGTGTAATGCGCAAAGCACGGGAAGTAGAGATATAATGTAGTAAATATAAGGCATATTATATAATATATATTAATATAGAATGTGTTTTATGTATATAGTGGATGATATATATTTTATATGTGTAATGTGTTAAATACATAGTGCATTATAGACACGATGTACTAAATATAGGATGGATTAAATATAGAATGTAGTAATAGACAATGTATTTTATATAGTGTATTATACATAATGTATTATATACATTATGGATTAAATATATGATGCATTCCATATAATGTATTCTGTATCATCTACAATGCATTGAGTACATAATGTACAAAATAAATAATGTAATACGTGTCTAGAATTATTGTATTATACACAGTGTGTAAGATCTATATCATGTATTAATACCTTCAACATTAAATACCTCTAATGTATTAAATACCTATAATCAGTACAGTCGATATAAAGTAAAATAAAACATATCGTATATAAAATATACATGACATCCAAGGCAAGTAAGCAACAGGAACTTACAAGCACACAACACACGAATATCCAATATATAAATACACACAAAATATGCGCGAATTATCAAAATCCCGCTGAGCAAAAACGGGAAGTGAAGGGAATATCCGTAATATTCCGGCGGTTTATGGGATGCGCCGCACTTTGCAATCCCAAACGCGAGAGTTGAGAAATCCACTTTTTGCCCGGGCAGCGCGGGGATAAACGCCCGGAGCCCCAGGGAAGAGGCGGCTCGGAAGTCCGGCAGAACTTCCCGCGGCCCCGCGGATCCCCCGCCATCCCAACCCCCCGAAAAGGCAACTTTGGGGCGCCTGCTAATCAACTTTCCGTGAGTGCAGTAATTAGCGGGCCCGGCGGAGTGGGGAAATGTGTTTGCCCTAATCGAAATTCTAATCACCGTGTCACTCACAACAGCCTTAGTGCTGCTTCGCTACCGCCCCATTCATATGCAAATGAGCCCTAAATAGGCCAATTACGGCTGGGACCGCTCGCCTTAACCCGCTGCGCTCCGCGGAGCCCGCGCGGCACCTGCACAAAGCGCTCCTTGTGCGAGCCGCTCCGACTGGGAACGCAAACATTCCCCAAACCCCGAGCCCAACGTGCCCTTTCCCGGGAAAAGCGCCGCGGCCGATGGGATGGGCGAGCTCCGGGATCCAGCCATCCATCGCCGCTCGGACATCGTGGATAAAATCCCTTCCCGTGGAAAAATGCCCGGGCTCCAACCGTCCTCACAAAAATCCCAGCTCGCTGTTCCAGGGATAAAATCCCAGGGAAAAATTCCCCGTGTTCAACTCCGATCTCTCCATCTTCACACAAAATCCCAGCCCAGCGTTTTCCCCATATCCGAGGATTCAGGGGTAAAATCTCATGGAAAAATTCCCAGTATCCGAGGTTTCAGGGATAATATTCAATGGAAAAAATCCAGCTGTCCAACCCTGTTCCTCACAAAAATCCCAGCCCAGAGTTTTCCCAATATCCAAGTTTTCAGGGATAATTCCCACCTGCTCCGCTGGTAAACAGCACCTGCAGCGGGAAAAAGCTCGGGAATCTGTTGGATAATTGGGAATGAGGAATAGAGAGAGGGCAGAAATTCCAGAAGGAGGGAAGAAGGAATATTGGGAATATCTTGAAGAGGAAGAAAATTTTAGGGAATGGCTCGGACCTAATAGCGGATTATGGTGAAAATCCTTGGAAAATCAGTGGGATTTTAGGAGCATTTCAGAAGGGAATATTTCCCAAGTTTTATTTTGAATATCCTGGAAAATAATTGGGATTTCACGGAATTACTCCCCTCGCCCCCAAAATAAGTGTTTTATGGTGAAAATCCTTGGAAAATCTGTGGGATTTTAGGGAATATTTTGGAGTATTTCACAAGATTTTCTGTGAATATCCTTGAAAATAAATGGGATTTTAGGGAATGTCCCCAAAATAATTATTCTCTGAAACAAATGGGAATTTAGGAAGTTTGGGATAATTTCACTGGGAATATTGGCTGATTGTGAATATTTGGGAATAAATGAGATTCAGGAATATTTTGTATCATTCCACAATCAATCCTGGTTTATAGTGCCTGGAAACAAACCGGATTTTTGGGAATGTCTGGAAGCTTTTCCAGAGGGGAAAAGGTGTGAACATTCCCTGCACGCCGCAGGAATCCCGGGAATGCTGAGGCAACGGGAATTCTCCCCAGAAAATCTCTTTTTTTCTCCCAGCGTAAAGCCAGACCTGCTCAATCTGTGCCGGGCTCATCCATATGTCAAACCTCGGGATGAATCCCTAAATTTCCCCTGGAAAACCCCTCCGAGCGCCCATAAATCAGCATTTTCCAAGCCTCTGAGAGAAAGGAAAACAGCCACGTACCCTACGGAGCTTTGGCTTCCTCATCCCAACTTTTTCCTCAAGAAAAAGCTGCGGAGCTTTCTACGGGAGAAAAAACCCCAAATTCCGATTATTATTCCGATTATTATTCCGATTATTATTCCGATGATTTCAGGAGAAGCTGACATGGGGAGCAGGGGCAGGGGGTGTTTCGGGGTCAGCCCTGGGCTCTTCCCGCTGGAACGGGAAGGAAAATTGGGATAAAGATCAAATTTATCCCCACATCCTTCCCTGTTCCCACAGCGGCCTCCCCGCTCCCTCTCCCGCTTCGGGAATCAGGGAAATAATTTGGAACTGGAGCTAAAAACAATTCCCAGCATTTTAAAAACCAACAACGTGACCCTAAAGTCCCGGGATTTTCCTCATCCGGGAATTTTTATTCACGGCAATGTTTTGGCTTCTTTATTTTTTTTTTGTGCCTTCCCACATCCTCCCGTTCGCTTCCTGCCGCCTCCGAAACGGGAATAACGAGACAAAGAATTAAAGCTGGAGAGGGAGAAGATCCACAAAAATCCATCCAGATGGAAAGGAAATTATCCCTCCTGGAAAAAGCCGAATGTTGTTGCTGCCGCAAAGCTCGGCTTTTGCTTTTTAAAGGAAAATTATGTGGATTGCACCTCCGTGTTTGCCCGGGATTTAAGAGGCTGGTATTCCCTACAAAAAGCGGAATATTTTCCCTTTGTTATGGGAACAGGTGGGATCAAAGTGTGGAATTTTCCTACTGAAATCAATTTGGATTAAAGGGCCTTGAATCTGAAGTCCAAAGGCGTGGAGCAGGGAAAATTCCCTGTTTTCCTCCTTCTGCTCAATCCCAATTTTCCTTCCCTGCTCAATCCCAGTTTTCCTCTCCCTGCTCAATCCCAGTTTTCCTCTCCCTGCTCAATCCCAATTTTCCTTCCCTTCTCAATCCCAGTTTTCCTTCCCCTGTCGGGAACACCGAGGCCTTTCCCTGTTTTATACAGAACCCTCAGGACAATCACCCCAAACAAACCCATTCCCAACCCATTCCCTCTGGGATTGCGTTCCCGACGATATACCCTGGATTTATTTGTTATTTTCTGCGATCTCCCCACCCTTTCCCCAGCACATCCAATTAAAATTCCTGCCATTCCGTGGGATCAAAGCTGGGAATGTCGCTTAGGATCCCCCTGACCCGGCTGCTAATTGGGGCTTTTCCCAGGAAAAGTGGGAGCGTGGGATGAGCTGCGAGCCCCTCCAGGTGCCCACCTGAATGGTGGGAGCAGCTCCGGATTCCGATTCCCTGCCAAATTCCTGCTCCTCTGAGCTAATTCCTCAGATAATTCCCAAAGAAGCAATGGGAACTCAGTGGGATCGCAGTTAAAAATCCCGATTTTAATAAGAATTAATTTCCCATTTTTCCCCATCCAATAATTTCTCACCGTCCTGTTTTCCTGCCCTTCAGGATCCGGGATTTTCCTTCCTCACCCCAATTTCTCCTCAATTTCGGAATTTTCCTTGGATATTTCCCTCCAGGATTCTGATCTCTGCTTTCTACTTCTCAACCCGAATTTCCAGCTCTTCCCAATCTATGGGCTCCTACCAATTCTTTGGATTTTTGGGAATTTGGCAGCTCTCTCTCTTAAAATCTCCCGTGTCATTGACATCCAGGATTTGTCCTTAATCCCGTGAAATTCCAGCCCAGCAACTCTTTCCCCGTTTTCCATGTGCTTTTCCTTTGATAACCTAATTCTTAAAATCTTTGTGGAAGAATGGGAGCATTGAAGGAAAAGTGGAATTTTCCCGCTGAGTTTAGTTTATTTTTTTGGGAACGATTCCGTGGAGGAAAAGAGACAAATCCGAGCCCCTTTGTTTTATTTGCTCCATTTCAGGACAGATAATTTGGGAATTTATTTCTCTGCCTTCCTGCTCTGCCATTTTCCTTCCATTCCAATCTCATCCATGAAAACCAAGGAATATCCCATCATTTTTTAACCAACCCCTGCATTAACGCACCCCAAATCCCAGTGAATACATGGAACGAGCTGGGAAAAAACAGGATATGGAAATATCGGGATATTAACGGATGGAGAAACAGCTAATCCAAAGTTTTGTTGGGATGTATCCACAGATCGGGAATTACGGGGTGTCCTGCTGTCCCTGTTTGCCACAGGCTGGAGTCCTAAATTCCAGCATTAAGATTTTTACCCAGAGTTACTGGAAAACATTGGAGAGACCGAAGACCCCCCTGGGCCAAAATGCTCCGAGCACCTCAAAGGGCTTTTTTTTATCCTTTTGCCATTCCCCATCCAGAAGGACAAACAGCCTTTCCCTTGTTTTTTATGGGAAGCGAGAACTCGTAGGGAAAGAAGTCGCAATCTTGGGCAGCAGGAAATGAGGGAATCATGGAAGAGACCTGAAGGATCAACCCAGGGTGTTCCCACCTGGACTCAGACACTCCTGGTGATCCAGGAGCAGCCACGGCTTCTCTGGAAAAGCAGGAACTCCTGGAATATCCCAGCTGAATGTCCCCTGTGTCAGAGCTGCCTGGCATTCCCGAGCTGCCCCATCCCCGCGGCTCCCGCGTGCCCACAAACCCTGCCAGGGAGGGAAGGGCCCATATGTGCTCCAGGAGAGCCGAGTGGGCACCGGCTCCGGCTCCACATGGGATTTCTCACAAGTTTTCCAAAGCTGGGCTGGGAATCAATCATTTCGCAGAGCTCGTCCAAGAGCGGTCAGCGCGGAATCAACTCCCACCAGTGATTGATTTCCACTGGACGGGGAAAATCAGCACTTTTCCAGCTTTTCCAAACTGGGAACGGGGAGCCAGGATGGGACTGCTGGGGGCAGCAACAACTTCCACTAGCCCAGGTTATTCCAGCCTGGAAAAAGCAGCACGGGGCGGCCACAGCTGCTCTGGGAACCTGTGCCCTCCCTCTCAGCCAGGAATTCATTCCTGAAAAAATGAAGGAGACTCCAGGGAGAGCTCAGAGCCCCTTCCAGGACCTAAAGAGGCTCCAAGAAAGGGACTGGGGACAAGGGGCAGGATGCAGGGAATGGCTTCCCACCGCCAGGTGCGATACTGGGAAGGAATTCCTGGCTGGGGAGGGCTGGGTTAGAATTCCCAAAGCAGCTGGGGCTGCCCCTGGATGCCTGGAATGTCCAAGGCCAGGCCGGAATGACCTGGGACAGCAGAAGGTGTCCCTGCCTCACGGGATGATCCTAAATGCCTTCCACCCCAAATCCTTCGGGGTTCACCTCTCCATCCCTCCCTGTCACGTGCTCCTGAGGCACCGGGGGGTTCTTTTTTTAGGCCGGCTCAGCACAGAACTTAGTCACGGTTTTTATTATTCCCGACAGAAATAGCCAAAGGATTCATCTCCTCATCCATTGCCCGAAATCTCTCCTTGTCAGGAGGAATCGCTCCTTTGTTTTGGGAGCAAATCAAATGGGAGCCGGCCGGAGCGGCGCCCGCCACAGGAAAAGCTCCGGAGCTGGGACAAGGGACAGGGAATGGCCTCCCCCGGACACTGGGAATACTGGGAAGCAATTCCTGCCCGGCACAGGGTGTCCAGGGAACCCTATGGTTTTACACGTGCCTAAAATCCCAGTAAGCCCATCCCGCAATTCCTGAATGGACCAACTCAGTTTGGGTGGGAAAGCATTTTGGGCAGGGACACCTTCCCCTATCCCAGGCTGCTCCAACCCTGCTTTGGGCCGGATCCTAAATCCCATTATTCTACCCCTTTATATCTCTCTTATACGGGATGGGAAAAGGAAGGAGGAATGATGATCCTTACAGGAATTTTGCCAACAAAAGAGCGAAAATTCCCAGGTAATTTCCAACAATCCCGGATTTTTCCAGCCAGGTAGAATCCCGAGAAAACCCCGCTCTCCCGCGGTGCTGCCACAGCAGATGTGGCTGGCTGACGAGCGGGAGGCTCCCGGGAATTGCTGCCTGGAGCTGCCATCCAGCAGCAGCTGCTGCCAGGGAAGGCACGGAGGGCGGGAAGGGTTTGTGGGATCACCGACAGGGAACTGGGAGCGGCCCTTTCCAAGGGATTCCATGGCTCCTCTGTAATTCCGAGGCTGGAATGAGGATGACCTAGAACTGGCTTCCCGTCCTTGCAGCTTTTCCTGCAGGGAATTGCGGGTGTGCAATCACATCCAAGGACCCAGCACCGCTGGAATCATGGAAAAGGCCACCAGAGTCCCACTGACCGTGTCCCCACGTGCCACATCCACAGGTTTTGGGAGCAATTCCAGGGATTCTGGCTCCACCCCGCCCTGCTCACCTGGAATTCCACCTGGAATTCCCGACAAATTCCTCATTCTGCCTGCTGGTTCTCCAGGGAACGTTCCAAACCCCTCCGTCCCCACATTCCCAAAGAGCACGGAAAGCTGGGATCAAGCCCTCGCCTTTCCTATTTTCCTGCTCCAGTCCTGGCTCCAGTCTGGACTTTTTCCTGGCACATTTGATGACAGGAGAGCTCAGAATATTAAGGAAGGGATGAAATTCCTGGGATGGTTTTCCAGGAGAGGGAAGGGAAGAGCAGGAGGAATTAAGGGCCGTGATTAATATTGTTCTTGGAACGAGAAAGGAAAGTGTCCCTCTAAAAACTCAATTGTCTGGGAACAAAGCGCGGAATTTGGCCACGGCTCGTGTTTTTTAGGCTGGGAATTTCTCCCGAGACTTCCGAAGATGCAAATTCCGAGCGCAGGGAGGCAGAGGCGCAAACGCTCCACCTTTGTATTCCGTTGGCATTTTATTATTTAATCCAAGCCCTCCTCTTCTGCGAGCTCCCCTCGGGAAGGCTTTGCTGTTAGCCTGCTGGCCTTGACTTCCAGCCAACGACAATTCCCAAACAAAAAGGGACAACAAATCATATTTCCACAGACATTCTTATCCCTCAATGCAACCTTGTTTGCGCGCCACGGCCGGCGCATCCCATGGAAACTCGGATTTGGGGCAGCAGCCATCCCACGCGGAGGGCCGGCACCGCTCCCGTGGCTCCCGGAGTCGGGGTTTTGGGAATGCACCTCCCTGCAGTGGGATGCGGCTCTCCAGGAGCTGGATCCGGGCTGGAAAAGCTCGGGAATTCCGCGGGGTTGGCACTCACCTGGTGGCAGCCCTGTAGGTTGGACTCTCGGCCATACGATGAGTACGAGCCTCGCTCTGTTTTACCTGGAGTGAAGGAAAAAGCCAAGTAAATACACGGAAAATGGACACGGGGCTCATCCAAGCTTTCTATCTGCTGTTCATCCCACGTTCCCGAGGCTGATTCCATGGATAAACCTGGGATACATGGAGGCTCAGAAAGGGGTCAGCAGTTTGCCTGGGAATACACATTTCCATCCCGGCTGTGCTGCTCCGGGCAATGGCATTCCATGGGACTGCCAGGCTGGCTGAGGTGGGAGCTGCCCTCACCCGTGTCCCACCCTGCAGCCTCACCAGCATTGCTGGGAACTGGGAACGGGGCTCTCCGCTCTCACCGCCATTGGGAACTGGGAATTTGCCCCCAGGGCTGGGAGCTGGCCAGCCCTAAGGCCTGGATTTTCCCTCTCAGGCTTCCCAAGGGAAGCGGGGCATTTTTGGGATGGAAGGGGTTGGACCCAGGTCTGTGCTGAGCATGAGGTCATGGCTGAGCAGCAGCGCCCCACGTGCTCCCAGACAAAGGGAAGGCAAGAGGCTGATCCCAAACACATCGCCAGGGAAGGCCCAGCCTTCAGGAGAGGGGCAGCCAAGGGGGAGGCGGCCGACAGCGCATCCCAGGCCACCGCACAAACCCTCCCGAATTCCCGGCTTTCCAGAGGCCGGGCACAAAGGCTGAGGGAGCAGCTGCTGCCCGAGCTGCCCGGCCATGCCAGGGCTGCTCCATGCCAGGGCTGCTCCATGCCAGGGCTCCTTGTTCCCAATCCCATCCCAGTCCCACGGAGGAGCCGTTAGAGAAAGGATGCTGGAGCTCCTTACTCATTCCGGCTCCACCATCGGAATATCCAGCTCCCAGCTTGGAGATGGTTTATTCCAAGAGGTTTGGAATCGAAAATTCCTTCTCCTCATCTTAATCTGAGCTTTTATGTCTCGATTGTTTTCCCTATGAACCTCCAAAATATATTTGCGATTCATGGGGCACGACGACAACTTTGGGAAGCGCTTGGATCCGGTGACCCAAAAGCCATGGATCACCCTGGGGTTGGGAACACTGGGAATAATTCCAGAATGAAACCACGGTCAAATTCTAATTGGGAATGGATGACTCCGCCGCCGAGCTGGGAAAACAAACGCGCCTGGAAGTCCATGTGCCGTTCCCATCACCCCAAGAGGGCCGGGAATAACGAGCAGGGAGCTGGGGAACAAATCCCCCAGGAAAAGCGGGATGAGGGAGCGGGCCCGGGGTGCTCGGAGCAGCCCCACGTTCCCGCCCGCGCTCCGGAAGCTCCTTTGCCATCGGCTCAGGCTCGGCTTAATTTCAGTTGTGAAAAAATATTTATCCCGATACAAAAATAAACCCCCTGCAAATTACAAGTTGTCAGGGATCAGATCCACTCCTATTTGTGTGGGGGAGGAATCGGGAACAGCGGAGACATGAATCATTCCCAGTAATTTGAGTGTTTCCATGACATCAATGGGCACTCGGCCAGCACTCTGTCGAAGTCTGTGAGGTACCAAAGCGGCTCCGCAGCCAGCGGGAGATTGACTTTTTTTTTTAGGATTATGCTCCTTGGAAAAGATTTCATCTCCAGCATCCACTTTTCCCACCGAGCCCGTGGCTCCTGAGCTCCCGAGCGAGTTTTGCCTCGGCTGCTGGGAGCCGCTTCCTGTGCCCCACAAATCCGATGGGGACAAAGCCCCGAACTTGGGGAAAACTCGAGGAATCGCTCAAACCCAGCCCCACAGAGGTTGCCACCGTCACCCTGAAATACAAAATTATCCCCTTTTCTTCTCCACACCTCATTCCCAGCCAGAAGGAGGGGGGAACATCTTTTCCCTAAATTCTCTTTCCCTAAATTCCCCATTTGGAACGAGCTCCATTCCCGATGCCGTGTCCCCGTTCCCGGCGCATCCCGAGGCGCGGGAGAAGCTCCGCGAGCACCGATTTGTGCTGCCACAGAAAAGCTTCTCCCCACTCCCCACACGCCCCCGGATTCAGAGGGTGAACAATGCCAGCCCTGGCTCCGGAGCCGGGCATTTTCCAGGGCTAGGAAAAGCCCAAGATTGTCCCCGATGGAGATTTTTATTTGGGAGGTTTCATAAAAAAGCCAGGCAAGGAGAGAGCGCGGCTCCGGCGCCGTCGCTCCCCGCCGCACGCACTGCGGAATTTTCGAGCCAAGCCTCCGGTCGGAGAATGCGGCAGCCGCTGCGGATATTTTTTGGCACAAAGACAACGGTGGCAGTGCCAAGCCCCATGGCTAAAACTCCTCAAAGGAGGCAGGAGGGGAGCGTTCCGCGCTCTTCCCGCGCTCTTCCCGCGTGGCCGTGGCTTCCAGGGGAAAAGTCCCCGCTGGAATATGGGGCTGGGGGAGTCGGGAGAGAGGAGGGGGAATAAAGGCAAGAGATGAGAGCCCTGGCAGGGTGGAGCTCCATGGGGAAGGTGCCACCGAGGCTCCGGGAAGGGGAACAAAGCTCCGAGGTGCCCGGCTCAGGGAATGACTTTGGGCTGCAGGAAGGGCAGGAGAAGCTCGGGAAGAGCGGGGAAATATCGGGACGTTCACCGAGCGGCCACAATGCCAATCACGGCACAGACAAAGGAACGGCCCCGTGCGGCTCCCGTGGTCCTGGCAAACGTGGAATTCCAGCTCCCCGCGCCCCACACACCTCCAGAAAAATCCCCCTTCCTTCTGAGCCTTGATCCCAAAATATTCCCTTTGTGCTTTATTCTTTCCCATCCTCAAAGACGCCACTGGAAGCCATGGAAGAATTGGGGAAATTAATTAATTAGGAAATCTCAGCAACTTCCAAAGGATAAACGCGACTCATCCCAACCCCTCTCTCCTTCCCTGCCCTGCAGAAAGGGCACCTTGGTGGTTTTTGGGAAGCATAAGGGCAGGGATGAAACAACTGAGGAAAGGAAGGGAAATGATTCCTGTAAATTATTTTCAATCAATATTTCCTCGGATTTTGTACTTAATCATCTTTTTTAAAGGGATGAATCCAACCAGAATATTTTAATTCCGGTTTTTGACACCTAATATTTGGGCCTGGGGCTTGCTTAAACCGACGAAAACGTGGCTGGAGAAAACTAAAAATTACCTGGAATTGGAATTTTAATGGTTCAACAATTCCAGCTGTAATTTTGCTTCAATCTATTATTTTATTCCAGGATTTTCTGTTAATTAAGGATTGTCCGACGGGAAGGATATTCCCCATTATGGACAAATTAAATGACAAAAGAAACGACAAATTTAATGACAAATTTAAGAACAAATTAAACGAAGATTCCCAAACCAAGCCGGGAACAGGGAACACAAAGCTGGAGCACACTTGGGTCAAATTCTGGGTGAGGGAATGGGCTGAACTCCCTAAATCCCAATTAATGCGCACTCAACACTTGAACTCCGACTCAGTCCTGAATTTTGCATCCCAAATTCTCTTCCAGTTGGGTTGCAGTAGAAAGGGAATGGCTCTGAACCCTGGATCTACTGGCACCAGATTATCCATTAAAAAATGGGGCTTTTTTTTCCCCGTAGAGCATCAAAAATGCCTCATTTCATCTGAGAAATCCAGTTAAAATACGTGGGGAATTCTCGATTATCCAAGGAAAACCTCATGGAAATAAATTAGGATTTTCTCCCATCTATCCAACACTGGTGGAAAAATAATTCTATATAAAAATATGAAGCATTTATTTATGCGTGTCCTTCTTTCTCCATGGACACCTTCCCGAGGTTTTCCTAGGAAAAGTGGAATTAAAAATCTCCTGCCCACCTAATTATCAGAGTGCTCCTGTATTTTTGCAGAACTTTGGAATATTCTGTCGTTTAAAAGAAAAAGGGAAAAAAAGAAGAGGGGAAAATAATAATAATAAAACAAAAAAGGAAGGAACAAAAAAAGGGGAAAAAAAAAGGGGGAGAAAAGGGAAAGGAAGGGAATTTTCGTGGGCGCAGGAGCAGCTCTGTGCACCAGGAACAGCTGGCGGAGCTCATCCCTTTGTGCTCTGCCGTTGCCAGTGCTCCGGTGGCTGTGGGCGCTCCCACGGGCACCGAGCTGGCATGGGCACAAGGAGCCATGGGCGGCGGCCCCGCCGAGCCCAGATGCTCCTGCTGTGCCAGCTCCACGGGAGCTGAGCTGGGCTCAGCCCGGCCAAGCCCACCCAAACCCTGCCCCTTCAGATACCCCCAAAATCCCGGTTTTTCCCACTGTGTTCGCCACCACAAAGAGCTCATCCCTGGAAATGGAAAGGAGTTGGAGTTGCTTTGTGCCAGACAACAAAACCGGGAGAAATGAAGGGATTTTAGGTCAGGAAACAGGGTGTGATCCACCGGACCCACAAAGCGGGCACAAATAATGCCGATGATTTGAAGGGAAATCGAGCCCGACACAAGGGGCCGCGAACGAGGCAGGAAACAGGGATGGGAATGGAAGGGATGTTCCAATGCTACCACAAGGGTCAGCTCCCATCAAATGCCCTGAAAATGAAATCCGGGAAATGTGCAGTGGAAGTGGGGCTGAAACAGGGAAGGTGAATTCCCAAACATCCCAGAACTCCTTCCTGACAACACCCTGCGTCCAGGTCCCCGTGGGAAGGGGATCCAACCTGGCATGGGTGCCTGGCCCACCCTCCACAAGCCTTTCCAGGCACATTCCTCACTCCAGGAAAATTCCCCATGGATATTTTATATCCCTGGTCTCAGTCCCTGATCCAAGGGGAAAGATTAAGGGAAGCTGCCCTGTGTGTCACCATCCCATAGGCAGCAGCACAATCCGGAACATTCCAGGGATTAATAAGCTGGATATCAAATCCGTGCGCTAATTGCGAGCGGAATAATAAACTTGCCCTAATTAAATTAGGGATTTATTGAAACAAAATGCCCCTTTCTTCCCAGGCTGATGGGAGAATATGGATATTTAAGGAGGGGGGGAAGCTGAACATTTCTTGGAGCTGTGGGATGCTCCTGGTGCCTGAGGCCACACCGAGATGCCGCAATGGGAAGAATTTTGGGAGACAATCCCTGATTAGGAGCCATTCCATCAGCATCTTTGAGCTCTTTTCCGTCATGGACATAGTGGAATTTCAGGCTCCAGGAGATAATGAGTGAACAGCCCAAACACCTGGAATTATTGTTGGGAGAGCAGCAAAAACTCCAAGGAAAAACACTGATCGTGTGTCACCCTTCCTGTCCTTGGAATGTAACAGGGAAAAGGGGCACTGGAATCTGAGGAAAATCCGTGGCGTTGGTGAATAGCAGAGGATTAAAAGAATAAAGAGAACAAGACTCCCACAAAAATCTGAGATAAGGACATGCTGTAATCCAGCCGGAGTAACCGCACCCCAAACCGAGGGACAAAAGGATCCAGAGGGAGGATAAGTGCCCCAAACCCTCACTGGACACGGATAAAGAGATCCAGAGCCTGGGGAGCAGATTTGGGATCAATCTGGACACAATATCCAGGTGTCCTTTCCTGATGGGAACCACACGAGGCCACCCTGGAGGAATTTGGGATGGGACAGGAGGAGCAGAGACTTTTCCAATGGAAGATTCCGAGCCCACGGCAGGAGGTTGGGATGAGCGCTCCTTAAGGGCTCTTCCAACCAAACCATTCCCAGATTCCAGGAATTGCAGCGCCTGGAACGGCCACCACTCCTTGGAATGCACCACCCATTAGATATTCCTAAAGAAACACCACCAGTCCTTCCACGGAGAGTAAAGGCTCCGTTATTAATTCCTACCCAAATTCTATTTATTCCGCATATTCCCCATCCCATAAAATTCCACTCTACAACAGTGATTTTTGTTCTCATTTTGGATCTTCTAAGGGGACACAACAAACTCCAAGGTTCCCAGAGGATGGGCAAACAGCAGGAATTATGCCCAGTAATATGGAATTCCCTGTTGTCCCCCATCAACAATTCCAGCACACCCTAATCCGGGCTTCCCACAGGAAAACCGGCACTTCCTAAATATTTTGGGATCTTTTTGGGCTGAGGATCCACACAAGCTCCCAGCAGCCTCCAGTGCCTCTGGAACAAGGAGAGGGGCTTGGGACAAGGCGTAGAGGGAGAGCACACAGGGAATGGCCAAAGGGCAGGGATGGATGGGCTACTGGGAAGGAATTCCTGGCTGGGATGGAATTCCCAGGAAGCCGTGGATCCCTGGGAGTATCCAAGGCCAGGCTGGAACAACCTGGGGTAGCAGAAGATGTCCCTGCCGTGGCAGGGGGTGCCAATAGATGATCCTAAACCCTTTCCACCCAAACCATTCCACAATTCCCTGCAGCCCCAGGGAGGCACATCCAGTGCCTCCTCCAACAACCGTGCAGCCCGTGGGAATTCGTTGTGCCACACATCCATGGAAACCCCCGTTTCTACCCTTTACACCGTGGAGTATCAGCTCTTGAGCTCCTGATCCCAGAAGTCCTGCATCCCTGAATTCCCAGTGGGGCGGCTCAGGTTCCTGGGAAGCCTCCCCATCCCCGGGCCGGAGCGGGAAGGCCGAGTTTATTATTCCCGAGCACTCCCTTCCCAGCCCCTCGCACAATCTGTTCACGGCGGGCCGATGTAAACGGATCTGACGTGCAGCCTGGCAGGGTCAGTGCCAGGGATAATGCCCGGGAAAATTCCGTGGCATTTAGGTCACCCTCTGCGGGGGAACGAGCCAGGGCGCTGCTCTGGCCGTCTCCTCCGCGATCCTTCGCGGCGCAGCCCGCAGCTCCGCGCGCGGGGCGAGCGAGGAGCCGAGCGCTCGGAGCACAAATCTGCTTCCAGGCCAATCCATTACATGTGACAAGTTAAATGTTCCATGGGAGACCATATGGCAGCGGAGCAGGGCCGGCGCTGCGGCGGGAGCTGGGAAAATGCATCACAATTAAGGGCTCGCCGCCGCGCCCGCAGCCTGCCCGCGGCTCCCAGGTGGGCAGCTGGCTCCCTGGAATTACGGCCCCCCAAAATCCAGGGGTTTGCCCAGCGCCCAGCTCCGGCTCCAGGCGCTTCTGCGGCCTGAAATCGGCCCGCTCTGGGACATCCCAGGGAAAACAAGGAGAACAAAGAGCAACAGGGGACAGTGGGACGTGTCCCTTCCCATGGAATGGGATGGTCTTTGGGACACCTTTGACCCAAACCATCCTGTGATTCCCTTCTCGGAGAAAGGCAAGGCCATGAAAAAGAAGGAAACGGCCCCAAATCCCCATTCCCAAAGCCATCAGGAATGTCACCCCATTCCCAAATCCCCATTCCCAAAGCC
>JAHLSL010013023.1:530834-560126 GCA_025920805.1 Petroica traversi
GCATGGGGGAAATGAGGGATCTCTTTGCTGCCCCGAGGGAAAGGACGCGGATTGAGGATGAGGAGGGGATGAAGACAGGCCTGGAGCTGCCAGAGTCCTGATCCTTTAAGTTAATTGAGAAACAATTAGGAAGGAATTGAACCAAATTTAAATAAGGGCACGAGGAAGGCATTTTTTGCCCGGCCTAGGTGAGCTCTGTGTGTTTACAGGGTATTAACAGGGAATAGTCTGTGAAGCTGATGCACGAGCCTGGAGGAAGGAGGGGCAGCCTGGGAAGCTCCAGTGGGGATTGGGGTGGGCAGAGCTGGGATGCTCCAGTTGGGAAGTGGGGCTGCTTCCATGGAGCTGCTCTGGGCTGGCAGCGGCTCGGCAGGATCCAGCTGTGCTGCTGGAAAAGCTGCTCTTCCACCAAGGCATCCCAATGCCGAGGTGTCGGAAAAATGTGGATAACTGTCCACAGCCACAATCGAAGTGACTGGGCCCAGCTGTCTCACAGATCCCAGCAAACCTCAGCCAGAGAAGCTGCATTTCCACAGGCAATTCTGTTCCTGCACAGGGAGAGTGGGAGATGGCCGTGCCCCACTCCCAGCCTGCAGCAGAGAACAGTCCATCACTTAGGGGGATGTGCCAAAATGCCCCAAATTCCAGTCACGAACAAGGAGAAGGGTTTGAACCCCACCCTGCAGTGGCTGAGGTGGGAAGGGCAGGGATGTGGCTACTCTGGTGACAACCTTGGTGTCCCCTCTCCAGCCTGCTCATGGAATGCAAGCCCCAGCACAGGGATGGATGCTGGCCCTCTCCTCAGGCTTGGGAACACCTGCAATCCCTGAAAATCCCTAAAAATCCAACTGCAGAAACACTGGGAAGCAACCTCTGCTCCACCTGCGCTTTGGGGTGGCGGGGCTGATAGGCCCCAGCAATAACAAGCTAATTAATATTCATAACAACCACGGAATCATGGAGTGGTTTGGGTTGGAAGGGACTTTATGGATCATCTCATTGCAAGCCCATTCTGTGGGCAGAGACACCTTCCCCTCGCCCAGCTTCTCACGGAGCCAAACCCACTGCCAGGCCAGGTTTGAATATTAAAACATTCAAAGAAGGCATTTTAATGAAAATCCAAGTTCCCAGGCTGGCTTTTCCGCACGCTCCGAGGCCGCCTCACCCCGAGGATCGCACATTTCCATCTGCAGGAAGCGTGGCTGGGGGATAAAGATTAGATTCTACTTACCCGGGATGGACTCGGATGTCCTGCATTCCCCCAGGACCCTGAGCTAGTTCTGTCTTCTACATCTGGGGACAAAAAAGTTCTTTAGGCTTCGTGGAAATCATTCCCGCCTTTTGTGAGGGCACTGGGAAATTAACGCTTCAAATTAATCTCCCGGTGCCTTTAATTAAGAAGCAGGCACGAGGAGCCGAGGCCGGGAAGTGGCTCCTGACCCCCGGCTTAAATGAACTCATTGAAATTCACGGCGGGAAGGAGCTGGACCCTCAGGAATGCTGAGGTCTGAGCAGCACAATTCCTGCCTGGCTCCAAAGTGACTCCAGTGAAACAGCTCCCATCCTTCCCAAGGCTGCAGCAGAAAGCAGGGATTGACAAACACCTCAAACAGGACAGAGCTGCAAGTGAAAGTCCAGGATGTGTTTTTTATCCTCCAGCCTCACACAAGGAACGCAGGCGGGCTGGGCCACATCCCTGGATAACACAGGCCATCCCAATATTCCTTCTCTGTTTTTCACTGAATGGTTTGGGATGGAGGGGATTTTAAGGACCATCACATTCCATTCCCTGACATGGGCAGGGACACCTTCAACTGCCCCAGGGTGCTCCAGGCCCTGTCCCACCTGGCCTGGGCCACACTGCTTAAACCCATTCTCTTTTTAGGTTAAACCATCCAGGTTCCAGGATCAGTGGGAATTCCAGCTGGAGGAACAGAGGAGGTCATGAGCAGTTAAAATCTGGGTGCTGCCACTGAATCCGAGGCATCTCCAAGATTCCAGACCCGACACATTCACGGAGTTTAATTCTTTCCCCCACTTAGGAATTCTATTCTCTCCATAACAGATGAACACGTTAATAGCACGAGACACTCGGAGGTAAATATTTAATTAAGCTCCAGGAAAAAAAAAAAGGAAAGAAACTGTGGATCATTTACCTGACAGATCCGATCAACCATTCCATTAGGTTAATTAGGCAGATTTTTAAAAATCAGTTGTGTTATGTAACAGGCAATTAAGTGTGGGGAGCCCCGATCCGTCTCCTGCTCCAAACCACAGGACATTATCCCATGGTTTCTGCTGGGCACCGCCCCACTCCGGAGCAGAGGGGCTCAGCCCTCAGGAACACAGCCCTGGTGTCCATTTGCAGTGGTACTGGCAGGAAATACATCACAGAACCACGGAATGGCTCAGGCTGGGAGGGACTTCAGGGATTATCCAAGTGCAGTGCCTGCACTAGAGCCGGGTGCTCCAAGCGGGAACATGTCCAGGGACGGGGCAGCCACAGCTTCCCTGAGAGCTGTGCCAGTGCCCCTCCCTCAGAGGGAGGGATTCCCTGCCTGTGCCCCATGGATCCCTGCCCTCCTTCGGAAAGGACAGGCTGGGACTTGTGCTGGAGTCGCATCCTCCCAATTTTCCTGGTATTTCACCCGAAAAGTGCCAACTGCTGCCGACCCTCTGCGAAGCATCAGTGAGGAGCCCTAATGAAGTAACCCTGACGGATAAATCCATTTCTTTCTCCATAATCAAATCCAAGCAGGTTGACATAACCCAGGAACTTAATCCAGTTATTCCCTGGTAATTGGAAAAAGGCCCTTTAGTTCTCATTAAAACAATCTTTGGGGATCGGCAGAGAAGGCGGCTCCGGCTTTAATGCTGCCCGAGAAAAGCCCCAAGATCCAGCCCCTTAAGGAACCTGGCTGGATTATCTAATTCCTGCATCGGAGCCCAGCAGGGAGTTATTGTTCCCAGCCACTCCAGCTTCAGCTCAGCTCCAAAAAACACAGATCCAGAACAAAGCCTGCTCCAGCTGGGGGAAGAAGCGGGATTGCTGCAAGACCCTCAATTTTCCGCTGCGATATTGAGAGCTTCACAAGGTCATGGAATCACTGGCGAGGTTGGGCAGATCTGGGAATTCTCATCAGGAAATGCTTGATAAATAAGGAGTTTTAAAGAATCATCCAGTCATGGGTTAGGAGGGACCTCCAGGATCATCTCATTCCATGGAATCCACTATTCCTGGCTGCTCCAAGCCCCATCCAACCCACAACACTTCAGTGACGGGGCAGCCACAGCTTCTCTGGGCAACCTGGAGCAAGATGATCCCTAAAATTGCCATGGGATTTGCAGGAATCGTGTCAAAACTAAGGAGGGTGGGGGAGAACCGAGACTGCTGATTATTATCATATTCCAGCATGATAAACACTTTGGGATTGTTGCTTCCCAAAACACCTTAAACCGGGCCTGCTAATCCCAATTAATTTCAACATGCCTGGTTGGTGGATTGAGACCTTTCCTGCTGTTCTGCTCTTCAAAAGAACTTGGATTTATCCGAGTATTAGGTTGAAAAACTACATGAAAAAACCAAGCTCAACAAAATACAGAAGGATTAAAGAGGAAGATCAAGGGAAGAAGAAACCTGGATATTTGATAAGCTAAAGGACTGGAAAATTTAAAATGCACATCCATTGATCCAATCTCTTTTTGAAGGTTTTGCTCTAAATATCATCAGGACATGAGAAGAAAAGCCCAAAACAACAGGCAGGGAGGTGATGAGGAAGAAGGACGGGATGAAGGCCTCAAATACTTGCAAAATTCACTTGTGGAATCAAAAAGACATTTTATTTTCTGCCTGAATTTCCAACGCTTCTACAAATATCCACGGAGAGTTGGAGACACCACTCTGAAATAGCAGCAGTGTAAACAAATCTGAACTGTTCCTGATGTCGTATTCCCAACAAAGAATCCCATTGTGCGGCCGGGGGGGTGAGCTCATAATTCCCCACATTGTCCCGGGAGCCAAACACAGCTATTTTCCAGGACTTTGTGTTGTAGGGACACAGCTCTCCCAGCGCTGCCCCGTTCCCTCATTCCAGCCTTTAATCCGCTTTTCCCAAGGCCAGCAGGTGCCTTCTCGCTCCCTGCAACTCCCTGCCTGGCTGTGGCTGCTCCTGGAATAGTGGGAGGTGTCCCTGCTCCCTAAAAACCCTTCCACCCCAAAGCATCCCATGGTTTCTGGTGTGGAGCTCTGGGATTCCTGAGAGGGCTCCTGACCCCAAGAGTCAAAGGGGACTTTCTTATTTTAGCCTTTGTTTTGTTCCCTTGCTGGGAGAATTCTGCACTGAGCTTCCGAATAAATAAATTCCCAAATTTCTGCTGTTTGGGAAGCCTGCGAAAACAGGAGCTTTATAGGAACATCAGAATGTAGCCGGAACATTCGGATGATCCGGGAGACGCTACAAAACACTGGGATGATGCTACAGACAAAACACCCCTGGATGTGGAAGAGAAAATAATTTCACCATTTTCCTATTTATTCCCTTGCTCTGCACAACCCCCTGACTGGAGGGGGGAACCAGGAGGGACTGAGCTCTGCTCCAAGGAAGCAGGGCCAGGATGAGAGGAAGGGGTTTCAAGCTGTGCCAGGGAGGCTCATGTTGGGTATTAGGGAAGATTGCCTCATGGAAATGGCAGTGGTGGAGCCCCTGTTCCTGGAGGGATTTAAAGCCGTGTGGATGTGGCACTTGGGGACACAACCTTGGCAGTGCTGGTGCCACTCCATGGTCTCACAGGGCTTTTCCAACATCAACAAAAAAATCCCTGTTTTTCTCCCCCCAAAGTTTCCCTGAAGCTCCTTAGGCTTCCCTGGATCTCTGAGGGAATGACTCCCCACCTTCTGCAAAGCAACAGAGATTTATGGATACCCATGGAAAAGCAAATGGAAGATCAAGCACACGTTACACCCTCGAAGTGGGATCGGGTCTGGGGAAGAGGAAGAGGGAAGGAGAAGAGGAATGGTGCAGTCCCAAGTGGAAATTCCCGCTGCCCCCAGCCCTCTCCAGAGCAGGAACAGAAGACTGGAATGGGAACATCCAGGCGCAGGTGACATCGACTGGGCTGTGTAATGCTCCAAGTGTCTCCCAACTAATTGTGCTTTGTAATAGAAAGGCTGAAATGAGGATAAGAAAAGCCTGACGTGCCCATGAATGGCAAATGAATTCATCGCGCTCGGCGCGAGCACGGAGAACGCGGATTAATTCATCACTGTGGGACACACAAAGCGCTCCTGCTCGGCACCGCCGGGAGAGAACCATCCCTTTCCTCAGGATACACTCGGGGCTGGCCGCAGGTAGGATCTGTCCTGGGCATGCAGCCACCAACAGGGACACAGGGCCTTCAGCATCCACTCCTTCCCCAAAGGAATCACCGAGGGAACCTCCCAGCCTCAGGAGTTCATCAGGATTTCAATCTCAAGCACTTCTGCTCTTCTTACAGGACAACAAATAACAAATGGAACCATCAATCCCAGAACGCTTTGGGTTGGGAGGGATCTTAGGGATCATCCCATTCCTTGCCATGGGCAGGAACATCTTCCACTATCTCAGGTTGCTCCAAGCCCTGCTCAGCCTGGCCTTGAACACTGCCAGGGATGGAAGGACATCCACAGCCTGCTCCAAGGTTATACCCAAATGTACCTGCGAAACCTCTCCCTGCACAGCTGCTCCTTGCCCTTCCATGGATCCAGACCCTTGGGCCTTGTCCCTGTACTCCCTTCAGGCACCACAGCTCCACTGCACTCCCTCGAATGGAAACCTGGGAAATTGTCTGGCACTTCTGGAAAACTTCCCCTCTCCCGAGAACAGCTGAGCCGTGACTGCAGCCCTTGAAGCCTCTGCCAGGGATCGCTTCCGTAATGCCGGCATTTGATTTTGCACGGAAAACTCACGGAGCGAGGGGCCCTTGAAGGCTTCTTCATCTCCTACCTCTGAGCTCTGCCCTTTGCTCCTGCAGCAGCTGCTCCCTTTCAACCTGCCCATATGCTCCGCAGAAACTTCCAGAGCTCCAGCCTGTTCCCGAGAAGGCAGCAGCTCCTTGCTGAGGCACTCATTAAAACTGGGGATCCTAACAAACCACCTGGAAGGGGAAGATGGAAATGCTTCCATGTCTGGCCCTCCTGGCTGGACACAGGTCCCATGCCTGCACTAAAGAGAGCTTTGGGCACTTCACTGGAAACCGCTGGCTTTAGATCATCCCTCGATCATCTCCCCAAATCAGAGAATGCTGCAATTCCAGCTGGGAAAGAAGCCCTGGCTTTCTCCAAGGTGTTTGCAGCACATTCTGTACTTTTTCAACCGACGGGTCATTAAGAACTAAATTATCCTTACAAGTGTCTTCTGAAAGGAATAAATGACATCCCTCCACCACGGAAGGATAAATTCAGCCACATCTCCCTGGAATACATTGTAGGACCCTGCTGGAATATTTGTCCCTGTCACTCCCCTCAACAGTGCTGAGTGCAAGCCAAGCCCAAACTCAAGAGGTGGAAACTTTGCACTCAGCCTGTCTGGAGACGGTTCCTCTTCAGCCGCCCTCTGTCCCCAGGGGTGAGTTCTGAATCAGAGGGGCTTTCCTGCAGAACCTGGGGAAAACCCTCAGCCTTGCTCCGCCCACAGCCTGGGCTGTGCTGAGCAAAGCCAGCCCCGAGCCCACACCTGAGGCTCTGAGGGCAGCTCGCAGAGCTTCCCAAAGTGTGGAAGCAGAGGACACAAGGATTTACCCCAGCAGGCTCTGAGGAAGCTGCTGAGCTCCCTGCCACGGCTGTGGCAGCAGAACCGCGCGACCGGGGCCCAGCACATCCTGTTTACAGCCTGTGCTGCTTCCGAAGGCATCCAACCATGGCAATTGTTGTCCTTCAGAATATGGTAATTGGGATATTTTTACCCTGCTCCAGAACATATTTACAGCCCACAGCAGACTTTCAACAACAATGCAACTTGGAAAGCTGTAAATATGGGACAATCATCCCCAAACACCCAGCTATCCTTCAACACGTCTTGGCATTTGGGACAGCAGCTCCACTCAAAACATATGGCAGGAAAAGCTTTCCCATTGCAGGGAACGAGGGGCTTTGCTCCCTCCTGCTTTCGCTTTTGGGCCACTTTAAGGACTCTGTCCTGTATCTCCAGCTGGAACCGGACAGAGGACAAGCATCAGCGTGGCCAAGAATATGAAGAGACAACTCTAAAGGTGGACATGGCCACCACACTACTACCAACCCAGGCAAGATCTTAAATCCATCACTCAATTCCCCTCAATAAAATTCTGAATCCTGGAACAGTTTCGATTGGAAGGGATTTTAAGGATTACATCATTCCACCTCTGCCTTGGGCAGGGACACCTCCCAGCCCCAGTGTCCAGCCTGGCCTTGGGCACTGCCAGGGATCCAGGGGCAGCCCCAGCTGCTCTGGGCACCCTGTGCCAGGGCCTGCCCACCCTCCCAGGGAACGATTCCTGCCCAATATCCCATCTGGCAGTGGAAGCCAGTCCCTGTGTCCTGTCCCTCCAGCCCGGTGGGAAGGGCATGTCCCCCTCCCACCAAGGCGCTGGCAGTGTTGGAGGGGATTTCCACAAATCCACGGACTGAGCCGGAGCCGTGGAGAGGCCCAATTTATTTTAATTATCCGTGTTTAGAAGCGAGTAAACAAAGAGAGATGGGTTTAATGAAAAGGGACAAACAGCATGGAAGCAGCTGGAAGGGGTTTTTTCTATCCCAGTTGCTATTTTATTCCAGTCTTTAGTCACTTCTATCCCCAAATAAAGCAGTTTTAATCCAGGCCAGAAGTCTGAGACCAGTTTTGTACACATGGGCAACTCAAGCTGTGGACTCTCCACCCCTGGAAGTGTTGGAGAGGGCTTGGAGCAACCTGAGTTAGTGGAAGGTGTCCCTGCCCATGGGAGGGGTGGAACGGGATGATCCTTAGGGTCCTTCCAACCCAAACTATTCCAGGATCATATGGGGTAACTGCAAGAATCTCAGTATTCATTCTGAGCTATTACAAATCTCTGGCCCCCCATGTAATTTATTCAAGGTTTGTCTTTTAAAATCAAACCCCACAATAAATTTGCGGCTCTTGTGGTTTCTTTGTACTTCATAAAAGGCTTTTTTTGTCACTCCATGTTTGTTCCTCGGAAGAGAAACTTCACCCCACGGCAAAGGGCAGGATGGGTTTGGAATGACCTGAAGGGAACAAATCCAAGCAGAGCCAAAGAAACCTTGCTACCTTTCTCAAGAGAGTCTGACAGAGCACACAGCACCTCACAATTCCTTGGGCACTGCCATGGATCCAGGGGCAGCCCCAGCTGCTCTGGGCACCCTGTGCCAGGGCCTGCCCACCCTCCCAGCCAGCAATTCCTTCCCAATCTGCCATCCATTGCTGTCCTCTGGCACTGGGAAGCCATTCCCTGGCTGCTGTCCCTGCAGGCCTTGTCCCCAGTGCCTCTGCAGCTCTCCTGGAGCCCCTTCGCAGTGCCTGTGACCCTAAACATGATTAAATAACCAAGAATCCTTTGAATTTATATCCAGACGCTAAAAACTCTGCACACAAAGCTTCCAATAAATCCAGCAGATAACAAAAGCCAACTTTGCGCACGTTGCATAAGGAGGATCCTTTATGAGCCCAGAGCTTTCCGTGCTCTCCTGGAAGAACCAGCAATTAGGAAGGTGAGGAAAGGTAATGGCTTTCAAACACCCTGCTAATCCCAATATTAGTGCCTTGCAAAGGGAGAAGTGCCAGGAATTTGGAGGAGTGCCCAGCGATCTGTCTTACCTTCAGTAATAAAACTGTGCTATAAACATGAGCGAGAGACTTCGGATACACTTTAACCTTCCTTTTTTTTTTTTCCCAGGCTATTCTTTACCACCAGTGCTAATCCAGTGGCTTTAAAACCTGCTGGAGAGATCCATCAACGTGCCAACGGGAAGCCTTTTATTTAGGATAGAGATCTTTAAAGTCGACTTTATTTCACTGCCATGAAGGACTGTTTAATCCTGGAATCCCTTCAGCTACTGGAATAAAAAGGCACGGCAAGCAAACGCAAAGCAGCGTTGGGAATGGGAAGAGCTGACTCACTCTTCCCAGCCGCAGTGACTCCTGACTGTGGGATGGAACTGAGGTGATCTTAATCTTGGTTTCTGTAAGCAGGAATCCCCCTGGCATGGTTACCACGCTGCAGGGAGTGGCTGCTCCCTTCCCCTCACCCTTTCCTGGGAGGAGGAGACCCCGTTATCCCAGGAGCTGGATATATCCCATGGCAATGTGCTTGAACTCCAGACCCTTGGCAGTGCCCACGGCCAGGCTGGCCGAATCGGAGCAACCTGGCACAGTGGGAGCCGCCCCTGCCCACAACTCTTAAAGCTGAGCTTTAAGACCCTCCCATCCTAGAGCATTTCATGATCCCATCCAAGAGCATAAACCAGAATTCCCAGATTCTGCCACATTTTCCTGTTGGTGCTGCAATCCGAGCAGTATTTACCAACCCGAATGGGACAACCCCAAACCTGACCCAAATCGAACTGGGTTTTAGGCCAAAGCCCCGCTCTGGCAGGCAGAGGCCCGGGGATGGGCTCACAGTGCCCCTGGGATCAGGGCTCAGAGCACAATAACAGCAGGACGTGCCTCATTTCCGAGGCTTTGGGAACTTCCTTCCTCCCGGCACTCGCAATATCCTGTTATGTGTGCACGGACCGATCCTGCAAAAACGCCTGGATGGGCCTTTGTGCACGCTGGGATCAGCTGGAGAGGACAGTGCAGCAGCACAGCTCCGAGGTGCAGTCGGGATCTCATGGAATCAGGGAATGGTTTGGGTTGGAAGGGCCTTAAACCCATGCCATTCACACCTCCCCCTGTCCCAGCTGCTCCAAGTCCCGTCCTGCCCAGCCTGGAATTAGTAAATCCCATCCATCCACACTCAGTCTGTAAGGGGAATGAGTGTGGAGTGACTGCTGCACCTTCGGGGTGCTCAGGAATGAGCTGGTTCCTCCCCTCAGCAGCTTCAGAAGCTCGGGAGATGCACAGCCAGAGGAATTCCTCTGGGATGGGAAAACAAACTCCGAGTCCCTGAATGCGACGCGAGGTTTTACAGCTCCGGCTGAATCCAAGCTGGGAATAGGAGCTTGGGAGGAAGTTCACACACAGCACAACTGGGAGCCAAACAAAAGCCATTGTGTGGAGAGGAGCATTAACGAGGATTAATATGTTTTAGATTAATTGTTAAAACATAACAGGACAAAACTTGAGGGATTTGGATTAAAACCCCCAAAATTTACTGGGAAATTAAGTTGATAGGATCATCTGATCCCTCAGTTTTGGGGAATTATGACCTCCTCACTCCAAGCCCCATCCCAAATGTTAAGGAATAATCTCGGTGAAGCCACTCTTGATTAATTCCAGTGTAAATAAAATCCGAATCAGCCCCAATTTTCCCAAGAGAAGGGAATCAAAACAATGTGGAGCCGCTTGCCCAATCGCTCCCCAGACTCTGCACTTCAGCATTTCCTCATGGAATTGGGCCTCCACAGAAATGTCAACGTCTCCATGCTAAACAGCTCCTCCACAACCACATCATAAATGCCTGTCTGTGCTGGGGTCCGACCTGAGGCACCCAGGCTCCCACGCCCTGTGTCAACAGAGCGTTTAAGCTCCTAAATCATGCAGGCATCTCAACTTCTTCCTTTGGAATAGAGGGATGATGCTGGAGCTGGCTCAAACTCAGGGTAACAGAGCCCAGCAAGCTCCTACCCCCAAACCCCAACTGCCTGTGGGGCCAGATGCCCTGCCCCAAATTGGGCAGTGCCTCTTCAGACTCTTCTTTTTCTTAAATTCTATCAATTCACAATTTCTGTGGGTCTTCCCTATCTCAAAACCAGGAATTGTGCAAAGTAAATAACAACTCAGCGCAAATTTAAGCCCAGCCCAACCCAGGGTGATTGTGTTTTGCTGCAGAAGCAGCAAAGGCAGCCCTGAGTTCGCTGCGTATTTATTTTTTATAGGAAATCTGGATAATGGAAACCACACACAACCTCTTGGATTTTTCCTATAAATATCTCAGCAGTCCCAAATCTCCGAGCACAATGCAAATCCACTCGGCTTCGACTCCTTTCAGGAAATTCTCAATGACTTCCTGTCACAAAGTCCAATAATCATTGTCTCTTCTCCAACCATTCCTAATTGCTCTGCTTCCAAAATATGTCCCAACTTTCTCTCCAAGATAAAGTCAAAAGTCTCTTCTTTGCATCTCTGCCTCTTCCTCAGGAGCCAGGCTTGCATTTGCAATGCTCCCCAGGGATTTCCTGTTCTCTCATTTAACCATCAGCAAAGGAAACTGCAGTTTAGGCTCGTGGAAGGAGGCTTAGCCAGGTACCCTCCCTCATGTCCATGTTGGTGTCAGCTCCAATGCCCAGAAATTCTGCCCAAAAATAAACCCAACCCAAATACTTCTGGCCACCCTTGAAAACAAATGCAGGGAAATCTACATTGTTTGGGCCACCGGAAAATCAAGGACTCCAGGTGGATTGGGAATTTGACCAGTTGGGTTCTCGAGACAGGATTTACTCCAAAGATCACACTCAGGGTGTGCTACACACGGACAGAAATAAACAGATTAATTCCCACTTCCACGGAGATAAAATTACACCAAATCCGGAGCACGGTGGAGCAGGGATCCACCACAGCTTCCAGGGAGCTCCAATTCCCTGTTAATTACCCCTGGAAAATAATTGGGTGCCAAATCTGGGCACACTCCTCACTTTGGCAGCTCATGACAGATTTGTCTATAAAGTGCTGGGAAAATAAAGACAATTTTTGAGCAAATTGATCAGAGTGCAAATATTGATCCTTTTGGCCTTGGTGGCGTTCCATAGGTTTCCTTGGAGTTCATTAATTAGGGAGCCTCCTCCTTTTATAAAGGAGAACTCTTCCAGGCTCCGTCTGATCCGGCATTAAACCCCTGTTTGTGATAATGACTCCTCTAATCCGGAATTACCAGGGTTCCTCTGCACTGACAGGAGCCACATCACAGGGCTCTCCTCGCTAGGGAGAGGATGCCACTCCCTGGAGCAGGACTTCAGCACGGGAGGGAGTGGAAAACAGGGCTGGGAGTGAAAGGCTGAGCTCAGTTTTAAGCTCAGCCCAGGTCAGGCTTCCTTGTCCAGAGAAGCTGTGGCTGCCCCATCCCTGGCAGTGCCCAAGGTCAGGCTGGACGGAGCACCCTGGGATAGTGGAAGGTGTCCTCGTCCATGGAACTTAAAATCCCTTCCAACCCAAACTATTCTCGGATTCCACAAAGCCAGGGAATCTGATTACAAATCCAGCAAATAACCTGGAATGTCGGAAATAACCCTGCTTGATACCTCGAGCTCCTTTTCCTGTGACCTTTGTCCAGGAGGATTTGATAGCAAACTCCTAATAAAGGAGTTGGCAAACACGTCGGGAGGCAGCCGCAGCTTTCCTGCTCTCAGTGGGAAGTTTATAGCCTGGATTCTGTTCCAATGGCTGTGCATACCATTAGCATATTTAAATAGGCTGCTTCCCAAATTAAAGTGGAAGGAGCTATAAAATGCTGTTGGCTGTGCTCAGTGTCTCCTTCTGAATCAAAATTCAGCCTTCCCTAAGATGTTTTTTAACTTGAATTTCAACAAAGAGGGAAGACTTTGCAGAGAAAATAAGCAAGGAAAAAAGGCAGTTGAAGTACTCAGTGTTTACTACTGAGATACTCCTGACTGCGTTTACCAGGAGCACTGGGGAGAAAAGAAATTTGAATTCTGGTCAGAATTTAGATGTAGCAGACAGAAACTATGGATCGGGCCAGTTCTCAGTAACAATTTTCCCTGCTGTTGCATTCCCTGCATCCCCCCAGTTTCCTGGGCTGTTTCTCTGGTATGGACCCCCCAGCTGCCCCAGAGCAGTGGGGCTCCAGCCCTCGGAGCCCCCCTGTGCCCGCACTGGATGGGGCTTGGAGCTCCCGGGGCTAGTGGAAGCGTCCCTGCCCATGGCATGGGGTGGAAGGAGATGACCCTTAAAATTCCTTCTGACCCAAACCATTCCAGGAGTGTCTAAGAGTGCCGGAAAACCTGGCACCTTCTGTCTTAAATCTAAGGTGTTTGTATTTATTTATCCCACACTCAGATACCCCTCACCTCCAGCTGTCCACTCTCCAGCCCATACTGGACTTGGAGAGCACAGCTTGGAGCTCCATCCCCACAGGGAGGATCCCCATCCCAGCACTCCCAGTCAGCACATGATGCAAAGCAGGAGGGAACTGCTCCTCTCTTCCTGCTGAATCGTGGCACGAAAGCAAAAGGAAACACATTCTCCTAGTCCAGCAGAAATATTCAAGGGGGTGAGTCAGGAGTTCCAAAAATACATTTCCTAAGCTGCAAAACAGAGCTGGATGTTGCCATGGCACTTTGGGAAAATTCACAAGTCTCCAGCTTGTTTCAGAGATGAATCGAATCCGAGCGAGCTGAGTTTTCGGCTCCCCTCGCCTGCGTTTGGTCACTTTTGCCACTGATTTCATTTGTTGTTTTTTCCCTGGATTTCAGTTTTAAAGCCAAGTCTCTGAGAGGGATTTAAAGGGGCAGGTCGGTGTTTAGCAGGATTTCCACGGGTGCCTGGATACCTGATTCCCAGTGACTGCAGAATCCTGGGATGCTTTGGGTTGGAAGGACCTTAAAGCCCATCCAGTGCCAGCCCTGCCAATGGGCAGGGACACCTCCCACTGTCCCAGATGTTCCAGACACCATCCAACAAATCCACAACAAACGAGCTCTGTGCTTCCCAAAATCCTATTAGACCCCTGTCTGCAGTTCCAGGCCCCAATGCCTGCGGAAATCTGGCTGTTAGAGAAATCTGCACCAGCAACAGGATCCTCCCCAGAACTGGAGCAGGATGGAGCCAGCGTGCAAAGAGAGCCTTGATTAAATCAGCTCTTGCACAGAGAGCAAGGTGCACTTAGGTACGTGTTCCCAAAAAGAAAAAAAAAGAGAAAAATCAAAACCACATTCCTATTCCAGGCTCTTATTCACATCTGTTTTACTTTGGAAGACCTCCAACAAGTCTGACATTCCCGCAGGAGGAAAAGCAGGATTGGAATGGAAAGGGAGCTGGGTACAAGACAAGCACGGCTGTGCCAAGGACTGTGGATCCTCTCTGTCACCACGGAGCTCCAGAGCCAGTCCTGGGAGCAGGGAATTCAGCGTGACCTCCCTGACCCAGCAGCACGGGGACAGCGATGTCACCTCGCCTGACCTCATCCTGCGGCTGCTGCCAGCACAGCCAGAGGCATCCACAGGAAGGACTGAGGGAATGCCACCTTTGCATTCCAGGGACCCAGGGGCAGCCACAGCTGCTCTGGGCACCCTGTGCCAGGGCCTGCCCACCCTCCCAGCCAGCAATTCCTTCCCAATCTCCCATCCATCGCTGCCCTCTGCCACTGGGAAGCCATTTCCTGTATCCTGGCACTCCAGCCCTTGTCCCCAGTGCCTCTGCAGTTCTCCTGGAGCCCCTTTAGGCCCTGCCAGGGGCTCTGAGGTCCCTCTGGATCCTTCCCTTCTTCAGGTGAGCAGCCCCAGCTCTCCCAGCCTGGTCCCAGAGTGCCCAGGAACACGTGTTACACTCCTGTTTCCCAGCGCTTGTACCTGGGAGCAATTCCAAAGGAATTAGGTGGACAGGATCCATCCCCAGAGCTGACAGAATCCACCCCATTTCATGGAATCAGTTCCCTTATAATAAAACCTGCTGAGATCCCGGCTCAATGCTCTTCCCAAAGTATGTCAAGAAGTTGGACCCTTTAGAACCCCGCTCTCAATTCCAAAGGAAAGCGAGGAACAGGAGGGATGGATTTGATTTTGTTGGCAAGTTCTAAAAGCAAAGTCTCCAGTTCCTGTGAGATGCAAATCGGCTCTCAGCCATTTGCTCGGCTTTGGGGCTGGGTGGCACGAGAAATCAAAATTAGGTGAGAAAATTAATAAATTAGCAATTTTCCTGGATTTAATAATCCTGCCTTGATCACTCCCTCCAGCCGATCAACCCCAGGTTTACATTTTCTGCCTTCCTGTCAAAAACAGACTTAACACTATTCTAACATTTCATGCTTCCAGGGTTTTTTCAAGGATGGCAAGAAACAACTCCCAGGGAGTGTTTCCATCAATCAAAGTGGAGAAGGAAGAGGGAAAAAGTCAAGGAAAAGGAATAGCAACATCCTGACCTGGAAGTGTCCAAGGCCAGGTTGGATAGGGCTTGGAGCAACCTGGAAGTTGTCCCTGTTCTTGGCAGGGTTGGAATGGGATGACCCTTAAAATCCCTTCCATCCCAAACCATTCCATGATCCCTGACACAACCGGGGCAGTATCCAAAGAAAAAAATGTAAACAGATATCTGTTAAGGCACTCAAGACCTCCACAACTTGTGGCTTCTTTTTGCCATCCGAGACATTGGGAGCACATCCCTGTTCCACAGGATCCCAAGGCATAAAACCCTCCTTGTTGGATTCAGTGCGCTCCAATCCCACCAGCGCAGCTGCTGCTCACAGTGACCAAAACATTTCTTGTTTGCTTCCCAGTAAAGAAATGCTTTTCTCCAGTACCACTCCAGCGTCGGGCGGGAAATGGCGCGGAAAAGGAAAAGTGCCGGAGCATTTGGAGTGGTTTGATCCGGAGTTTATCGGGTGAGAGCTGTGAATCCCAGGCTATTCAACATTCCATAAGCAGCAGCAGCAGCTGCAGAAGCCGAGCCTCATTTTATCCATTGTCCCTGCGAGAGGAGCCAGAGAACGTTTGCAGGGTTCCGTAGGAAGTGGCAGCGCTGGCTGATGAGAGCCACTCGCTGTTTCAATGGCAATGGGGACCGGGAGGGGACAGGCAATCACAGCACCTCACACTGCGCTCCACTCCAGGAACCTCAGCTTGGCCAGGGGAGCATCCAGAGCGCCACCAGAATTCCTGACACGAGGAACTCGGACTGACAGCGGCCTCCCTTTTTCCTGAGGTTTTATAGGAGCTGGGCATAAAATGAGAACAGCCCGGAGCAGCATTTCCCGTTCCTTCCCACTGAAATTTCAGAATCACGGAACGGCTTGGGTTCCCAGGATCCCATCCACTGTCCCCTCACCTCCCGCACCTCTGCCCTAAAGCTGGGCTGAGTCTCCAGCCCATCCCAGCTCCCCACCAGCAGGGAAGGCTGGTGCCCGCCGTCCCTCCCGGTGCCCTGGTGCTGCAGAGCCTGCCCGAGCCGTGTGCTGCTGCCAGCCCGGTTTGGGTGAGCTGCCGGGACGAGCCGAGCGCAGCCATTCCTGCCCAACAATACCGGCTCTTTGTTTTCCCGGGCTCCCCAATCTGTCCATCCATCTGTTCTCCCTCGCTTTCGATTCCCGTTTTAAGCTCCTGGGGAAGGATCCTCCTCTTTGTTTCGGCTCTGCTCCCTCACGAGGAGGTTGGAGTTCAGACCCAGCCCACCCTGGCGCTGATTTTCCAAATAAATAAATCAAAGCCTCCGTTTTACTGGGATACAACTTGTTCTCTCAGGAATCTCTGCCTCAGTCTGAGGTAAAAAAGAACCACCACGCATTCCCGGGAAACGGTTAAAAAAGGGAAGAAAACGAGGTGACTCGTCTTGGGCGAAGATGGAAAAACAAGAAGATTTTTCTTCCTGCTTTCCATTTTTTGACTCCCAAACTTTGGAAGTAAATGGCACGAAGACAAAATGATGGTTTTCAGCATTGTTTATGAAAAACAAGGATTTCCTATTGGCTCCTTGTCCCACTTATCCGTGCGAGTGGAGCAGAGTTCGGAGCACACGGTGGCACGGAAAGCCAGGCCAGGCACTAAAAGCACAGGTTTCCTTTTCCCTCCTGCACACTGGGAATGTCCCCAAATCCATCCAGATCGGAACGTCCCCAAATCCACCCGGATCATCAGGACAAAGCTATGGAACAGCTCAGGAAGGAGCGCTCCAGGGAAAGGGCCATCCCTGAGGTAAAAAAAAGCACTCACAAATAAACACATTCCTTGATTTCCTCTTGGAATGCCTGCTTGGAAAAAAAAATCCCTGTTCAGAGGTCTACTTGTTTTGCAGGTTTGGGGGGTTTTGTTGGATTTTTTTTTCCCATTTTGCAACCATCCCAGTTTGGTTTCCTTCCTTGCCTCATCAGTCCAACCGTAACCCACAAAAGAAGATTTGATAGTAAAGCCATCAAATACGGCAAGAACGGGGAAGGATTAATTAATCAATAATTAATTTTCTAAACATGTTCCATGCATTCTGAATCAACAAGAGTTTTCCATGGAAAAGGAAATCTCCAGCATCTTCCTGGCTGGAGCCTGAGAGGAAGCCAAGGGTCTCTCAGGTTTGGTGGCTTCACGTGGATCTGTTTTATCCCACACACACCAAAGGAGTTTTCCCTACAATCCAAACTAAGAACTCCCCCTGCATGAGGAACTTTTCCACTGGAAACATATTTATTATCCCAGTATTTTGTGCAGGGAAGCACGGAATAAAGAGGCTCTGCTCATACAGCACGGCCTTTTCTCACTAATCCCTGAGGGACAAAACCTACCAAACCCAGGATTTTATCCTTAAAAAAAATCAGATTCTACAAACTGAGTCAAAATCCAGCCAAAGGTTTGGAATGAAAGCATCAGGAATTAAAATATGTGGACTGGCTGCTCAGTGAATCACCTGTGCTCCTTGGAGTGATGGACTGTCCTCGTCACACCCCTCTCGACAGTATTTTTAGGGAAAACCAAGAAGATAAAGGCCAAATCTTCCTGAAATCCATCTTCTAAATTAACTCTGAATCCCAAAACCTCCTCCAAATGTTTCCCTCTGAATCACTCTGGTTCTTGTTTTCTCTCAAGAGAATCAGAGCAGGGAAAAGGAAGTAAAACTCCGCCTGATTCATTATTGCCATGACATGAATTGCATGGAAAAGGCAAAAGCCAAGCAGGACCATGTCCCAGGGATGTTTTAATTGCTGATATAAAACTGTGACAGGGAGAGCAGCATTTTCCTTTCTTCAAGGAAGTCTTTTCCTTGATAGGATCTCATTAAACATTGCTGGAGAAGAAAAACATCCCATTTACAGGATAACATCTCCTTATGATTAAGGCCCTTCCAGGCTTGAAACACGAGCCACTATCCAAGAAAATATGGATATTTATCTTCTTCCTGCCATAAAAGAGTCCTGCGAGATTGCTGAAAACTGAGCAGGAAACTTCCATGGAATGGGATCTGCAGCCGAGGAGAATTCAGAGAATTCTGAGTTGGAAAAGAGTCCAAGCTGTGCCTGATGCCCACGGTATCACCCAGACCAGACTCCAGACACTCCTTGGACACCTCCAGGGATGGGGACTACATCCCCTTCCACAGATGCCCACCTTTTCCAGGGGGAAATTCCTCCTGATATCCAACCTGAGCCTCCCCTGGCACAGCCTGAGGCCATTCCCTCTTGTTCTGTAGTTCCTGCCTGAGAGAAGATCCCCAGCACTCATCTGGTTCTACCCTCCTGTGCAGGAGTTGAGGGGAGGAGGAAGGTCTGAATATCCTCTCAGTTTCTTCAGCCACTCTGGAATCTCTTCCCAGCTGACAATCAGTCACAGTTTGGACTCTATGACCTTGGAGGTCTTTTCCAACCTCAGCGATTCTGGGATTCTGTGATTCTCCAGACCAGGTCCCACAGCGTTAAATGAAAATGGGATTTAATCTCCTACATGGATATGAAAAAAAGACCAGTGGAAAAAACCCTCCTGGTGCTTTTAGTCCCTTTTCAAGAAGTTCTATCAAATAAATGTCTTTGGCCAACTCCATTAGGGAGCAATTAGGCCTTAATGGCCGTCTAAATCCATTATCAGTGGACATTTAACCTTGCAATATTTAAAGATAATATTTAATTTGAGCAAATTAATGGGCTGCCTGTGAGACCAAAGAGATCTACTTAGGCTCTCTGGTTTTCCATCGGGGATATTTCCCCTTGGATAGTATGACAGGAAACTGGGAAACTTGGTCCTCATGTTTGGAGCTCAAATAAACAGTAAGAGTTAAAACCAGAGCAAAATCTCAATTAAGCACCTGTTTTATCCTTTTTACTACTCCCATTGTTTCCATATAAAGCTACAGTTATTACTGATCCAGTCCAAGGACACCTCCCACTGTCCCAGGCTGCTCCCAGCCCCAATGTCCAGCCTGGCCTTGGGCACTGCCAGGGATCCAGGGGCAGCCCCAGCTGCTCTGGGCACCCTGTGCCAGGGCCTGCCCACCCTCTGAGCCAGCAATTCCTTCCCAATCTCCCATCCATTGCTGCCCTCTGCCACTGGGAAGCCATTCCCTGTATCCTGGCACTCCAGACCCTTCTCTAAAGTTCCTCTCCAGCTCTCTCAGTTCTCCCCAGCCCCAGAATTGTATCCCAAAAGAAGGTGTAAATTGATAATTTAACACAGATCAGGAAATTCCAGCTAAAGGAGGAGGACATTTCCCTCTTCATCCCAAGGATCTTTCCACTTAATTCCAAACAGGACAGGAATAATAGCAGGGAACACCTTAAATCCATGCCTGCTACTGTCACTGTGCATGATGCTCTAAGATGTCATCGCTGGCGTCTCTTTTAAGCAAAGTGACAACATCCAACATCTGCACTATTTCAGTCCCCGGAGAACTTCCCTGATGGAAGCACAGCCATGCTCATGGAAGAGCTGGGGAAGCTCCAGAAGTAGGTTGCCATCTCATTCCCACATTGAAGGTTAGAGGTGTTTCCTCTGCGAACCCAGCGCTTTAAATAGCGCTGACTTTGCACATTGGGCGCGCTCGGTGCCGTGACGCCGGCAAAGAGGAGCTGGAGCTGCACGAGCACGAGTCTGGCGCGGATCCACGGAATTTCAGCAACTCCCAGCCAATTCCCAGCCCGGTACACCCGTGGAATCCAGCGTGGCAGGAATGCACGAGATCCTTCCTCTGGCACAGCCTGTGGAACTAGTCTTTGGTAGGACTCATGGAATCATGGAATGGGTTTGGGTTGGAAGGATCCTCAAGCCCATCCAGTGGCAGCCCTGCCATGGCAGGGACACCTCCCACTGTCCCAGGCTGCTCCCAGCCCCAATGTCCAGCCTGGCCTTGGGCACTGCCAGGGATCCAGGGGCAGCCCCAGCTGCTCTGGGCACCCTGTGCCAGGGCCTGCCCACCCTGCAGGGGAGAATCCAGCATCACTGAGGAGGAAGCGATGGATGGACACCAAACCTTTGGAAGATCAGTTTCCATCAGGAAACCACCAAAATCCAGGAGCTAAACCTGAACAAATATAGTTGTGCCTTCGCAAACCTTATTAATGTCTGGAATTTCAACCTTGGAAACCAACACCAGCAATTAGGGAATGGTGACTGGCCTTTTGCTCACCTCAGAAAAGCTCCTGAGAGGACTCTCCCCTCTCCATACTGGGAGAAGATAACTGGGGGCCAAGTGCTGCTTGCACCTCTGAAACATCTCCCTAAATTCAGCCTCAACAACCGCTCCTTTTGTCCACCCATGGCTTGTCCCAGCCCTACCGGAGCAGGGAGAACCGGGGTGTAATTACACACCGCTCCTGTCAGAGTGGAATCTGTAGTACATCGCTAATGTGTAAATGACTAAATAACTTAATTAGGTGAAATGAAGTGCACTTACAACCGCAGATGCTTACGCCGGATCGGGATAATGTGGTGTGTGGGAATATATCCTGGTTTTTTAAAGATGTTTATATTTAACAGTAGGCCAAGGAAATGCAGAGAGTGCACTGGTAAGAAGGATGGCAGGGAATTTTTTTAACGGAGAAAAATGTTAGCCACATCCTTACAAATTGATGGAGAAAAGCGTTTTTAAATCACTTCAAAGTGCTGGATGGAAACATCTTTTAATCCCCACGAATATTGGATGCAAGTAAAATCCTAAGGGGAACAGGAGAAAAAGTGGTTCTGACCACCCTTCCCATGAGAAAGCTGCTCCTAGGGAAGTCGGCAGGAAAATTCCCATTGCTTTCCACAGCCGGGGAAGGGCACACAGAGTGCACTTGGTGATTCAAACGGCGGGACTGAGCTCGCCAGTTCTCCGTGTGAGCCTGGCAAACGGAACGGGAGAAGCGCTAAAATCACTCCCAGCACTTGCACTCATCCATTCATCCATATTCATCCTTCCCCTCTCCCGAATCCGTGCTGGAGGTGAATGGAACACAACCACAAGCATGAGCAGGAGCTGAATAAGGCCAATTAATGGGATGTGTGCGTGAAGGAGGCTTCAGCCAACGAAGCAACTGGGAAATGGGAGCTTTAATTTTCCATTGATGGATAAAAGGGAAGGATAGGAGGAAGTGCCTGCACAAGTACCTATGGAGCTGGAGCACATCTCATTCCCAGAAAACAACCTGGGGTAGTGGAAGAGGGTTGGAACAAGATGAGTGTTAAAGTCTCTCCCAACCCAAACCATTCCAGGGCTCCAGGCAAAGAAAGTCAAGGATCTCAAACTGCAGTGCCCAGACAGCACACCATTTTCCATGTTACCTTTCCCATATTTATTAATTAGCTGCCTCTAATTACAAAGGGAAGTAGCTGTTTGTCGGAATCCTGAGTGAGATGCACACCAAAAAAATTCCTAAATCCAGGATCAGGCAGCGAGTTGCCCAAATTCTTGATGATTCCATACGGAACCATCACTAAATGAGATGTTTTTCCTAAAAGTCCTCTGAGAAAACTCTAAAGCTCCAAACCCTTTTCAAGTTGGAAAAAGAAGTTGCCATATTGATTTTGGGAGAGCAAAACAGCTCATGGATGGAAGGCAAAATTGTGACTGAGCCAAAAGTATCGGAATAACGAGCTGGAATCTGTTGCTATTAGTCACCGCCTTGGAAGCAAACCCAAAGCTGCTAATGCTGGGATATTGGGGAGTGCAGACTCCCTGCCACTTGGAAGGAATTTTTTAGGATGAGATGAAACGGTGAGGCGGCAAATACTCCCTCTCTTCAGGTCCAAAGGAGAATTGTACCTCGCGGGAAGGGGAGAGGAGGTGTTTGCCTCTCCCGGGAAGTGTCACCCTCGGAAGAGCCTCCATTTCACATCTCCTCCTTGGGAGCCAAGCGAAATCAATTAACGCTGCAACTGGAACCAATTAACCCTCGGAAAAGCACAACACCAAGCACAGTGGCAGTCTTTAATAAATGGGATAAATGTAATAAATCCATAAATAAGAGCGGAAAACGCCACAGGCTTGGGCTGCTGGGCTAGATCAGGTGAGCTCCTGATTGTACAGAGACAGCAGAAGTGTTTGGGGGTCTAGAAACAAATACAAACTTCCACAAAACCAGGATTTCAGCAGCCCCAGGGGACAGCTGGGATGGGATTCATCCCGTTTAACTGCAGCCACCTCAAAGCAGGGCCGCAGTCCCCGAGCCGGCTTTACAAGCGGGATGAAGACGGATCCCTTGAAAGAGGCACCTTAAACCCTTATCTTTAAGGGAGATAAAGCTGCCTTATCTGCGGGGAGGCACCTCGATGCTTCCGCTCGATTAGGATGCCAGCGTTTGATCCAAGTCGCAGTGGGGAGATGGGTGCCATCTGTGACACGAGCCAGCAGCCCGGCCTCCCTTCCCTTCCTTTCCCTTCCCCAGCTCCTCAGCCAGGAGCGGGAACAATGCTCTGCCTCCCATCCCTGCCTTCAGTGTCGGCTCTCAGCTCTCAATCCACTCCTGGCCTTATTCCGCTTTTCTCTACCCTTTTCCAATCGAATTCCGAGCAACACTGCCGGCAAATGGGAGTCCGCTCGACAGATTATCCCGGTCTGCTCGCAATTCCCTCCTGAACCCACAGCAGGGCAAGGCAAGGGGCTTAAACCAGCAGAAGATCTTTGTAAATATTATTAATAAAATTCCAAAGTGGCTCCAGTGAACACACAGCACTGGTGACCCTTCACCATTCCCTGTTCCCTTTGAGGGCTCCACCCCACCCCTCTGGACACCATCACAAGTTGATTTTTCCGGCGCTGAGCTGAATAAGAGGAAACAACTTTCTCTTCTAAAAAATAAAAAGGAATAAAGCTGCTTCTTTTGTAATCCTGCACTTTCTATTTAAGCTCCTGCTCTTTTGGATTAAGGAAAGAACAACTCGCCATTAGGGCCTGCCCTGTTTATCAACATCGCAATTGTGCCCATGAGCCACAGGATTTATTTTACACTTCAAAAGATGTTAGAAACCAGTTTTATCTCTATTGAAAGTTTCAATATAATATTTAAGAGAACTCATCCTCCCGTTCTAGTCAGACACTGCGGCTTGATGGCTACAAGCCCTTGCAGGGAGGGGGATTCCAGGAGCGGAAAAATGCAAATAAAAATTACTTTATCTGCTCAGTTTTGGCCGACAGGGGTTTCACTTCCTTCCTCCCCTCCTTAAACGTTAAATAAAGAACTTTTTCTGCACCTCAGACAAGACAAGAGAAGGTTGGAATTAAAGGGGCTGGAGTTGCTGCCTGAGTCACATCCAGGCAAGCCCGCAGGGAGAATCCTTGGGTTTGGAATGTGTTTCACCACTGCCCCGTATCACACTCATAAACAAATGGCAGAGCTTTCAATTCTGGCTTTGGGTTGCAAAAAAACTCAGTTTTGCCCCCAAAAGCCCCAATTTGGCCCCCAAAAGCCCCAATTTTTGCCCCACAAGCCTGAATCTGGCCCCACAGTGCTCAGATAATGAAGAGCTCTTCCTGTCCTGAACAAGTCACTTTATACACATTCTCTACAAATTTATTTTCAATTTGACAATATTCTGGTGCTTCAGCTAAATTGGGTTTGTGGCTAAAAGGCCAATTTAATCTCAATAATTCTCTGGTTAAAGGTTTCTGCCACGGCCAGGAAAGCAGCACCTGTGCAAGGAGCGGTGCGCGACAGAGCTGGTGAGCGGATAAACACCAAGCTCTGGCTTTCTGTCTGATCCTGGGGATCCTTCCAGGAGAACTTCCTACTTGGATAGCAACACATTCCCAGGATTTGCTGTGCACTCCAATCAGGGCAGCATCCCTGTTCCACACTGACCAAAGCTCTTAATCAAAGCTCGACACGAGCACGGAGTGAGCGCTTGGCACCGCGCTGCTGCTAATTAACACTGCTCCTAAAAGGCAGAGATTGCAGGATAAAAAATTGAATCTACGGAATAAAAAACAGGAAAAATATATGGAACATGCACAAAAAATATATGGTGTATAAGTAAGACAAAAAAACCTATGGAATATAAATGAAGACATCAGGAGAGGGGAAAGCCCAGTGTCCATTTGCTAATGTGCTGGTTCATAAATTAATGCTGTAATTTGTGGTGTTTACAAAAGAGCTAATTTTAGGAATGGGAATTTTCCTCTGTTTATCCAACAAGACCCAGGATTTCCTAAGTAAGTGTATATTTCCAAAGAGTATAAAATCAACAAAGGGATTAGGGACAGAAAACCCAAGTGAAGCGACGCTTGCTGACAACCCTGACCTCGCTGAATAAAGAATCATCTGGGCTCTGCTCGGGCCCTATCACATCATTCTACACCACATCATTCTACACCACATCAATCTGCACAGTCCAAGGAAACAGCTACTCCTGGAAAAGCTGGAGGTCCAAGCGCTGGGATGCTCCTGCGTTGAACCCTAGACATGCTGCCGTGGTCTCATGTAAAACTTACTCAAGCTCTCAGGCCAATTTCTTCCAGCTTTGATGTTGGCTCTGCCTTATCAGGGAGGCAGTAGCCTCATCCCCGCTCCTCTCCCAAAATCCCTGCTGTCACTTCTCCCTTAAAAAAATGAGGAAAACTAGGCCGTGCCCTATGGAAATCTCAGCAGACACGGACTGTGCTCACAGGTACTCCCAAAGTCCACCCAAACAGCCTTGTGCCGCTGGAATTACAGTGCCTGACTCTGTTCCAGCCTCTTCGCTGCCTGTCTTTGTTCCTGAAATCCCAAAGAAACAAGTCTGGTTTGTGTAATTTCATTAGATCCCAATATTTCAGCCTCTCCTCTGCCAGACCCCATGGTCACCTCAAACAGGGACGCACCCAAAGAGAAGCATCAGAGCATCATCAAGGAAAGAGGAGAGCTGAGGGAATTTATTTGGATTTGCCAGCTTTGCTTCCAGCCTGGAAGTCTGTATTCCAGCCACAAACTTCCCAGCGAGGTTTGTCCTGGAAATGCTGCCGGACCCTTCAGCACAGTGGCCCTGGCAGGTGCTCCCGCAGTCCAAGGCCATAATTCAATCAAGCCTTGGGCTGACGTCAGGAACAAAAACAACTCAAAGGCTGTTTGTGAACGGGCCCAGAACCCCTGAGATTCAATTAGAGCCTTGATATTCCATGGGGAATCTTATTTAGCTGGATTTAATATCACCAAAGCTTGGGAGCAGTTATTTATCAAATAGGTTGAGCGCATTTAAATGTACAGGCAATGGAAAAGAACGTTAACCCCACAATCCCAAATTTTCAGGAGCAACACAGGCAGGAAAAACAGCACCAGCAGTGAGTCTGATTTTTAGATACTACAGTACAAAAATAACTGAATCCCTGTTTTCTTAGGGATTACATCCATGCCTAAGAATGAACCCAGTGATTTCCATGTTTTCCCATTTGTGGACCCGCACAATTCCCCCGGCAGAAATCCTGATCTCTGCGTCCTTGATATTCCAGAGGGTTTTGGGTTGGGTTTTTAACACGTACTTTGCTGGGACCACGGGGTGACACAGACACACGGACAGGAAGGAGGACATGCATGTACACATGTACAGGATGGAGCAGGTGACACACACATGTGACTAAGAGGGGACCATGCCTGACAAAGGGATGCGCACGTGTGACAAAGCAGGGTGTCTGTATGCTACTAAGGGGACCTCGCACACACAAATATGACAAAGAAGGAGCCTATACATTCCCACCCAAACACCAGCCCGGGCTGCTGAGCACACACAGCCCTGCCCGGCCGTTGGGAGGCTGGGCACAGGGCAGGAAGGGCCGGAGCTGCCGGGAATCCTGCCAGGAATGCCGCCTGCATCCTGCATGGCACCTGCCGTTGCTCCGAGCCCAGAGCTGGAGCCGCTTCCCCTCTCCCGGGAGTCGGAGCGCTGGGGAGCCTGGGCTCCTCTGCTGGGTCACTGCTGTGCCAGGGTCACCCCTGTGCCACAGAGCCAGCGCAGCCTGTGAGCAAACCCTCAGCAAAGGACACGGCGCCCACGGGAGAGGCCCCGGCCATGCCAGATCTCGACAGCCAGCGCCAGGCTGAGGATCGGCCGGATTCCACAATCCACCAGCGCTGGATCCAAACTGGATGCACAGCAGCACAGACAACAATAGGACTCAGCTACTACAGTCATTACTACCACGAGTAGTCTTGAGAGATGTGGCGACTGCCACAAAGCTCTCACACTAACGATGCACCCAAAATCCACTCAAATGATCCCGTTTTTCCATCCATCTCACTGGATGTGGCTCAACTGCCTAGCATTTACCTTGGAGGAAGGAATAAACACTCCACCCTCTCGCCACATTTTTCCTAATAGAGTTTGCTAGGAAAAGAAATTCCACAACAGCCTTTAAAAAATTTTTACAAATTAAGAATTTGGGCATTCTAACCCTCTGCTTTGCCAGGAAGTTTTCCCTGCAAAGAGCTCTGAAATGAAAATTTAACAGCTGAGTGTCACCAGCCCAGGAATTTGTGCCCAAATTTCCAGGCTGGAAACCTCCGAAGGGCACAGAGGTGGATTTCGGGCACAGGACACCTTCCAGACAACCAAAAATCCACATGTCATTGCCACTGACTGAGGTGCGGCATCGGCTGCAGGAGGAAATTCGGTGATGACTTTCCCCAATAAATAAGGGCAGATTCAATCATCGCAGGGAGCGGATGAAGCGCCGTCATCCCTCCTGGCTGCCGAGGTACGGCACAACTCCTCGGAGTAGCCACTGGCAGATGGCACATCCTACCACATGTATATTCATTTCCTATGCTAAACACTCCCAGGTTATTCCAGCTTTTCTCTCTGATGTCCACCACCCTGCTATCTGGGAAAATGTTGGGGAATGACCTTTAAACCGTAACTCCTCCTTATACAACAACTGCGGAGCTGTTGTTGGCTGATGGGAGCTGATTTAAATCCCATCAGGGTATCAGCCCCTGTAAACCACAGGTCACCAGGGCTCTCCCTTTTCCTGGGATTTGCAGAGGCCCAAATTTCCAGCTACAAAAAGTTTACCATGAGGAGTAAATGTTTGAGCTGTAAAGCTTCCAAAATGACTTTGTTTATCAGAGCAGATGAAGGAAAAAAAAGCAAAAGGAATAATTTGAAGCTCAAAGCAAAACTGTTTATAGGACAGCTTTTAGTGCTCCAAGATTCCAGAGAGCTTTCAGCAATTAACAGCATAAACTTCCATAACTTAAATCCATCCTATATGTTCGTGTGGTTTAGCTGTTCCTGTGCTATTTAAGTAATTCTGCTATATTTAGCTATTACAATACTACAAGAGACTTCCTGAGCCTGTCAGAAAAACATCAAACTGCTTCTTCACAATATTCATGTGATCCCAAAACAAGACTTAAATCCTTTGACTTCCTACATAAGGAAAATACCCAAGTAATTCCCAAATTCTCTTTAAATATTGGGGGGGAGGGGGGGAGAGATTAAAAAATTAAATCCTTTTATTTCTGCAGTAGCCAAAAGAGAAGTGGCGAAAGATGAAAATTTGGTGTTTCCAGGATTATTTGTGCCCATTTCATTTCCCTTGGGAATTCAGGCAGTGGAGCCACTTTTGCCTCTGACAAAAATCCATATGAATTTGGGAGTGGCATGAGTACAAATCCAATGGGAAGAAGCTAAATTGTACCTCGCACGTTTTTGTTTTTTTTTTCCCTGAGCAAGCCTTGTACTCCCACTGAACTCCAAGCCAGGCCTAAGTTCCCCTGGTTTAACAATACACTTTGTTCACAGATCCCTCAGATGCAGGGAATAATGTGAACCACCATTCCTGCTCCTGCTAAACTCGGCAAGGGCAGGCAGAGTGTCCCCACACCAAGTGACATTTGGCTGGATGCGGCCCTGGAGCGGTTCAGTCGCTCCGACAGGGAATCCTGAATTATTAAATATATTCCAGAGCCGTGACAAGGTAACACGGAATGAGGATGACAAAAAGCACCTAAAAATCCCCATCTCCATTATCCAAGGGGAATGACTGAGCTGGCTTTATCTGTTTAATTACCACGACAGGCCCGCAGCTCCCAGATTTAAATGTCTGAGGGACTGAAGGTGGCTGCAGCTCCCGAGCGTCCTTTGCAGGCCACGCTCAGTTTGCTCCCAGGATTTCAGCTCTGGAACTCAATATCCCGCTCCTCCTCCAAGTGTGCTCCGGGCTGGCTCGGGACAATTCCAAATCCCTGAGCATGGGGCTTTCGCTGCCCCCACGGAAGTGGCTGGGATAGGGCTCACAGGGGAGGAGGATCCCAAGTAAACATAGCTGCAAGGATGGGAGGCAACAGCATTCCTCTTCTCCTTAATCATAATTACGAAACATTAGCCATGGAAAACAGGCAAGGAGCAGTGGAGCTATGGAGTTTTCAGCAGGGAAAAGCCAGGAGGAACATGACCCAGGAGCAGGGCCAGAGGGTCCTCTGGCACTTTGGCAAAGGGGGCAACGCAGGGGTGCCAAGCCAGCACCCCAACTCCAGCATCATTCTCCCTCTTTTCTGACACATCCCGTGACAAACGGGGGCTCCCCTTTGAAGCCACCGACGGAACCGCAGCAGCTCCGGACCTGCTGCACCGCTTCCTTTTTCAAAGCAGGTTTTTAGTCAAAATTTCTCTTTTGGGTTTTTTCCCTTCTTTTTTATTCTTTGGAATGGCATTTCTGCATGATAAGCCCCAAACACATGCCTTGCTTCCCAAATCCTCCCTGGCACACATGCTGTTCCCACTGATTGCAGTGGGATCCGTGCAGGCATCCCAGGTGTGCCTCACCTGAGCAGCTCCAAAACATCTTCCCGAAAAAGCCGTGATTTAATTTCATTTTTTTGATGATCGAACAATAATAGCAAAATCCTGCAGCTTTCCCACCAGGCTGCACTCCAAAACCAGACTGTACTTAAAAAAACCCCACAATATTTGTTATAATTTCCTCACCGAACATCCCGAATAAAAAAAGCAAGGAATTTAAACTGTGCTGGATTTGTGATTCCCTCGTTAGAGATGTATTAATTTGTTGCTCTAATGCAGGCCAAGCCCTAATC
>JAHLSL010013024.1:0-44438 GCA_025920805.1 Petroica traversi
CCCCCTTGCTTGCCTTTGCATCCCTCTGGTCCTGCTTCATAGTTCCCATAAACCGGCTCATCATCGCAACGCCCTCGTGGTCCGCTGGCTCACCAACGGGGCAGGCGCCGCCACAGCCATCCATCCCTGCTGTGCTTCCTGGGCACAGCTGCCATCAGCTTCCGTCTAGCCGAGTACGCAGGACAGCCCGCTTGCATCCTGCCACAACGACCGCTGCCGCTGTGTTTTCCTGCGCTGCCCGCCGCACCGCCCTGCCGTAGCACTGCTTGTAGCGACCAGCCTGCCGCCGCTGCCTGCATTCGGTCGTGTCCACAGCCGCGGCGCCCCAACACTGAGAACCTGCAGCTGTTCCAAGACTGCGCCAGCGGCCACAGCAGCCCACTGATGGAGGGAACACACAGCCTGCTACCGTTTGGAAATTGCACCCAGCCTACCACAGGAGCTAAGCAAACGCACGATGGTTCGCAGCACGCACGCTCCGCCTGCTATGCTGATGCCGACAGACTGCCCGGGTCCTTGTGGTAATGATGTCCCTGCCTTCTGTTTCTTTCTCCTTCTCTCTTTTCATCTCTCTACTCCTTTTCCTATAAAGGATTCTCAGATATAATATTGCCGCGTTTGTGCTTTATTTTCGACCAAAAAATCTATCAAAAGAATCCTTCCGACTTCTCCTTTTATAACGGAAAGAACACATCCCTGATCTGTTGCTCTTTGAGCCATTTAAATAATCAGCAGGATAATATGAAACACTAAGACACTGGTGAGACACTAGAGCAGGTTGCCCAGGGAGGCAGTAGATGCTCCATTCCTGGAAGCATTCAAGATCATGTTGGATGAGGCTCTGAGCAACCTGACTTAGTTGAAGATGTCCCTACACATTGCAGGGGATTTTGGAATAGATGGCTTTTATATAACCTCTATGTCCCTTTCAACCCGAACTGTTCTAATACTGTGATTTTCTGAAAACATATGACTTTTTTTTTTTTCCCCATAATGTGTTCAGGAATCCATGCACTACGTCACCATGAATCCAAGGTCTGCTAAGTTCCCTGAACACCAGTCCTAGATAAAGAACCAAACACTGATAGGGATACTTAAAATAGCATCCTCTCTATTTTAAGAGGGTAAAGTGCTTGGTTTGTCCCTCTCAAACTATACATCAGTTTCTGGGAAGCAGAAGACGTGGTGCTTTTTCAGCTAGGCAGAGCTTTCTGAGAGCACCAGCAGTCTCTGTGCAGAGGTGGAAGAGTATCATCTTTATCACATAGCTTCCTAGCCTGTGCTGCCCTCTGCAAAAAGCACTCTGGCACCAGAAGACTCCTATGTGCCTACAGATGGATGCTCCCATATAAGTCTGTAAAATTTCAGCATGAGGCAAATGGACCCAATACTTGCAGAGTTTCTGGCTTATTCATTGCTTGTGTAGCCTTACTGAGGATGGAAAAGAAAGGCATCTGAAAATAAAATTTCTATATACCTGGGGATAGTTAGGTGAAGACGTAAAAACAGAAATCCTTTCTCACAATATAAACATAGGTCATTAGCTGAGGAACACCTAAGTTTCCAGTTTTTGATTCCCTTTGAGGAATAAAATAAGAGAAAGCATTTTTATATATTTTTATCATTATTTTTTATTATTCTTTTACACATTTGCACAGGGACTGATCTCTAGTTTAACTCGGAGGTGTCTAAACATATCATACTTCAGCTCATGATGCACTAGCCCAAGGCTGCAAAGTGTTTCAGGAAGGTTAGGGGGCAAAGTAAGGAGGCAACCCCACAATAGATGCTTTCACCTGGCCCAGTGTCTTTGTAGGGTCTTGATTTCTACATTTCATTTTCACTTTATATGTTTTACCAGCTAATAGATTTCACTTCTTTTTCTAAAATTACAACAAAAAAAACTAAAAAATTATAATAATCCACTATAGCTTACACAAATAAGTTAAAACGTGGAGACTGTTAGATCTATCTCTGACAGTCTGTGTATTAAAAAAGCATTTTCCTGTACATCTGTGTGCTGAAATATAGTAACTCTTCTAGAACAGCAACTCTGATCTGCAGCCCCCAAGAGGCATCAAACCTATCACTTCCTTTATTAGCTCCTGCCAATAGTGAATAATCCTAATAATTGAAGAAAAACATTTTTCAGCCTGATGTCACGATAAACAAGGACTGACCAGCTATGAATTGATCAGGAGAGAAAGACGGACGGATGGACAGAAAGAAAGAAAGAAAGAAAGAAAGAAAAAGAAAGAAAGAAAGAAAGAAAGAAAGAAAGATGTCAGAAACAGGTGAAGAAAAATATATAATTGTTTTTAAAATGTTATTTTTCTAGTGTGCATAATCTAAGGCATCTTTAGTCACCGCAAAAGGTAAGAGTAACTTAAAAGAAACTGACTGATCTATTAGGGTGTATTTTCCCTGACTTCACAAAGAAGTCTAACCAAGCACAGAGTGCAACCACAGTGGTATTTAGTTCAGCATTATTGTTATTTTATCAGTATGCCTTCAAAGCGCCTCCTCAGGGCTGGAATTCATATTCTGCTACTCTCATTGGGGATAAATGCTGATGAGAAGGGGAAAGAGTAGTCAAAAAATGCTAAGAGGTGACACAGCCTGTCACAACATGGAACATGCTCAGAGTTGATGGTGGAGCAACTGTACTCCCACCATGTCACTTTCCTCAAAAATTTACACCTGAGCTACTATTGAACCACAAACTCACAAATGGGAATACTATGTCCCCTTAAATTCCATTTAAATGAGCTGGTTCAGTGAAGCCAAATGAGAGTCCTATAAAACGTCAAGAATTATTTTTGTACTTCTTTCTGAAAACACGTGATTGAGATGCAACCTTTTCACACATGAACATAACCTAAATATCTGGCTTTGAACATATTCACACTGGACTACAAAAAAAAGTCCTTAAAATATCTCTAGCCTCAATAATGAAAATCCCAGATACTAAACATTCTTCAATAAGAATGTGTTCACTTTTAAAATTTATTTTGTTTGAGCTTACTGCTGTAATTTTTGCTAGTGTCACAGGATGCTCCTCTCTATATATGTAGAGTTTAAGCAGAAACAGAGACCCAAATTCTGGTTGCAAAATTCTGTGCATTTAAACATGGAAAGGAAGTACTAAAGCCAATGTTTTGCATATTCTCTATGTAGGAACTCCATGACAGGAGTATAATTCCTTAAAAAATACATATATGAGTAATACAGCAAGTCCTCATCCTAAACAGCAAACTTTTTAGCAAAAAAATTGAATGCATATGTACGTGTCTTGACTTCCACATAAACAGGCAAAATTGCCTACAGTTAGCTGGATTCGTATTAAGATCCCAAGACAGAAACACATACATGCTTGATGTTCCTCATACATTCTTATTTTGTTTTTTTCTGTCCATACTTATCTAACAATGCTTTTACTTTTCATTGGCCTGTGCATCTAGTCAGTGGTGACAGATCAAACTGAGATGAAAGTAAGAATTGATCCATGTGATTTCCTGATGTCCCTCTCCTCCTAGATCTTCAGGTCATCTTCAGATCTTCAAACAGCTATCAAGTTAAGCAGGCACATCATGCAATACGTTACTACGTGTTCTCAGAGTCTGACAACAAAATTTGCCCCAAGAGAATATTGCTTTCATTGGTTATTCCTTTCCTAACTGCAAAAAAACCCAAAACAAAATAAAAAGAAAACAAAAACAAAATCAAGGGTTGAGTGAGTATGACTGTTATTTAGAAAGAAAAACATTTTTCTATCGTTGTTTTACCTTCAAAAGATATCAAATCCTAAGAAACAGTTAAGTGGCTCTACAAATTCATTGTTCTTATTAATGAAATCTTCTACAGAGGTAAAACTGCTGTCAAATTCTGTCTATTAGCAACTGAGAAAGGCTTTCAGTAAAAGGAAAAAGTGAATTATTATCAAGGATTTTTTTTCCTTTTATATTCTTTTGCATCATCATAGTGTTGGTTTCACAAGCTGAGGCATAACAAAGGGCAAAATCAACTTTTGAAGAATACTTTCTTCTATTGCTTGACCTGTCCAGAAAAATGGAACCATTTATATCATGAAATCACAATTTGACCTTCTAACAAAAAAAACTTCCCCAAAAAACCCAGTAAGAAACATACATACATGAACAAACAAACAAAATTAACCAAGAAACAAGCCCCCCCCCACCACCTTGAACCAAAAGTTGATAGTTGTGGAGTAGCCGGTGAGGGGGGAGTGTTTTGAAAGTTGTTTAATGCCTTTCCCAGAAACTGGTCTTTGCAGGAGTAGGAGAACAGGAATGAAGAAGGTCAGATAAAATGATGAAAGAGATTTGCACTCTCTTTTAAAATATATTTTTACTCTTCCATATCTGAAAAAAAAAAAAAAGAAAATAAATAGACAAGTGTCAAATGCTGCCTTTTTCCACTTTGTCCAAGGGATAGGTAATCTGGGAAAGTAAAAGAAGAGTATCAGTTTAGACAGCCTCATTTTCTGCAAGCAGTGAAGGTTTGCTTAACTTTTGAAAAGGTGAAAGGTGAGGCACACAAGGCAATGCCTCTTATGGGCTCATCTGGAAATCTATTATGATCAGATTAATCCAGTTAGGATTCAAACTTAGACAACAAGAAGATTACATAAGAGAGTCCAGCATGCTTAGGTCAAGAGATTTTAACACGTTTCTTTGCTGTGGGCTCTCTGATCATCTTTGATCAACAGCTTTTCCAGTACCTTTTTGGTTATGAAGGCAAGAATGTTGTACAAGTGGTTTGAGGAAAAGAAAATGCTCCAAACACAAAAGAACACTACATTTTAAAAGCTCTTTTCTCCCATTGAGCTTTCAGTGAAAAGCACAGACTTAATTATGAAGAGGCACCAAAGATATAACAAAATACGGGCATTTTACAACCTGCTTGACTTATCTGTCCAATAATATAATCCCTTGGCCTCATAATTAGGCTCTGTTTGACTATTATCCTGAATGTACAAACCCAACTGTTTTTTATGTCGTTATACTACAGGTGCATCTTCACAATAAACAGATCTCCTGTAGAAAGAAGTATAGACAAGGAAAGCTTTTTGCTATTTCCAGTGAAAATGGACAGTTTCTAATGAAAGATGATAGTGTATCCAATTTGTCTCATAACCATCTCAAGAAATTCTCTGGAAAATCTTAAATGAATATTTTATTCTATATTGGCAGTTCTAACTGGTTACTTGAGTACACTTGGCATCCTCATTAGCTACTGTTACTCTGAAAATGCTTATATCAGCTTATATCTTTCAAATGCATTTGAAAAAGCATTTGAAAAAGTCTCTCAACTAAGAAGATTCAGCCCAAGGAGAGATTAATTTACCTGTAGGGTAAAGGCTGGGCAAGCCTTGGAAGGCATTATTACATCAAAACGTCTTTTGGTCCCTTTCAGGAAACCTATTTCTTTTGCATTCAGTAATATATTGCCTTTGGTTGTTTTTTTTTTTAATGGTATTTGGGCAAAGGAGAAAAATTACTGCCAAAACAAAGGTCTTTGCTGCTTGATTGCATTGTCTGTGGTGAATATATTCAACAGTTGAACAGATCTACTATAGAGTAGATACCTTCTACCATATAGATAGCAGGGGAACCTTTCAGGATGATCCCCTGTAAACTGCTACTACAAAATCTTGCTCACTGATGCAATTCTAAGACACTGTTTTAAAGAATTAGGCTTTCAGCATTTTATTTGATTTATTTAGACTGAGTTGTCACATTTCCATCATAATCTACAACAGGCAATACTGACAGCCATAACAATGGTACTGCATTTCCATGATGTTTCCCAGCTAATACATTCAGCCTGATTTGCTGTCATTAACACGATCATAAGAATACTGTGACAGGTATAATTAGCCACATTTAAGGAAAAAAGACTGACCCAGCCTTTTGGGTAATCATTTGGGTCAGATGGACTAAATTACATATTTGAGCAGTAAGTATTTCTGAACTTCCTAATGGATTGCTGAATCACACCTGGGATCTGAAATAGAGCTCAGAGTACCTCCTAACACATGCTTCTCTTCCTATGCCATCCACACTTAGAAGAACTTTAACTCCTCCCATCTCTGCTAATGAAGAAAAGGAAAATGCAAAGTTTTCTCCAGTCTCTTGAAGTCCCTGCTGAGAACTGAGACAACCCAGAAAGGCTGTGCATGTCCCAACCCTGGCAGTGTTCAAAGCTAAGGCCTTGAGCAATCTGGTCTAGTGGCAGAGGAGGTTAGGATACTACTGTGGTTCATCTTTTTCTTCACACAGAATTGCTAAGCATATTAGTAATACCCATACAGAAAGGAAGCTGACTGTCAGTTTTGCACAGTAATTAATCTTTTTTAATGATGTTTTGGAGTCCAAAGTCTTAGAGAGCTATTCATTCTAACAGTTGGCATTTATTCTGCCTGTCTAATTCAAACTTTTAAAATCTGCTCCAGATCAAACTTTCAAAATCTTCTCTCTGAACACAGTTGGAGGACACCCAGAAGCATTTAGACTGAGATGAGAGTTTAGACTAACTTAGAAATCTGTTCTGTGTTTACTCCTGCTTCTCACCCAGCATAAACCGCTGACGAGATGCTGGTTGCACCAACTGGAAATGGAGAGCTGACCTGTCCCAGCACTGCTTCCGACGGTGGCCAGCTCTGCTGCTCCAGATAAATGCCTGCCCTTTACCTCCATCCCTCCCTCTCCAGCTGCTAAAAACACAGTAGTGCTTAGAGAAGGCTTAGGACACTGATGAAGGCTAGGACTTTTTTTTCTTTCTCTCAGAGGCTTGCTCTCCCATTACTGCTGAATAGATGGTAATGATGGGTACTTAAGAGACAAAAGATGTGACCAGGATGAGGAGGAAGGAAGGAAGGGATGCAGCTTATTGCAGTCTTGCTGCAGCTGGGGGAGTGAGCGGGTGGCTGGGGGGAAGCTCTGCGCTCTTGGGAAGCGCAGAGATACCATGAGCCTTGTCTGGGGGTTAGGGCTGGGCTCAGCCCTGTCTCTCTCTCTCTCTCTCTGGGGGATCAGAGGGCAGACGGCTGTGGGTTTGGTGCCAGACTGCTACTGCCTGGAGGATTTGTTGCCACTGCGGAGTTTCATCCTTCACTGCTTCTCCTTACCTTAGGTGAGCTAGCAAGAGTGGTCATTGAGCTGGGAACTTTTCAACACCTGACTTCACTGGCAGGGACCCTCACCATCTATCTGCTTGGGTGCCTCAGGGGAAGCTTGGGACCTCGACCTAGGGATCTTGGGACTTCTTCTCTGGAGTGAGCACCTCCCAGCAGCTTGCAGGAGTCTGGCTGTTGTGGACATCCCCAGGACATGACACAGCAGATGTGATACAGAAGGCTGAAGATTTAAGGGTTAACTGCTATTTGTGGGTGTTACTGGTATTTGCTAAACAATGTATATTTGCTTGGTCCACACTTATTTTGCTTGCTAAGCAGAAAGAAGAAGATGCTGGGCCATTGATAGGAGGATGTATGGCCATTAATAGGAGGATGTATGGCCATTGATAAGGGGCAGAAACCATGACTGCAGATCCTGTTTTTGATCCTGACACCAGCTCTGGGGCTTGGACTTGAGCCAAGAACTTAGAGAGCATGTGCAAGGAAGAAAGATCAAACGTTCACCTGAGGAAGACTACTTACTTCATCCTAGAAGACCCCTGGCGCGACCACCAAATGGAAGCACAGGGGCAAGGCACGACAGTGCGCATGCGTTTGGAAATGCTAATAGTTGTGAGCTAGTTATAATATGAAGCGGGGACAGGCAATGAATATGTAAAAGCCTATTGTGTGAACTAATGCATGTGTAACTTGTAACTACATATTTGCCAAGCTGAGTGCCGCGAAAAGGAGCGCAAGTCTTTGAGGAGCGACCCCCTTGCGCCCGGCGCCATATTAAACATACCTACCCTATAACTACCGGTAGAGTTGTGGGGTCTTTTCCGCCTATCAGATGTGACAGCCAGGGGAAAAACTGAAACAACACCCTCCCTCCACCTTCTCTCTCCTCTTAGGGCCACCCAGTCCCTGGCGTTTTCAGCCACTGCTTTGGGGTTTTTTGCTACACTTTAACCCGGCACTCCACATTCACCCGGATCCCTGGTGCTCCTGTCGTGGGTTTGAGGTTTTTGCTATACCTTGTTTGCCACCTGGAGCACCAGCCTGGTGCTCCAAGGTTCCTGCTACAGTCCAATTTGCCACCCAGAGAGGCACTGAGACTGGCTGCTCCCCATAATTTTCACAAGGACTTTCTTTTCCCTCTCTCTCACCACCCCAGCCTCCACTGTCATATGGGGAGGCAGCTGAGCTCACGCCACAGCGTCCCCTGCAGCTGTGGGGTAATGATTGCACCTGCACTGCCTGGTCAGGAGCCAACAGCGCCCCTGCCAGCTGTGACTATAACTACAACAAAGGGGAAAGTGCCTGCTGCTGAGAGGAGGCTATTACTTGGTTTCTGATTGTTGTTGTTTGTTTCCTTTGTTATTTATATCTATATTAATAAATAACTGTTCTTCCTTTTTGCCTGAAGGCACCACAATTTCAAAGGTATAATAATTTTGAGGGAAGGGGTAATATTTCCATCCATTCCTTCCTTGGCAGACACCTGTCTTTTAAACAAAGAGGTGCCTCCCAAAGCATCCAGTGCCAGGCCAGGCTACCAGGATAAGACCAAGCCTTATGGTTTTCAGACTGTTTTTAAAAGAAAAATATCTTTTCTTAAAAAAAAAAAAAAGCTGAATGCAGACTGCAGGACAGTGTGATGTGAGTTAAGGATTCTGTGGGTAGGGATTTTGACATTTTTTTCACAAAACTATTTAGCCTGCTTGAATTCCTGTGAATGAAAGTGTTTGTGAGGTTCTTGCATGGTCCTTGTTTTCTCTGCTCAAATTTCTCAATAACCATACTTAATTCTGACAAGATGACAACACAATTATCCATGACTATGCTATTGAAAATACAGGGGGAAAAATGAGAGGTTGTCTCATTTTTATTAAACTCATATTCTCTTGTCACATTGCAATAAACGTGTATAAACAGGCTGTCAGTGTTACAGGCTAACATAGCAGATATCTAAGGGTTGCACTTAAATGAAAGTTCAATACACAAAATTCATGTGCTATGACTCTTTAGCCTAGAAACAGAGTTACACTGAGAGTGTAATAAAAAGTAAATGAAATTATTAGTGGAATGTGAAAGGGAGCAATTACTGTTTCTCACTGTTCAAGAAGGGAATTACCAAACGAACTTATCAAACAGTAAATTTGAGAAGGATAAAAAGATATGACTTATCAGATAATGCCTAAGTAAATTTTGTGTTGCCTCAGTGCCTAGTACACCGAAGTACCAGGGCTCCAAAAATAATCAGACAAAGTAATGGAAGAAAAATCCATCAGACTGTATCCAAGTCAGAGATTTGACCTCTGCCTTGGCCCTCTGGAACACAGAAAGCTGTAATGGAGTACGTCCATTGCTCTGATTTGGGTTTTTGTTCATTAAGATCTCTGCTGTGAAATGTTATCACACAGGTGATGGAGAGCTAAAGGGACTTTTGGTCTAACCCAGAAAGGTTGTTCAAGTGTTCATAGCAAATCTGACATGGTGTTTGAAAGTAGCTTCTACCCTTACTAATTAAAAGCATAAGTTTTCAAAATGAGATTATTTATTGCAAGCTTTGCTCCCCCCCTGCCCCCACCCCAGCCCAGAACCCTGCTCCATCAAAGCACTGAATGAAATGACAAAAGAAATTGAAAATTCTTGTATGGCCTTTGTTATCATTAAACAATTACTTCTGATTCAGTGTACAATGAGGTGAAATAGTAGTCTGAGTAATTGTATCTCACATAATCTATAATCCAGTCTTTCCCACTACAAATGACAGAAGTATTTGCAGTTGCTGAGACAGATCACCTAATATGCCACATTTAATTCCTTTTAAATTCCTTTCTGGATCACTCAACGTCTTATAGGATGTAAAGGAGTGACCTTCTAATTTTGTAAGCTTTTTCCCCAAAACCTGAGTATTTCTTGTCTTCCTGAGTGCTAAAGTGGGCTCAGTCATAATCTGCAGCTTTTCCACCTGAAAAGCACCACTGAGGCTATTCTTATTGCTCAAAATAAAACTGAGATATTGAAATCTAAGTATTCAGTTCTCAGCTCTGAATGATTCTGTCTCTTACTAAAGTAATTTGAAAGCCTTTTCAAAGATAATTAAGACCATGAAGAAATAAATTCTGTATAGTTATGGTACTTTCTTTCTTCTTGCACCAGAGATGTATGAGGCTTAAGAAGCAAAGTTCAGAAGATCAGTGTAGTGGAGGCCAGTGGGCCTGTTAACCAGGTTACTGCGAGGGCCTACTGGAATCTCCTCGGGTAGGGTAGCCTGAAATGTATCACCCATGATGTCTTAGAGTTTTGTGTAAACATATTCCAATTCTGTTACCCCAGCTGGCCTGTTGGCCTTCCCACCCCTTTCTACCTTATACATAACCCATCTGGAATGTTCTCCCCTTCTCAACGCCCCATTGACTGTAGTTCCTAGCCACTCTTTCTGCACTTCCCTGTTGGTTTCCTGACCCACATATCACCTTTGTACTGCCCCTAAACCCTCATTCCATTGGACACTGCTGCTCCCGCCCCCCATTGTATATAACTGCCAGGCTTCCTTTTGTTCTCTTCTTTGTCCCTGAACCCCTGAACCCTTGGAACTCATGTGAAGACCCCTCCCTGCACCTTGGTGCTAGTGTGTGTGTGTTATTCCATCCTGCTTGTGTGATTATTGTACAGTGTGCAGTGCGAGTGTGTGGTCATTGGGGAGTCCTGCTGCCCTGAGCTGCGGAGATGCTCTCTGAGGGCCATGGCTCCGTCTGGTCCAGCACCACCGGACCATGACACAGTGTAATAAAGAAGAAATATGCATCATAAATTAATTCATCTTTGTAATCAATTTGTCTAATGGATGAGAAATTTTGGAGTGATTTCTTTTCAAAGAAAACAAAATGCTATTTGAAGGTGCTTGCATTCTCTTTAAAGCAAGGGAAAACAAGAATAAATGCTCTTGGGAAAAAGTTTTGAATTCTTGTATAGTAAGTGAATTTAAATATCATCACTCCAATTTAGCACATGTCTGAAGTGCATAACATTAATTTTTCTATGAGGAGAAATTAATTGTGCCTAATTCATTAATGATGCCAAACAATTTCTAGTCCTTTTCACACTGATGGTGAATTTTATGTTTGCTTGACAGCTTGCATTCCACTTGACCTAGGATAACATCAGTGATGAAAGAGATTAGTTTTGGTTTAATATATGTTATTTGCTTATCAGAATATTATGGAAATATATAAAAGCAGATAAAAATATAATGAATACACTGGCAAAGGTTTGTTTACACCAAGTAATGATTGAGTTTCCTGCATAAAGAATGTATGAAAAAATTAGATATATGGCTTACTATGTAAAGCCACATAGAAGACTAGGTGCAAAAGCTTATTCTACATTTGGTAATCAAACAGGATTCAAACCTCTGCATATGTTTGGGGTAAAAGATAGATCATTGTTTTCATAAAGACATGTTACATTGTGGATGGATACAAAAAGCCCAGTTCTTTTCAGGGAGCAAGGGGGATGAGCCGTGTGGTAGGTTGACCTTGGCTAGACACCGGGTGCCCCATGCTGGGAATGGGGGGAGAATATATAAGGAAAGAATCATGTTCTGAGATAAGGGGAGTGAGAGATCATTCACCAATTACTGTCACAGGTAAAACATACTTGACTTGGGAAAATTAATTTAATTTAGTAATGAAATCAGAGTATGTGAAGCAAAACCAAGTCTTAAAACACCTTTCTCCCACCCTTCCCTCCTTCCTGGACTTAACTTTATTCCTGATTCTCTACCTATTATTCCACAGAGCACAGGAGGACAGAGGATGGAGGTTACAGTGAGTTCCTCAAATATTGTCTCTGCTACTCTTTCGTCCTCATGGGAAGGACTTCTCATACACTGCGTGTGGTCTTTGCATTGGTGGGTGGGTCCATCTTGGAGCTGGCTGAGAGTGGCTCTGTCAGACATGAGGTAAGCTTCTAGTGGTTCTCAGAGAAGCCACCCCTCCAGCCCTTCCCACGACCAAAACCTAACCATGCAAATCAAATACAGCCTTCCACAGGAAGAAGGATAATCAAAGCCAATGAAGTTTTCAGCGAGATATGTGAATTAGAATTTTGTAATAAGCACCGCGCTTATTTGGCTGAGTGACTAAAACAAAAAATTAGGATAACGGTTAGCTCTGGGTCAGACACAAGGAATTAGTATGCTTCTCTTATGCCAAAATGTCTGTTGGAGATTGGGGGTTTTGGGGGGGAGTGGAGTGGACAGAGAGAAAATAAAAGATCAAGTTGAGCTTTTCATCTAACTAAAACAAAACTTTTATGTTTACCATTTACTTAATGCTAGATTAAAATGCAAAACACTATTTCAAAGCAAAAATTCTTGTTTGGATTTTTTCAATATCCCTTCAGTTTTTGACAATCCGTTGCTTTGAATTAGACTTAAACTCCTGTACACTTTAGCCTGACTCAAAAATACACTTTTCAACTAATAACACTTGTTGGTTTTCTTCTATATTTGTTATTCCCTGCAGGTACCAGGTTTTGAAGTTAAGAAAAGGAAAGAAGCAGTGTAGGAAGAGAGAAAAGAATTAATTGCCTAGTGATTGTGAGAAATACATATTATAGTATTGGCTTTTCGCAAGTGTCAAAATGAATACATGTATAACGTTAATCGTTATAGAAGTAGCTTTTGTAATAGAACTATAATTATTACTAAATGCTTTTTTCTTTGTTCTAGCTTAGATATAGTTGAGAAATAACTAATATTAAATTGTTAAATTGTGTGTTAAATTGTACCTAACTTACAATAAACCACCTGCTTAGTTAGATAAACATGGGTGTGACAAGCACCTACCAGAGGTCATCTCTATCAACAGCAACTATCTGTTGGAAGCTGATGGATAAAGGAAGATACTGAACTCTCCAAAGGACTACGAATGCTCTAAAAAGGCAGACCCAAGGAGGAGCCATGCTAGCTAGTTCCTGGAACGTGTGAAATAGTTTGGGGAAGAGTTTGAATATGAATAATTGTCTATGAGTATGCAATAGCCTGATGCAAGAAGAAAGGTATATAAAGAAAGTCTCTCACCATAGCAAGTGTGCTCTTGGCTCAGTGCCAAGGGTACCCAACATCCTGGGCATTGTAACCTTTTGCTCTATCTTGTCCCTTATTGTCTTTTATTAAACCTTTACATTTTTTTAATAGGAGAGTGGACCTCGTTTTTCATATGATGGATCAATTAATGATTATAAGTAATAAAGATTGCACTTTTTCATTATGAGTATCTGGGCACCTGCGTGTTTCTCTTTTGGGGTGGGATGCCACACCTTGTAAGAGTGCTATCTGGTTCCTGTAGCTGGTATGCTCAAATTGGAAGCTAGTTGTTCTGTGATGAATGTCACCAATGTCTTTTGAGAAGACATTTCATATTCTTCCTTCTTCTCATTGTTGGAAACTTACCAGTTTAAAAATATTTTTTCTATAACTTCAGCTAGATTTGTTCACCTTTGCCCCAGGGGAAGGGACTACCCGGGGACTAAAGTTTCTTTCCAAGACATTGCTTCCTCCTAGGTGAAGTCTGATGAACTTAACATCTCAACAACTGGGAGTAGCACAGAAGATACACAAGAGTTAACAGCCATCAATAGTCATTAACAGACCATCAACTCCAAACAACACCCCATGGCTAGCTGGAGACACCTGGTCTGAAAAGAGAGGAATAAGAAAGAAGATCTAATTAACATCAGAAGTGAGGGGTTCCGGATTCAATGGGAAACTGAACACTGGGGATTGCTCAACTCCAGACCAATGAACACTGACCCAATTAGTTCCTATGAGTTTTAACTCTATAAAATATCTGAGAAATCATACAAATATAAGTATCATGGAATGATCTCCCTGCATACCCAGGCTATGTGCGGATCAGATGATTTCTGTGTATATCCTGGCCAGAACAACATCCTGGCCTGAATAAAGTAATGCCTTAACTCTCTAACATTAAAAATGTTGTTGGAGAGTTTTTTTGTTTGTTTGTTTTTCCCCAGTTTCAGTAACATCATGAGAAGACAAGATCTTGTTTCTCTTTCAGGACTAACTGTTGCTTCAGGAAAAAGAAGCCTGATTGTCACTGTATCGAACATAATTCTTGCAGCTGGGAGAAAGGAGGACTCCCCTCTTGCTGACGTGGAAAATTTCTATGCATCATTGCACAGGCAAATTGTCCTATATGGGATAAGGACAACAGCAGAAGCAGCATCACAGCTGTATTCCCTGACTGGTTCAACAAATTAGTTGGTGGTGCAAAATAAAGAAAGAATTTCTGCAATGCAGTGTGTAAGTTACACATTCCTCCATGTCTCTAGGACCATGCGTATTATCCCTGAGGAACAATGCAACCATATGCCATCTCTGAGCAGAATTATATGTTAAGGACCAGACGTAACATAAAAAAATGTTCCCCATAGAGGTAAATACTCAAAAAATCCTAGTTAAGTTGCCTCCAGTGATGGGGTTTTTTTCTACCATGCACCTAAATACTCCAAATATTCACTTAAATCAAGACAAATGGAATTCCCAATTTTTCAGCTTGTCACATCTGTCTGTAACTTCATGTAAAGCAGAATCAAAAAGAAATCCAGCATCCTAAAGACCATGTATCTAGGCTCCTATGGCCTGAATAATAAAAAGCAGGCTAAAAAAGAGACACATGAAAGTCTCAAAGGAAAACCAGGTGCTTTCCATAAGACTGATAAACACACAAAACTGACAAGTTGCAAAATCATCTGCATAATTTAAAAAGGCGCCTCTCTACATATTTTCTATATTCTCACCAAGGATGCATACCATGGTGATGTGCGGTTTGCCCTGTCTAGATATTAACAATGCATTTTGCTCTCGGCTTCAAAGATCATGTTCATCTGCTATTGAAACTGCATAAAACCTTCTTCAGAACGCATCCTTCTATGCAAATTCCAGCTTGCCTCAGGTGCCACTTGCCTAATTAGACAAACCGTTTTTTTCCAAAAGAGAACAAAAAGGATTTTAAAAAGCAGAGAAGCTTTAAAAAATTACTCTCTACTGCAATACTATGGAACTGTTGTTCAGCAGAGATAAATTACAGTGAAATATGTCTTTTTGGAGGACAAAATGCCTTCAGGTTTAAGCAAATTTTTCCAGAAGCTAACAAGTCTTTCAGATTTGTAATTTGAGACCATAGCCATTAATGTAATTCAAGCAACAGGCTATTTAAAAAGTGAGAAAAGGAAGGAAAGTGTCTTTAGTAAGTAGTCTTAGACTATGGTCCTTCCAATTTGCCTGTGCTGCTGGATAATGACATATAATAACAAGAGCACTATCAAGAAACAAGGAGAAAAACAATGTATTTGTCATACAAACTGAAATGGATTTTTTGCCTCTGACAATAATGGAGAGATTAGTTTATCTTTGAAAATAGAATTAGAAATGGCACCATTATTTATATGACCTGAAATTTACCTTTTTATCACTCTCAAGGAGACATAGACAAATGCTCTTCATTTATACATTTGATTAACCTATTTTAAAACTACATCAAAATTATGCATATCACATAAGCAGGATTTCATCAGAAGTCTTCTTAATGTTCATTGCTATATAGTGGTCTTGGCTAGAATGACACATACAAAAATTGTATATTGCAGAAAGCTGCAAAGACAGGCAAATACTTAAACAGTTGAGAAGTTTTTGCAAAGTTGGGAAGAATGCTGATAATTCAGCTCTCTCTGGATAATTGTAGAGCCGTCATCATGGTGTTTTCTCACCTCCTTGTTCCTATTCCAAAGGCATTGTCAGACAACATTCTGTGTCAGCTACTCTGCCATTTGATTTTTGGGACAACTGGGACAGAAAGAAATGAAGGCTTTAACTTAATAATTAGGGAATTTTTCACTTCCTGATCAAGAAATCATTATAAAAAAAAAAAAATTAAGACTGAAAGGCAGCTCTACATGTTGGCATGGGTAATGTACAGAACTCAAAGAAAAAGATTATAACTACTGATAAGCAATATCATATCTTAACAAAATCAAAATAAAGAAAGATAACACTTCTCTGAAATATAGCCTGTAGATTTAAAAGGCTACATATAGTATTATATTACATCATACTATAGTGACTATATTCTATTCTATTGTGTTGCGCTGTGTAGAAGAATGCAGTACTGAAACAAACCTGTCAAAACACAGGTTTTCATTTGACCATGAGGTGGCAGCACTGCTCATCACATAGCCAGAGCGCATTTGGCTTTTACCGTATGTACCAGCAGTTGAAGATGCAAATATCCTGTATATTCTATGCTAAAACATGCATGTTATTATTACAGTGATACATTCCTAGGACAAACGCAAAAAGGGAACCTTTTATTTGTCTACAGTTGGTAGCTGAGAGAGTACATTTGTCTGAATGAACAGTGTTTTATTCCCCAAAACACTGAAAACTTGGCATTAACATTGCAGAATCTTTTCCCAGTGAGAAAAAAAAAATGAGGACATGGTAGAAACAACCTGTGAAAGTGTTAATCATAAGATCATACAATCAGCAGTTTGAGTTGAAGAGGGACCTTTAAAGGTCATCTATTCCAACTCCACAGCAACAAGCAGGGACATCTACAACCAGATCAGGTTGCTCAGAGCCCTGTTCAACTTGACCTTGAATGTTTCCAGGAATGAGGTTTCTACCACCTCAATGGACATAATGTTTCAGTGTTTCACCACCATTACTGCAAAACATTTCTTCCTTATAACAAGTCTGTAATAGGGAAAAATAATTTACTCATTGGCTGTTAGTTTTATCAGAAAAAAAAAAAATCAAAAAAAGGAAGGTTGGAATGCAAAGAAAAATTATGTCCATGGGACTGCTTATAATTTTCCATTCAAAGGCTTGACAAGCAATGATTTCACATGAGAAATTTCAGTTCTCCAAAATGGTTTAAAAGCGTTCTATCCCACAGGAAACACTTGATGAACTACTTGAATTGATGATGTTTCTGACAGGGCTGTATCTTTATTTCGGAAATGTCATCCCCATATTTCTTTTCTTGAAAGTGAGAAAAAGGGCAGTAGTGAGTAACAAGCAGTATCTCACACAGAAAAAAACCCCCAACAATAATATGAAGATCAGATTAATGTGAGTGGATTTATATTCAAGAGACTTGCAAAGGATTTTAAGTAACTAAGTCTGAAATCCAAGATATGACTGCAACTTACATAGCATCCTCAAACTAGCTTTACTGCAGTTGGCTTTGGTATGGATAAACTTAGTCATACAAAGGTCTGGCTAGACACTTAGTGCCTCACACTCTAAGTCAGCTTGATCCTTGTTCCTAGAGGCATGCCCAGTTGAGTATTTTTTTTGTAGCTTCAAGGTAACTGACACAAAACCTACATTTCACACCTGTGACTACAGGGTAGACACATAAATTCAACATCTTTGTGTCAAAATTGTTAGCTATTCTATGTCTCTCTAGTCACTAGGTTCCCCACAGAGCAGAACGACAAACATAATAGAATTATTTTGGCATGAAGGTATGCCTATAAGTAGATATTGCAATAACTTCCTTTGTATATATTTTAAAAAGCAACATGGATACATACAAAACTTTATGCAAAGTACATTCTGCAGATTTCTTTTCTGGATGCAGGATGCCTGCACAATAAGACAGAGTGTTATCAGTTGGGCTCAGGACTTCAGCTGATGCAAAAAGGTAGGGGTGAGAAAGCTGAAACTCTTGCTTTAAAGATACACATACGGGGCTGCTTAATACAAATACTCCCCAGCTACACACTGAATAGAGGTTGTAAAACCCAAGAACAGTACAGGGGTTGTAAATACCCTTGACCCTGAAAAAAATCCAGGCTAAGTTTCACCCACCAGCAAATTACATGTGGTGAGCACATTATAGCCATAATCCCAATCTTGCTAATTATTTTTTCAGCATGTGACATGTGAAAGAGAATGCACTGGCACAAGACAAAGCATACGTTTAAATAAACATTTCAGTAGTCTGCAAACAGCTATGTATTACCCATGGATAATGTTCCTTTCTCCACACCCCTCACATGGCTGGTAAGGGGATTTGCTCTGGAGTGCGTAATGGACAGAACAGATTGTGCAGTATCTGGCAAAGGAGAAGCACCGTTCTAGTGTTTTCCTTTCTAATATTTTTTCTGATTTTTATCAATTAGATAATTAGCTATAATCTGCCTCTACACTGTCTGAATGAGAAACACTTAGCCTAAAAATTGTTTCTGCTTGGTTAGAGTTGCTTATTCATTGTAATCAATTGGTCCCATAGTATTGGTCTTTTCCCTGAAGAGATGACCTTAACTAATTCTTGCAAGACAATAAATAACAAATACAAATAACACCAAAGATAAGCAACTTGCAAAGAACCAAATTCACATCCTCAATCTTTAGTCTTCAAGTTAGTATGAAACATTTACTTCTTGGTCCTCCAGCCCAAATAAATACATGGCCTTAGTCTTTCTAAGACCTTGACAGTAAAGGCCTTCAAATAAAACCTTTTCCTCAAACTTAGAGATTCATGGATCTACACTCTTGGCTGAGCTGGTGCTCCTGAGTCCTCCTAAAAAAGCTTCCTAAAAATGCATTCACCTGGTCCTTCAAGGACTGCAGCCTTCCAACACAACTGTAGCTCAGCCATCACCCACCAGAGTATGGAGAGCAGTCATTCTGCCCATTAATCTATCTGGAGTTTTGATAGTTACGTACGGAACTGGACATACTCATGAAAATCTGAAGAGTCACATGATATTTGAGTATTTGTGCTTAGTTTCTGCATGACTGCAGTAAGACCTGTGATTGGTACTTGTTCAAGATTGTTTTCCTGACAGACATGTAACTCAAGTTTATAAGTAACATGATCTCTTAACAAAAGAATTTTTCTAAACAATTGTTACTAAGGAGCCTCTTAAGAAAAATTACATAATTATGTGTCTGAAATAAATACATGCTTCCAGATGACATTTTCTATATGTTTAGTTGAGGTACAATAATTTCTTATTATTTATCACTTTGCTAGAGCAGTAGGAATTAAAATAATTTTCATGATTTTGACCATCAAAATAAAGCACTGTATTACTTATATTTAGGAATAGTTACATTTCAGTGAATTTTACTGGTACATACACAAAGAAAATGCTAGAAAATTTGTTCACATTTATTTTGCTACCTAATAATTCAGATATTTTCTTTGAAGCAATGTGGGTTCAGATATCTCATAGGCCTGTGGTACACAGGTGAGGAAGTGCAAAAATGTAAACACACTGCAGAACTTAGAGATGCTTTTCCAAATTGCTGGTGCTGCTGAAATATCTGTGGACCTCTAAACTAGGCTCAGACTCATTTGAAATTATTCCCAGATGCCCATGAAACCATCCTAAGGCTTGAGATTGCTACCGTTCAAAAATTATTCAGCAGCCTCCCATTTCAATAGCATCCTTAACAGGACCTCTTGTGCAGAATTTTTCTTAGGTCTGTTTTTTCCATGTCCAAAGCAGCCTGTCCTTACAGACAGAATGACACAACCCAAAGAAAGTCAGAAGGATAAAATCTCACAAATCTGCATTTCCTATTAAGCAACTCAAATAATCCAGGATTTTTCATTCAGGCACTGCAAAAAAAAAAAAATTATGGATAAGTCTTACCAGCTGAACTAAGTAGTACTAGGCATTATGTGAAAGGAATGATTTTCCCTCAGAATGCTTCAATTACTTTTTTCAAATCTAATGACTGCTTCTGTTAAGTCTGTTTCTGGTTTCCACACAGGCTTTTTTTTGGGATTTAGAATAAACTAGAGATTTTTAGGAAAAAATAGATTACATATAAAAATGGGTGTCAAAAATGCAATAAAATGTTGTCCTTACCATCTGTTTTCTTTGATTCATCCCCCACACTAAACTTATCTTTTCGGTCTAATTTATTGTCTTCCTTTAATTCACCTAGAAAGAAGCAATAAGATGCAATAAGAAACACTATAAGCATTTTAATGCTTGTAACTTCATGAAATTGCAATACCAAAGATGATGTTCCATAGGAGGAAAGGTCTGAATTCATAAATAACTGAATTAATACATTTTCATAGAACAAAGCACCAGAAAAAATTGACCCAACTCTTACATATAAGCAAGTTTTAAAATCTTATCAATTTCTTCTAATTATCAAAACTTTTTGAAGTTCATATGCAAACTCACAATTCCCCTGATTGTATGTAGGTCTTTAAAAACCTGATCATAAGCTTCATTTTGGAATCAGGAGTCTGAAACATTTATGCTTTCCGAAGAAATAAAGTCCTGCAAGGCTTCGTCATAATTGTCTGTTTTAAAGAACCGTCTTAGCTACCCTGTCAGGCCTATGTAATTTTGCCTTACTTTTCTCTTACCAGATTCCTTTATCCACTGGCTCATTTGTGTTGTGGAACAATCATCCTATCATTGGTCACTACCTTTAGAGTCTATGTAGCAAACTAAAAAATCAAGGCCTCTGGCAGAGCAATGGTTTATATAGAATGAAAAAAGCAACTTAAAGATGGAGTGTATTTTATGAAGCCAGGAATGCCAACAAGGTGCCACTCTTTTTTCGGTCCTTTACTTGCCATACAGCAAAGTGCATCAGACCTTACCAGACCCTCCCTTCAGTAAATGAGAATGCTAAATGCAGGATCAAATAAAAACTTAAAAGGGAAAGCAGTAGCAGAACAAAGCTATTTCAGCTGCAGTGTCCAAACAGTAAGAAAGGTCCTCTTCCTTTTGTGATGGACACCTCAATACAAAAAGGTGTAAAAGTCTCATGTCAGAATTTTGTAAACATGAGGCTGTATTACAGTGATCTTTATTCCATTTGTATTACTATTTTTGGTACTATAACTACTTCCCAGTCTTTGGATCAAGATTAAAGGTATTAAGTATTAAAGAGGATATGACCTGCCTTCAGAATACTCATGGGCAGTGGATATTTATTTTCAGAATAGCTCAAAAAAAGAAAAATTGTAGAGAAATGAGGTCTCCCTCTTTCACAATGTGCCTTAACCATTAGCTTATTTATTATTCTCTCTCTCCAATTAAGCTTCATCGTAATATAAAACAGGAATGGCTTTCAAACCCTAAAATATTTAACATGATGGAACCAAAGTATGTTCTGTTCTGTTTTTATTTAAAACTTTCCATGTTCATTTTCCTAAGCTCTCTGTGTGGGTGAAAAAAAAAAAGAATGCAAGATGATACAGGACAAGTAGCACCCTCCTCAACTGATCACACTGCCACTGACTTCGGATCTTTGTACAAAGAGGTTATGAGCAGATCCAACAGGGTTTAGGTGTCTGTTGGATGAAGATGGTGGTCTTAAAAAAAAAGGCACAGTCTTCAGGAACTGCAACAAAAATATACATCATGAAGCACAAAAGTCTTCTTGCATTTCCTCCACCATTATACAGCTGATGGTAATGATGAGCTAACAATGCTTTTTTGACCATTGCTTAAACAAGTTGCTTGACCCTAAGTGTGTGCAGGAAAAAATGCTGAATGTCTATGCATGCACTATTTCAGAGTTTGATCTCTCAGAGAAAGTACAGGGCAGTGGATGATAGAAAGATTTTAAACTCACCTGATAACACAGTTTCTGAACATTCAGTGAGTATTATGAGAAAGGGACTTTTGACTAATGTAATATCTACCCTGTCAAACTGCCAGCAGCAGATCAGAATAATGATTGTAATGATCTTTTTGAAAGGGATTACAGAGGCAGCAAAATAAAAAGACAAATACATTAGATGAGATATTAACGTATAGGTGTAAAGGAATCTGTGGTAAATCTGGAGATGTGAATGTTAAGATTTCATCAGTCACCAGAGACTCTTCAAGTTATTGTACCCCATAAAGGCCTACATTTCTTTTCCTGAGGAAGACGCTAACTTTCAGAAGTCATTATAATTTCTTTCAGAGCACTTTTGACACCTGCAGCAGATACATATTGCTGAAAAAGGTACTTGCAATGATGCCGGAATGATTTTTGTCTTTTCTTTTATATACCTTTTACACAATTCTCTGTATCCATAAGTATTAGCAGCATGCATACTTGCAATCTTTTACTTAGTTTAGTGCTTAGTATTTTGTAAGTGTTCTGTAGGCCTGAGATTAAACACCCCAGAACTGCAGAGCCAGGGAGACCAAACATTCCTACTATCTCAGGAACCCAAGGTCTCCTGACAGGAGGATTCTGTAAACTAGGGGTTAGCCCACCCCAACCTCATTATTGGGCCCCCTTGTTAGATATGCTAATGTGTAAAGTCTATAACTGGTGTGTATGATTGACAGGTGGGTGCATTTTGCCACACGTCACCTGGGTGAAGTGGATGCATCAAACGGGATCTTGATTAAAATACTGAGGTAAAGACCCCAACCCCTTTAACCATGTCTAGTTTCATTTTCCTAACACCAGGAAAAAGGCATCAGCAAAATTACTAGAGTACACTTAATCCCCATATTGTTAGAAGCATGCAAAACGAAGGATAGCAGAAGAAAAGTCTGGTGCAGTTGAGCTCACATTTCATATGTCCCTGAGCTTTTTATTGTCCTGAGGGGTCCATTCCTGTTCACACGTAACACTGTCTGAAGAAAAATCCCATACATTAGAGAGAATGGTATATTTGATTCCCACAGTCCTTCCAATCTAAAAAACCCCCTAATTATGAAGGAATTACTGGGAAAGGCCAGAAGCACTGAAAATTATATCAGGAATGTTTTAAACAGAATTTCTGCAACTCTTGCCATCTAAACTCACTGCTTGAGCCTGGACTTTTAAAGCCTAAATGCTCATTCAGTCTTTTTCTAAGAGGAGCTTCATAAGTGATTTTTTCACTACTTTTCAACTGCATGATACTAGCTAAGTTTGTGAAAAGTTACATATTAGCTCCACGGAACAGGAGCTATGCAGGGAAGGACAGTGAAATGGCCAAGAGACAAGTGATCTCTTCTGCTGGTTTTAGTAAGTTTTTTTAATGTTTAATGGAATTTTCAAAGATTTTTTTCCACCTTTTTTGGGTGCAGAATGGCATTCTTATTTTAACTCAGTTTCACAACAAGTTTAAAAAATTGGAATAAAATTTCTGTCAAAAAAACCACCTCAAAACATGAAGGCTAGTGACTGTCCTTATAAAAAAATAAACTGAGCGAAGGAAGGATAGATGAAATAAACCCTAAAAAAAGAGAGGAGAAAAATTCTCTGTTCCAAAATATATTTTGTTCTGAGGTTTAAATCAAAGATACCTTTAATTTGCTTTAAAATTAGTTTATAAGCCAACTTTGGCTTCTCCTCTGTCAGTTACTCCAGCAATGAAGATGTTCATTGAAGCAGGAATATTTGTTTCAGCTTTTCATGTTGTGTATAGTAAGAGGCTATTTCGGTTCCATGAGAAAACTAATTTTTTCCATTTTTCCATGCAGGTATGGTGAACCCCATCTACGGAACACTATTTGGAATTTAATTTAGTTTCTGATTCCCATATATCGGTGACTATGCCTATGTTTAGGAAGAGACTGTGAGCCCAGGAATGCTTTTTCAGGACATCAGGTTCCCCCATCACTAAGGTGAGATACTAGTTTTAGGGCTGAATTTATGTTTCAGTAGAAGGAGAGAGCTCACCATTCTGGACACGCTGTTTTTCTTCTTCCACAATATGATGAGGATCCATTTTCTTATCTGACCTAAGTGTGTTCTTCCCTTGACAGGCTTTGTGTTTGGTCATACCACTTTGCCAAGTGGCATTTACAGGATTCTTACTGAAATCTGTGCTTTTGCTTTCCCCAGGATTTCGTTCTTTGCTCTTTTCTGTCTTTGCTTCTGTGACATCTTCACCCGGCTTCCCACCCTGTTCATCTCTTTCCTTTTCATCTGTTCCCTGATATGCATTTTCCTCTTCTTCTTTCTTAGCTTTTTCTTCTGCATCCTCAGCAAAGAGAGAAGCCAAACAAGGAAAGAAATCACAACTCACAGTCAATTTGACAAGAACAACTCACATATCTAAATGTACTTCAGCTTTTCACTTGCAAACAAATTTACTTAGATAAAAGTAGGAACTGGTTTGACAATGGAGAAAGAACATAGGAGGACATTTGACAAAATACTCTGAAAACAACCCCCCTGGTTGTCCTAAATGTATATTGTGCACATGTTCTTTTTTCACCATATAAAGTTCACCTTTGAAAAAGAGGTTCCTTAAAGTTCTTAAAAGGCAAAAAGAGATACTAGTTACTGAAGGCTGTAGGGATGTCTCACAGATTTCACAGAATATACTGAGTTGGAAGGGACAACTATTAAGTGAATGGGCCATACAATGGTCAAGTCCATGCTCTACTGGGCTAATCTCAGGGTCTCATGGCATATAGAAGGATTCCTCTCATTTTAAGAGCTGAAAAAATAATCTTTATTTTGCACCTGGACCACGGGACAGAACTTTGTCTCAGGAGAATTGGGCTTGCTACAACACCATTGGGTAAGTGTCATTTGTCAAAAGCAGTGTCAGAAAATACTTCATCTAAATGGTGCTGTACATTAGAATGTCTGTTTAGTCAGTTCTTTTGCTTGTAGCTCTTTAAGAATGATCATTTAGGTGAAGAAATCAGTAATAGACTCACTTACTTTTCCCACACAGTATAAGAAATTTTCTATAAATATCACACATAGGATAAAAGCAGCTCACTGAGGCTTCTAGGGACAAAGCCATTACCAAAGGAAATACAGTATTGTACAAATAATTTAATTATAGTATTTGCTACAAAAATAGCAATAATAGGTTTTGGGTCCTTTTTGATCCCAAATTTCTATTTGCTGTCAACAAATAGTAAATGTTTCTATATTCTCTTAATAAGAATTTTTTTTATTGGCAATGTATCTTGACTGCAAGACACCAGTTTGACAAGGGTCAGCAATTTAAGCTCCTGCTGTGCGGAAGGCCTTGCTGCAAGGCAAGGAGTGTGGTGCAGAAACTTGCTGCAAATCAAGAGAAAATAGCAGCTGAGCAAAGATACTTGTTCTGGGGTCCAAAAACAGTAATTTAGTCCTTAGCCCATACAAAGGTATGCTGGGTCATGTTTGTGTAACTCTTTCAGGATTAAAAAAATATTCATGCTTGTACTGCTAAATGTACCTAGAAACATAGAAATTACATAAAAGTCCCCCACAGGTCTGTCTTGAACACAGAATTTTTATATAGTAAATGCTTAGTCAATAAATTATATATATGGTACATGTTGAAATTAAATTATTAAAAAGTAGTAACTAGTATTGTAACTTCATTCACTGAACAATCCTGTACTGTAAGACTGAACATATTAAATGCTTTCCTTGCTTGGTTAGCTATAATTTGGCCCATACGGAACTGTTAGGTATTAAATAAATCAAACAAAAAGCCAAACAAAACCAACAAAAAAACCCCAAAAAAACCACAACAAAACAAAAACAACCAAAAACACCTAACCCAAAACACACTCAAAAAAACCATACCAAAAAACAAAAAAAGAAAAAGGCACCCAAAATGAAAGGAAAATAAAGTTCCTGGGAAATAATTAACAGATTTTGAATTATGATTTTGGTTTTATTTTCATTGAATGCCTAGAAAGTGTTTTTCCTTAACTGCAAGTTTTAATCACAAAGGAAAACTTGGTTTGAATAAAACATGATCTCCTGAACCTTTAGACAGGTCTTTCAGTTGGAGAGGAAAAATCTGCTTTGGCACTTTGGAGAACTATGCTAAATCCCTAAATTCACAGCCAGATAATACATTAAAATCAAACGTCTTCCATTTATATGAAATGAAACAGCTACATTAAATAAGGGACTGAGGAACAAACATTCAGATCAGAGAATAAATTGTATCACAGTTTCATGGGAAAAAAAAAAAAAACAACAAAAGAGTGAAACATTCCTCCTTTTCTGTTGCTGTTCCAAATGTGGTCTAAATCACCTAATGTCTCTAGGATACCTTAGGCAATCATCCATTCCCTTGAGGTAAGGGACATGATACTTAAATGATTCTCAAATGAACCTGATGGCTTTCAGTATTTCCAAAAGAACTCCAGGAATAAAGATTTGCTAATGCCTAATTTATTAGACATTATAATAATGTCTATAATAACCTGCCAATATTTTCTCCTCTTAATGATCCAGGATATTTGAATAAAAAACAGTTTCCTTATTTTGCAGCTGCAGCAGCCTTCAAAAAACTGCTTTCAGCTGTACACTTTCTTAGCTATAAATAAGTTATCATGATTTTCATTGTACTCTGCATTTTCTACAACTGGTTCATATGTTTTTTCAACTGCAGTGGCCAAAACTGGGCAGAGAAGAGCTCTAAGGCCTTTTTACTGCTGAAAAGCTGAGAAGAATGCCAGAGGTATCTTAGAAGCAGTCTTTTAGTGGTGCTGGGGGAGGGGGGGGTGCGGGTGTTATTGGCTTGGCTTTGCTTTGCTTTGCTTTGCTGGGTTTTTTTCAGTGGTGGTGGGATGTTGGTTGGGTTTGTTGGTTTTTTTTTCAGTTAAATGGCAGTATTAAACCTTGGTCAACCTTCAGCCAACACATCCCTCATATTCTTCTGAAATGTTTATAGTCCTTCCCAGACTGATGACATCACATGCATTTGCAGCTTAGTTCCTGATTGATTTTCCAAGTTATCACCAGAAATATAAAACCAGCTGTGAATACAGAATATCCTGTACTTCTCTGCTGAACTATTCCACATCTAACATCCATCTCTAAAACTGCCACTCCCTTTCAAGCTGAACAATGAACAATTGATAAACCAGTATCTACAAACTATTCCAACTATTGCACCCACTGAGTCTGATTTGTGCTCTTAGAGGAACTCCCTTTCAATTTTTTTCTTCCCCTTGGTCACATTCTCTTCGTTATGTACATTTATGCCATGTAAGAAAAACATAAGGCACAGATGAGTCGCCATGTCCCTATCTTTCTGAATTCAAAATGGGGTGTTGAACTCAATAAGCGGATTCTTTCAAACTGACAGTGCTTATTTGGAGAATGGTTAGATTGAAGATGAGCTTGAAGATGAAGAGGTCAACAGAATTATATTCTTTCCTAAGAAGCCTGGTTGTTACCTTGGGTGGCTTGCGCTTTCCATTTCTCCCTGTTCTGCTGCACCACCTCAGTCCAGGTGGCTTTAAAACATTTGAAGTCCACAGTGAGTATGGAGCAGTTGAGTGAGGCACTTCCTTCGGACCCAGTGCTCTTGACACTTGATCTTTTGACTTCAGAGGGACTAATGCTATTTAGACTGAGACACAATATCACAAAACACAGAAGCAATCAGTATCCCATACACTCAAATCTAGCTAAGAAAAAAAAAAATGGCTGAAATTCAGATAACAGAGCCCCCAGAAAAACTAAGCTTTTATCCCTTATCCTTCCCCTCTCTCCCACCCCAGGCCAACCAACGTTAAAGCAAAGAGTACTACCTGAGCCAGTATTAGAAATAAAGGGCTGCTTTTCCCTTTCTATTTTTGGCATTCATAGTCACTAAGAAATAGAATCACTCAAAGTGCTGTCACTATATTTTTTGTGTATCTCCACTCCTTAAATATTACTGGAGAATCAGACAATTCTAGAAATCAAATACATCAAAGGACATATTTGTCCTTTGTCCTCTTGTGTATTAGGCACAGGTCAATCCCTGCCAAGGGCTTGGTGACCTCAGCTGGGGCTCAGGCACTCATTTCTGTTACAGATCCTACAGGTGACTTTTGAGGATAGATGCTTTATTGTGAACATTTTAATGAAGGCAGCAAGGTTACTGACATTAAAATATATTAGGATTTGGTATTTGTTTGCCCAAGAGCAAAGAAGCCACCTGGGAGAGCAAATCCTGCCTTGTAGCCCTACTCCAGAAAGCACTAGCCATGTGGCATTTGAACCCTAAGAGATCCCATGTCAATTAAACTACTAAAAGATCAGTGTCTCTAAAACAGCAGTTTGAATGGGCCAAGACTTCCTACATCTACACTCCACGTGAATTGTGGTGGTTCCTCACACAGTTGTGTAACCATAAATACTGTCACAAAAGAGTGCTTATTCTTTCCAGCCACCATTTTTGTTTCAATCCCATTTATACTTCTAGAAATGAAGAAACAAGTGCCTACCAATTACTCTCATTACCTTCTCTCTGACATTAGTGACTAAGAGAGCACTGAGAGTGAATCTGAGCATGTATCTGATTGCATGGCTATGACCATTTGTGCTCCTTGCCTTAGAAGGTATGACTCAGGCTGATGCCACCCTCCTCCCTCTTGGACCTCCTCCAGGCTGGACTTTCCCTGCATGAAGTCATCTCATGAGGTGAGCTGTGGGGTTGACAATGCAGATACGGGTCTTTAAGCCACAAGAAAGACAAACACTATCGGGCAGGGGGAACCAGGGCAGTTCATTGCAATGGCAGCTCACACAGAGTGAAGGGGGAGGGTGCAAGGTTATTCACCTGGAACGCCTAAATCCAGACATGCCAGAGTGGGAAGCTTCATCAATTAGCGGAGTCACAATTTTCTCTGTCATGTCAGTCAGCACAGTAAATGTAGGTTCCACAATGAAATCAATGAAGCCTGAGCAGAAACACAAGCAGAGTCAAGCAGGCAAGAGAAGGATTTATGTGGAGTCTTTGCTTCAGTGAATAGAGTTGACAGAGTAAATGACAGAGTAAAAAAATCATGCCTTGAAAGAGGGATAGGCAAATACTAGAAAGGGAAAACTGAGTTATACATGAATCCCTGACCCAAGACCCTCAATATAGCATAGGAAAGAAAGAAGGAAACTGTAGCAAATCAGAAAGTAAACAGACTCATCAAGGCTTGTTTTATAAGAGGAGCAGTGTGATATTGAAGTCAAATTCTTAGTAGATTTTGATAAAACTTAAAAATAAAGTTCACCTTCAAAGAAGAGCTCTCTCAAAGAAGAAAATGAATAAACAGCAGAAATACCAATAAGCTTAAATCTCCCTTCCTGCATATCCTGCATATCCTGCATATCCTGCATATCCTGCATATCCTGCATATCCTGCATATTCCTTAGGTTGCTGTGATTTCTCTCTCCTCAGTGCTTGGCCAGCTTTTTCATGTTGATAATAAAACAAATCTAGATGTTTTCCCCAAGTTTTTTAATATTAAAAAAATGGAAAAAAATAAAGACCTAAATAATTTCTACTTCAGTATACAGTTTGACAGAGACGAATATGGCTCCAATCTGAATGCTGGGAAGGGCAGACTGAAGAGCCCTGTGGCCATAAGGTCATGAGATGAAGGAGAATCTAAATAGCATTCATAAAATGTGGAAGTGAGTAGCTTAGAGTAGCTTACATATTTCCCTTATTCTTTCAGCTGTTCACTTATGAAATTACTTAGGGCTGCAGGTAGCCAAGAAAACAACTAAGTCCTCAGTCCCTCCTAAGGCACATTGGGGTCCAGTTTACAATTACTATTGTTGCAAATCCCTACTAACAAAATTTTTAGATATTTTTTAATTATCAGCAATCAATTAATTAATAACATTGTAGCTTCTCTGACCAGGTTCTATGACCATGGTCTGTCCTGGAGCGTTTGGCAGAATGTGACTGGCATTGGGCCAGTGTCAAACCACAACAATATGTTTCTATGGCACTGGTGATTCTAGGTGATAACTGAACAATATGAGAAAAAATAATGTGGTTCAGGCACCTGTATTTACAGATACGTCAATCCACAACTCGAGTGCAAAGCAGATGAGCATCCTTCCTGGTTCCATTTCCATCCCCAAATTTTTGCAAAATTTCTAAAAGGATGGATTGTTAGCTGTATTTTCATGTCAATCAAATTAAAAATGTTACTTTCAAGTAACATTCTGTAAATCTGGAGACACAGTCAGTCTTATCTGAGTATGTGAATCATGTGCCTCCATAACACTGAGTCAGTCTTCTCTGTTAAAATTTAGGAAAAAAGAATTACCAGGTGGTTAATCAGAAATGCATGCAGTATAAAGCCTGAACAGGAAATTGTATGCTGGACAATTCAGATAGTCCGAGCAAACTTGATACAGTTTTTTTAAGCACTGAAAATTTTACTGACTGAGACCAGTGTTAAGCATGCCACAGGAATCCGGAGGATAATGAGAAGTTGATTTACATTTTTGTTTCTCTGTCTATATGTCTCTTCTATTCCCCTTCACTCAAAAACTTATTTACCTCTTGTTATTCATGAAACCTGTAAGACTTTCGCATCTTCTCTTATCAAGTATTAAGGTTGTTACTTAAAGAAGGTAAAAAAGTGATTAAAGAATAGTTTTAGGAAATGTTATTATAATTAGAATGTAAAATTAACTATATCCTGTATTTGGACAGTTATGAAAAATGTTTTAAATGTGTTTAAATAGTTTTAAGAGATGTAATATTAACTTGCCCTGCCTTGAAGAAGCACACACCCTGTTCCTGCAACAGCACCATGGAAACCCCGCATTCAAAAGAGTCCTCCTCCCGCCGAAGACACTGTTACAATACTACCCTAGACGCATGCGAGCCATTGGCTAAAAGATAGAAGCCTATCACCAGAGCTGGGAGAGAAGGCAACCAATCACCATGAGGCACGGAGGCAGAACTAAGGGGGGTGGAGCAGAGCAGAGACTCGGTACTATTTCTCAAGCCAAATTCCAAAGCTAGCTCTCCTTTCGTTCGGACTAGTCACGAGGGAGCTTCGGTGCTGGACCAGGCCATTTTCCAACCACGCTTTTTCAAGCAACCAGCACCGAAAGAAAGCTTTGCCCGGGTTGTAAGAGCCAGACTGGCTGAAAAAACGTCTTCAATTGTGGAGTATCCCGGACTTCATCTTTTTACCGATTTTTCGAAGGGTTTTTTTCTCTTTTTTTTTGGTTCCAGTTTTTCTAATTGTTAAATAAACCATTTTTATCTAGTTTAATACCTGGAATTATCCTTTTTTTATAACACCTCTTAATACCAAAGAACTCTAAATCATAGTACCTTGTCATTCTGCTCAGCCAGTAATACCACTGCCTTTTGCTCCATCACCACTAACAACCCTGAGGCAAGCAGATCTCTGGTATCAGACACATGAATGTGTCACTAACTTCAGCAGCAAGACAGTGGGATATATTTTGTGAGATAGTGAACAGTTGCACATAAATACATTAAACAGTTGTGTTTAAGAAATAAGTTTTCCCTATGAGGGGTCTTGCATCTCATCAACAAAGACCAGCAGAGGTGCCACAAGGGACCACAGGTTAACAAACTCACATAGGACAACTTTTCTTTCATAAGTGGCATTTTTCCTCTATTCCCTATAGCATGGATGAGTTATACAACTATGTTACCATAAAATGGGGATTATAAAAAAGTTGAAATCATAATCTGCTATTGTAGAAAAAAAATTAGGGCTTCATTAAAAATTATGTACTTCTGCCATATTCCCACATGCCTCCCCCCATTGTGTGCTCTCATTCTTTACCTGAAGACACTGAGATTTAAATATGGTAATTTAATTAGTTTGTTAATTAAAACCCTGAATATCAAATAATGAGCCTGAGTTTTAAAACCTATTAATGCTAATGACCAGTTTATGATCCTTTTTCTCCTTCAATAGAATGAACACGATAAATATTTCTATACTGTAGAGACTTAAGATGATTTTACTAGTTAATGCTGCATGCTAAGGATGAATTCCAGGCATATGCATAGTGTTCATTCAATATACCTGTGAACATCAACCTAGAAAAAATTGGGTAGAGGACAGTTTCTCTAAAGTCCACCATAAAAAAAAAAATCTGCAGCGTGCACCCATCAGCCTTTCTCCAATGTTTTCTGAAAGTGCATTTTTATTTCTTGATAGTAAAAGGACAAAAATAAAAGCATGCTGTTGCGTTTATCAGCTGCAAAAAAGGACAACAACAATAAAGGCTGATCTTCAGTAACATAAGCTTCCTAGAGTTTTAGTCAAAGAAGTTTCAGCTCCTGATATTCTTTTTGGGAAATATGAAAGCCTTGGTCTGATTTTCTTTGCAGTTTTTTTCTCTCTCCACTCTGATAAGCAGTTTGACTTCCCAACAAAAATCTCTACCAATTTCTGTACTTCATTGTGGTACAGAAATATTTGCCATACTCGTTCTATTGAATAAGAAAAAGGATGATTAATCAGTAGTTAGAATTAACATTATTAGGTTTTCAAAATAAAGCTCATTAATTGCTATTCATGGGGGTTTTATTTATCAGTTTAAATTGAACAATTTTTTCATAACCTGAGACACATTCTTTTCTTTGAGGAGTTTTTTTCCTGTTGGATTGCTTAATTTCATACAAAAAGTCCATACTGCCAAAACCTTCAGTCTGTGTTTGTGAAAAACTTTCATTAATGAAAATGGGGGCCCACTGCTGTTGCATCTACAGTGACTTTACAGCAGCAAACCAGCAGCTGCAAACAAGTTGAGCCACCACCACACAATTTCTAGGTTGTGTCCTTGATAGAACCAAAAGCACAATTTTATTTCCCAAAGAACAAAGATTTTTAATTTTTGAAAATTGATGGCTGCTTGGTGCAGATGACAATCATAGAATCTCTAAGGTTGGAAAGGACCTTTAAGATCATCAAGTCCAACCATATGATAGCACAATTTGGAATTCAGTAAGAATTTACTTGTGCAAAGAAATGTAATTACTATTCCAGGAAACAATTTGTTGAGGCTATTAAGAGTAAATAAATTAATGAAAGGAGACTATTTGTCTGAGAATCTAGCCTACAACTTTGAAAGTCTTGTCTCGGCAGATAGCCAGAAAACATAGGTGGTTTCAATTTAACAAAAGGGACATTAGAGAAAAACACTGTCAAAATATGCAGCAGACTGACTAATTATTAATTTTATAATGGTAGAAGGCAAAATAAAGACTAGGCTTTTAATGCCATTGGATTACTAAACTGCAAAAATGAAATAGTATATGACTAAATAAGCCTGCTTTTGCCTACTGACTAATGCCTCTTAAGGTAAATTGTATTTGTCATGGTTTAATATAACATTATATTTGCAGTGGCATGACGCAAGGGGCATTCAAACAGAAGTTTCTTTCCTCTTCTGGTCTTTCTGAGCAAAGGAGCACAAAAGGAGATGACCAGGAAAACTGGTTCCCAAGCATACACAACCCTTTGTAGAGGGACCCCGCAGGGGGTCATAAGACACAACTCTCTTCCCTGTAAGGAGTGAGGAACATATCTGAAAGCTGATAAAACAAATGTGTATGAGAAGTATCTACCTGTACTTTCCCTCACAGCAACCAGTGAGGAAGAGTTTATCTTCGCCTACAGCACAGCAATAAGCTTGTGTTCAGGAGTCTTCAACATGAGTTTTAGCTGAGACTGTAGCACTTAAAGTTTATTGCTGCTTTCCTCCAACAAGCTAATGGCAGAACACAGTTTTAAGGTGAGTTGTTGTTGCGGAGGAGAAAATGCTACAAGCCGTCAGCAAGCCAGGCTTGTATAGGGATCTTCAAACTCATATTCTTGGGTGAATTGTCTAAACTTCCAAAGCCAGAAGAATTTGGGATACTGTCTCTGAGGTATTGGTTTGCCTACCAGGAACAATGACATAATTTTAAACAGAAACAGCTCTTAGCCAAAGATATGAATCTGTATTTTCCTAGATTCAGGGAAATCTTTGTTTCATTCTTTGAGAGAAATTATTTGCGTCAAAATTTTTGTTTACTTTCTTTAATATGTTTCCTGTCTTTGTTTTCCTCAGTTTTAGCATCCATATTATCTTTCCTTTTTTATTCTATTTTTCTACCTATTCTCCAGTTGAGGCTGGAACATGTTCTTCTGTCTACTTCATTTACATCCAAGGTAGAAAAATCCACCCACAAGTCCAGCTTTTCCATGTTCTCTTCATTGTGTCAAGCCCCCTGAACAGTTTTACTTCACTTAGCCCCTCTTGTTCTTTCATTAAGGCGTGTTGCCTCATCTATCTCCTACTTTTTTGCTCAGTAACTGAAATGAGGGGCAGAGAAAGTGCTGTTGGTGAGTCTGAGAAAAGATCTCTTTTTCTGAATGGAAAAGTTTTGCCAGATTCTTGGCATCTGTAAAAAATAATGGTTCATTTAAAGCAATGGGAGAGAAAGAGTGAAAGGAATAAATTGTTTTGTCCAGGTCATCAAAGGAACTGACATTATCATATACACCTATGACACTCATTCACATTGTATTCTCATGTGTACCTTGTCTTCACAGCTCACAAAATCATGTAATAAGTGTCATAACCAGCACTGTAGTCATTTCTGCAGACACAACAGAGGGAACTTGGTTACTGTATGGAGCCATCACCCTAAATACAATGGCTCCACTTTGAATTGTTGATCTGGGGAAAATAATGCCATTGTGCCTTATTTCCTCTCTTTAACATAGTTCCAAATGATGAGATCACTAGGATCTTATTGAGAAAATGAAGTTTATCTTTTAAGATAGAACTTTGCATGCATCAAAGGTGACATACCTATTTGAGACTGAGCAACCATAGTAGATTTCCGATCACACAGAGGAGAGAAGGGCAGCCCTAGTTCTGCTTCTTTGTCACCCTGGAGAGAAAAATTGAGAAGAAATTTTAAAAATACAAGACACATTGCACTTTTAAGATCTTGTGTCACAACTGCAAAAACCTCTCGTTTTACTTTAATTAAGTTTGGATTTTGTTTAAATTGTTTGTTTTTAAACATAAATTGTGGAGTATTTGAATCTTGCTGGAAAAGTTGTAGTCCAAGAAATTGGTGAATTAGCCATCTGATTCCAGTGACTTTTCATTAGAACTTTCCCTCTTTGCTCAGTACTTCTATGCACCAACTAAAAACCCACTTGAGCACAGGAATGCTTCTCTCTGCAGTTCTCTGAGCAAATATTTCATGGGAAGACGACAGCGTCAGGACTGATTTTTCAGGGTTTGTACTTCTTTGGATGTCTTTTTTAGTCTTTCATATAAGGCTGGCAGGCAGATGCAGATTAGTAATTCTTTCCAAAGAAAACACTAACAGTTTTCTAAGAGAAAATAACCTGCTTGGTTGATGTGGGACAAGCTGTGGACATTGTCTACCTGGATTTCTCCAAGGCTTTTGATATGGTTTCCAACTGCCTCCTCCTAAAGACACCTATGGATTATAGTACTGACAAGTGGTCCATGCAGTAGGTGGGGAACTGACTGACAGGCCCCAGCCTGTCAGCAAGTAGTGGTAAATTGCTTATTTTCAAACTAGCAACCTGTCATAAGCGGGATACTCTGGCAGTCCATACTGGACCCAATGCTGTTTAAATACCTTTATAAGTGATCTGGATGATGGGATCAAATGTTACCAGGTAAAGTTTGCTGATGATACCAAGCCAAGTGGGAAATGGGACACTTCTAAAGAGAGAGTCATCCTGCAAGTAGACCTGGATAGGCTGGAAGAGTGGGCTCACAAGAACCTTATGAAGTTCAACAAGGACAAATGTAAGATCCCGCACCTGGGAAAATATAATCCAGGACCCTAACACAGGCTGGGAACAACCCAGCTGGGGAGCAGCTCTGTGGAAAAGGACCTGAGAGTCCTGTTGAACAAGCTAATACAAGTGAACACTGTGGTGTTCTGGTGAAGAAAACAGAATGGTGGGCTGCATCAACAAGGGCATCACCAGCAGGGGAAAAAAAACCCATTATCCTACTCTGCTCAGTGCCTACCAAGGCACAGTTGGAATACAGCGTTCAGTTCTGGTCCTGCCATGCAAAAAAATAAGTGGATAGGCTGGAGAGGGTCAAGAGAAGGGCTACAGGAATGATAAAGGAACTGGGAAGCCTGCCATGTGAGAAAGGGCTGAGAGAACTGTGTTTGTTAAGCCTTGAGAAAAGAAAACTTAAAAGAGATGTTATCACCATTTTCCAGTATTTAAAGGGTAGCTACAAAGAAGATGGAGACCCCCATTTTATAAGGAGGGACATGAAAAGATACAGGGTAATGGATACAAGTTACTCCTGAAGATATTCTGATTAGACACAGAATAAAAATCTTTCACCATGAGATTAGCCATTAAAATTATCTCCCTGGGGGAGTGATGGATTCCCCAGCATTGGACACTTTTAAGATTCAGCTGGATAGGGTGCTGGACCATCTTATCTAGACTGTGCTTTTACCAAGAAAGTTTGGACCAAATGATCCTTTAACTTCCTTCCAACCTGGTTTTCTGTGATGCTATGAATACGACATTTCACAATACCTTTAGATTACATTTACATTTTAACTACATAATTCCAAACATGCCTACCAGCCCTTGGAACTGAAAGTCCTTTTCTATCATCACAAGATGGTAAAAGATCAAGTGTTATAACCCCATATTTCCCAGTTTTCTAGTTTTTCAAGTCACATGTTGCTAAAGGTCCTTTAATTTAATTCAGTCACTCTATAACATTGCTTTTTGCTGAGAGATATGTATATGATGACATAGTTGCAGTATCCCCCACAGAGCTCTCAAATTTAAATAGCCTGTTAAATATACTGTAAAATAATCTACTTAAATTAGCAGCTCACTATAATTGTACTGAACTTCTTGCCAGTGTTACGTCAAACAGAAGCTATAATATTCAAGAAACTGATCAGAGAAAAGCTTCTGTGAGTATAAGAAGAGATGAATTCTTCTTATTTTTGTTAATGTACATAAAATTGAAGAATAAATATTTACAAGTAACATTCCTTTACTGTGACTGCTATGTCACTTTAAAAAACCATCTCTCAATGCCAGCTCATAATTCTTCTATTACTCCTTAGACCTTCTAAAAACCCCGGTGGCTAATTTTCTTGGAAAGGAACACCTGCCTGCCTTTCTGACTGCTCAGAGAGACATTTGGTTTCTAAGCTGTTTGATCAGCTCCCTAATGGCTAGGTAAAACACATTAATAGAACTAATCAATTAAGAGAAGATGTTTGCTTTAAGAGATGTTTGTAGACATTGAGTATAAAAAAGCCAGTATTATACTTAGAATCTTTCACACCTACATCATGGTCACTTGGTGTATGAAGACCTGTGTCATGGGACATCTCAAAATACTGGGAAATCAACGGGGCTGGAGATCTTTTCTGATATAGTTTAAGTCAGGCTGTATGTCTCTGAAGAACACAACAGAAAGGAGACAAAAGGGTTTTCAATTACAGACCATAAGGAAATACATGTCCAGTCCAAGGTCAAGCAAGTTCCTTACAACCACAGTCCCCTTGGCTAGTAGTAGTTCTCAATATCATTGTTTAGGGATGGTGTTCTCCAGTTTAGTGTTCTCATTAAAAACCACAAAATCATGCCCTACTCACTAACTCCCCAGTCCCCCTTCCCCTCCCCTGCAGCATATTGGAAAGGAGAATTGAAGGCACAAAAAAGATACAGATAGTAACTTAAGAATAATCTCCTGGAAGCCGCAATGAGATAAGAAAACAAACAATAATAGCAACAATATGAATAGCAAAATTGTACAAGAGAATGGTAAGGGATTCACATGCAGATGCTCACCATGGAGCCCAACCTAACTGTGGCCACACTATCCCAACCCAGAAGAAAGCCCCACCCCAAGAAAATGATGTGAAGTGGTATAGAACCTCTGGGTTCTAGCCATGCCTCCTCTGGCTGCTGTAAAAATTGACCCTGTCCTGTTCAGAACCAGGACAGTACCCATCCCTTATTCTATACTAGTTGCATCATGCCCACATACTACACTTTGCAATTATATTCATATATATATAGGGGAAAAAAATACGTATATATGTATGTATTTACAAGCACTGTTATAATTTCTGTAGTCAATGGCCATCCCTCAAAGATGTCTGTTGAGTTTATTTAGTCTATGACTGTGGATTCTATCTGTCCTAGGTGTCTTCAAGGGCAGGAGGGCTGGTATGCTGTTAGGTTATTGCAAGCAGCCTCAGGAACTCACAAATGATGTACCTGGAGCAGTCCATACCCATTGTTCATGGTGGTTATGGCATACAGTGGCAGTGTCATTCAGCAACCAGTATGATACAATTCAACATTACAGACTGTTCTCACACAAAAATCAAATCTCTTTGAGGTATACATAATGTTTCCCTGTCACTCTGCCTTATGCACCAAGTTCATCCAGATCCTTGAACAAAACAATTCAACATTTGTTTGAGGCAGGACTAAACCAAACCATTTTTCCAAACATATTCTTCATCTGCACCACAGGGACTTTGCTTCTACAGTACATGGAGGTTTTAATTGGGCAGGGGGAGCTCAACTAGTGGAATCTCTAGTGGACTAATCAGATAGCCCCCACAAAATGCAGATCTTGATGTTTTAATGTCCCAGCATCTATTGCTTTCAATATGGTTTTTAACAGCCCATTGTACCATTCAATATTCCCAGAGGCTGGTGCGTGATAATGAATATGATAAACCCACTCAATACCATGCTCTCTGGCCCAGGTGTCTATGAGGTGATTTTTAAAATTAATCCCCTTTTCTGACTCAATTCATTCTGGGGTGTCATGTTGCCACAGGACTTATTTTTCAAGGCCCAAAATGGCATTACAGGCAGCAGCATGAGGCATAGAGCACATCTCCAGGGGTTGTTTTCACCACTGTAAGTACTTAGCACTTTCTTGGTGGTTTTGAGAGAGTATGATGTAATCAATCTCCCAGGCCTCCTCATATTTATATTTCAACCATTGCCCCCCACACAACAGAGGCTTTACACACTTGGCCTGCTTGATTGCAGTGAAAATTTTACAGTTGTGGATAACCTGAGGGACGGAATCCATTGTTAAGTCCACCCTCAATCATGAACTCATCTCCTCCAGGTTGCGTCTCTTCCCCTTGATGACCTGAAGCATCATGGTCCCACCAAGCCTTATTCTGCCATGGTCCCACCCTTATTCTGCCAATCCAGATCCACCTGAGACATTTCAATCTTGGCAGCTAAATCTACCTATCCATAGCTGTGCTGCTCTTCAGTAGCCCAATTCTTGAGTACACTTGCATCAACATGACTTAGTTTTACAACCCAAGCAGCAATATCTTGCCACATTTCAGCTGCCTGGATGGGTTTACTCCCCACAGCCAACTGGTCTTTTTCTGTTGGTCTGTGGACCACCCCCACAGAGCATTTGTTACCATTCACAAGTAGAGAGAGAGCGCTGTCTATTTCTCTCATTCAGCAAAATTTAAAGTCAGCTGGACATCTTACACATCTGCAGCCTAGATCCACATAATCTGATTTCTGCAACTCATCACATAGAACTCCATACAGCAGCTTTTGATTTTCGGTATATTCCTGCAATACAGCAGAACCACCAGTAAAGAGTGTATATCACTTTTAATTTTCTGGTAGCTGATTATATGTAGTGGGACCTCCTCAGCACGTCATCTTTTCCTCCTCCAATGATGATGATATTCCAAAATTTTTCCTTGAGACCAATTTGTGATTTGTGATTTTGCCTTCAGGGCAATATCCCTGGGCAATCAGGGGTTTCTATTTGAGCTTTCTGAGTGATCAGCACAAACCACTTTGCATGTATCTGAAGTACAATGTGTGAAAAGGACTTTCCTTTTAAACATCCAGACCAGCACAGGCTATCAGGTTGTCAGGAGGAGCTGTGCTTTGGTAACAATCGCTTCTGAAGCAGCTACAACTCCTTCATAAACTGCCGGTACATCTTTTTCAGTTGAAGTGTAATGGGCTTCATATCCTTTGTATTCCAGACTCCAGAATGGCACCTTCAAGTCTCCCAGGGTACCTTTTGCCAGAGATTTCAGGAAGGACCAGGCTCTCTGGCTGCAGTGTACAGCATATTTTTCACATTTTGTCTTGTCCTAACTGGGCCTATGGCTCCCAAGGAATGTGCTGTTTAATTTGTTACAAAGTTTGTTGCTGTTCAGGACCCCACTTGAAATGTTTCTTCTTCTGGGTCATTTGATGGGGTGGGTTTACAATCTGACCATAATCTGGAACATGCATCCTTCAAAAACCCACAGTACTGAGGAAAACTTCTGTTTCCTTCTTGCTGGCTGGCAAGGACATAGCTGCTATTTTGTTGACTATATCAACTGGAATCTGATTATATCCATCCTGCTATTTTACTCCTAAAAATTGATATTCCTGGGCAGGTCCCTTGACTTGACTTTGCTTTATGGCAAAATTGACCTTCAGGAGGATATGGATTATCTTCTTTTTCCAAAAAACTCTCTGTGTTATGTTGTGCCACACAATAATGTCATCAACAGGTTCCAAGTGTTCTGGAGCTCTTCAAGTTCAGTCAGGATCAGTTCATGGCAAATAGTGGGGCTGGGCTTGCAACCCTGGGGCCATCAGCTGTAGGTGTATGGGACACCCCTCCAGGTAAAAGCAAACTGTGGCCTGCACTCTCTTGGCAAAAAATTGAGAAAAACTCATTAGCAATGTAGTGGGTGGCACCACTTCGCTGCCTTGGACTCGAAATCATCATCAGGTTCCAGCATATCCAACACAGCAGCTCTCAGTAGTGGTGTGACTTTGTCCAGGATACAGTAGTCGACTGTCAGTCTCCACTGGACTTAAGCACTGGCTATATGCACTACTAAAGGGTGAGTGAATCTTGCTGACTATTCCCTGGCTCTCCAGTTAATGAATCATCTCATGAACAGGGGTCAGAGTCCTGGTTACTGTGGTATTATTGATGATACACTGTTGTGGTGATGATTAGTACCTGTTGTTCTTCAACTCCCAGCAGTCCTGCAGTAGCAGGGTTGTCTGAAAGACCAGGCAAGGTATTCAGTTGTCTAGTTTCCTCTGTCTCCACAGCAGCTATTCCAAAAGCCCAATAATGCCTTCTTGGAGCCTCGAAATACCCTCTCCTCAGTTAATCTCTGCTAAGGATGCACGGAGCCTCTTGGCCAATCAGAATCAGGTGTTTCTGCCTTTTGTTCCCAGTCAGACTCACTCTAGTTTCCAGTACAGTTATCTGTTGGGATCCCCCTGTCACCACAGAAATAGAGGTAGATTCTACTCCAATAGATCTTGAAGGCACCATCACACATTGTGTGCCAGTATCAACTAAAGCCTTATACTCTTGCAGGTCTGATGCACCAAGCCATCAGATCCACAGTCTGATAGATCCGGTTGTCCCTTTCCTCCTGCTGGACCCAGGGCCCCTTCTAGTTACAGCAGTCATTGTTCATGTCTTGTAAATATGATCTGGATGTCCTTTCAAGAGGATCAGAAGTAACATTCAGCCCTTCTACTGTGTCTGACAACTTGCCCACTGGAAACAGGAGCAACATTTATCCTTGAAGAATTTCCTGAAGTGGTTGTTTTTCCTCTCAATTCACACACCTGTGCTGCTAGTGCAGTGGAGGGTTTTCCATTCCACTTTCTCATATCTTCTCTGTGGCCAAGTAAAACTGTATGTTATCTCATGGTGTGTGCCTTTCTCCCAAGCCAACAAGTGCATGCTTCCAATAGCAGAGACTGTGGTCCATATTGGAAGGTCATAAGAAATTTTTCTCTCTAACATCTTTTGAATCTGTCCACAGTCTTGGACAGTCTTTCCACAAGCGAGTCATGGTTTGGTAAGGAAGAAAAAATTATTTCATGTTGCCATAGTTGTGTAGTCACCTGAAGCCCTCTTTGTTATCCTCCATTGACATAAATGATAATGAGCTGGTATACAACAATGGTCTGCTCCATACAAATTTCCGTCACATGGATTGTGTAAGCTGGATATGATCTGAATCTACAAGGGACTGCTTGTTGTTTGAATCCTTATAGGATACCTCCAGCACAGCTAATTCTCTCAGGTACTGGATACATTTCTCCACAGCTTTCCCCCTGTTTGACCACACTACTAGAACTTACTTGGAAGAATAAATACCTTTCTCTCACACCTGATGGGAGCTGCTCCGGAGGCTAAGAGTTTCTGTCCTCTTCCGAAGCCCCCTTTGTCAAGGCCCACATTCCATTTGCATAGCTTCACTACCATCTATCTAGTTTTATAATATGGGCCAAAATATCCCATCACTGGACCAGGCAGGTCACCAGGGGCTCACCCAACTGGCAGCTGAAGAATTTTCGCCTATCTTGCAGCTAACCTTGGGAGAGGGATCAGGCAACTATTAATGGTCATGCCTCTTCCTCCCATTGTGAGAGCCTTCATTATGCAAAGCCAATATCACATAGCTCAGCAACAAAGCAATCCTGATCCCTCTCCCTACTCTGGAAAAGAACATCAAGGTGCATACTTAGTACATATATATGAAGTATATACAAGGTTAGGTACCACAGACTTGTGAACAGACCAAGCAACACTGTGACAAGTGGCTCCACACCTAGTAAAACTAATGCTTAGATCAAATTTGTTTCCAACACTCTGGCCACATCTCAATACTTTGAGCTCCACACTGGGTACAAAACTGTGCTGTTTTGGTTTAGGAATGGTATTCTTCAATTTAGTGCTCCCACTGAAAAACTCCCAACCATGTTCTGCTCACTTACACCTCTCTTCCCATTTCCTCCTCCTCTCCCCTGCAATGGGCTGGAGAGGACAATTGGAGGCACTAAAGGTAAAGATTAGCAGTTGAGATAACAATAATCCACTGGAAACAGCAATGAGATAAGAAAACTACAGTAACAGCAACAATGTGAATCACAAAAACATTCAAGAGAGAGGAAATGATACACATGCAAATGCTCACCAAACACCACCCCAACCCAGAAGACAGCCCTACTCCATCCCTGGAAAATGAAGTGAGAAGGAACAGAATAACCTCCAGTTCCTAGTCATGCCACCTCCTGGCTACTGCAAAAATTAATCCTGTCCTGGCCAGAACTAGGACATCAATTTGTAAAATGCGTGTGTGTTTTTCTTCTCATATCAAGTAGGGATGTACTCATCGATCTAGTACTAAATAACTTCAATGAACACAAATCTATGCTTCACGGTAAGCTAAATGGTTTTCCTGAAGAGGAAATTAATACTGCATCTGAATTTGGAATTATAATGAGTTTTATGTATAGTTTCATCTAAAAGTGTTGTCATTTGTCTTACAAAACTAAAGTAGAATTTGTTGGCTGAAATTGAAATTTTTTTTTAAATATAGAAAACAATTGTTTTGTTTTCATTACATGTGTAAAATAAAACAAAACTTGAAGGTTTTGTGGTCTCCCATCTTAATGTGAGGTAATTTTAATTCCCTCATGAGTCTTTGGCAGTCAAATATTTTAACACATTTAGTATAACTTTGAGCTAGAAAAGCATAAATATGCAGAGATTTTCCTCTAAATTTCATGTTAAAATCATCCTACTTGCACGAGCCTCCTATGTGGCAGTTGCAGGTATAAGCTATCTGCTTCCACCTAGTAAACCAATTATTGGTTTGAAAAACAAACAAAAGAATTAATTTCAAGGCAACTTTTTGCAATATTCTTGTAAAAAGAAAAGGGATTATTGCAATGCCTTTTAAAAGATACAATTTTTTAAATTGTCAGAACTTTAAAAAAATTGTCATATCTTTCCCTTCTGCATTTAGATTTACTATAGAACATGAAGTTATTGGACTTTTGAAGGGAAAATAAGCACTTATGTGCTACTACTGCTTAGGTTAGTAATTCATACTGGAGAAAAATATTCTATGCAGTCCTTAAGTGATCTGCTTGCTTTTACCTTTTTTTTTTTTAATTCTTCAAATGTTTTTTATTAATCACTTGAGAACCTCATAACCATCACACAGAGCTCAATGATTTGTCTAGATTTGTGGGGCTGTCAACGGGTGGTCCACTATGAACTACAATTTTGATCAGCTCACTTATTTTAATGTAAGGGCAAAGTAAGCCTTTTCCACATCCATCACAACAATGTCAGGAGAGTTCTATAAAGTACAGCTACAAAAATATGGTTTTAATATCCTAGAGCTAAGTAGAATGACATATATTCCATGTTTTCGTAATTTGAGAGAATGTTACCTTCCCAAATCAGAATTTCTACCATGTAGGTAATGTTTACTATAGGGAATGTATTAGACACTTGCTTCCTAAGAGGCATAATAGCCAGTGCTAGAGGAGAAAGCTTTATACAATTTAGGAGGTTCTTAAAAACATCCGAGAAAAAGCAACATATCTGTGTTAATATTTTCATACTTCCTTACCCAATTCTACACACTCCCTCTCGACTCCAGAAAAAAGGAAAGGAAAGGAAAGGAAAGGAAAGGAAAGGAAAGGAAAGGAA
>JAHLSL010013024.1:44448-147032 GCA_025920805.1 Petroica traversi
AAGGAAAGGAAAGGAAAGGAAAGGAAAGGAAAGGAAAGGAAAGGAAAAAACTTCCTTAGCTTTACCTGTCTGAAGAACTCCTCTAGTAAAGACATGGTCCAGCGATGATGGAGATCCCAGGCCTTGGCTGGATGACTGATATCTGCTGTATGTAATAACAGTGATAAGGCTTTCGGCTTGTCAATTCTGAAAACCCAAAGGATAAACAAAATTAATTATCTGCTCTTGCAGGGAAGAATGACAAAAATCTTACCTTACAGGAAAATAAGGTAATTAGAATCTTTGGCTGGGGTATTTGTGAAGTGATTTCTCTTATCATAAAATCAGAAAACTCTGAAATATGGTCTTATTTCTTCAACATAATTGATTCCTGTTTTAAAAGAAATACTAAGAAATGCAAAAAGAAATGGTGCTCAGCCTTGCTCAGAAACTTTCCAGGCTTGCTTGTCTGCACTAGCAGTCATGAAGAGCTGCTCTGTTCACCATTTCATCCGTGATGCATTTTATGCAGCTTCGAAGAGAAGATGGTGCCTATCATCCCACTGTAATGAATAGTGGGGAACTCTGGGACTCTGACAAGTCTACACAATAACTGATAAATTTTTCACTAATAGAAAACTAGTGTGAGTACAAAAGGAAGTCCTGATTACACAGAAAAAAAATGCTGGTAGTTTCTTATGGCCATAACCTAAGGGGCTAGCCGAAGAACCCAGTAAATAATGCTTTCTTGGAATGGGTAGTCTCATTTTTTAATTCTGCTTTTTGGCTATCCAAAATGGTTGAAAGTATTTTAGCTTCTGAGAGGATCAGGTGGCTAGCCACACTCTTCTCTGATACAGTTGTAATTCTGATCTCAGAATAATTCTGATACAGGTATAATTGCAGGAGACTCTGGACATAACTGTGTCCAGAGTGAAAAACTGACCATCACTCAGGGCAATGCAAAAGGAATTTTTTGGGGAGAGCTGTGGACAAAATATTACAGCTCCCAGTGGCATACTGGGAAGCATTCTCAAAGAGAGAGAGTGCCTCTAGAGAGGTGCTTTTGAAGTTAAACACATTGGCAAAGCACCAGATGAAATGCAGCCCCCTCACTGCACTGTGTTGTGAAGTGACTCACCCTTCTGGCTGCTGCAAAGCATTCTTCATTGCTTTGATTTGCTGGAAGTGACAGGACATATCGGTAGCCAGCACCATCTCAATGACTAGAGCTCTAAATTCTCTTTTGTGCAGCATCATGAGAGCAGCAAGGAAAGAGAAGCACAAAAACCAGCATAGCATCAGACGCGCTTCAGTTTCTTTTGTTGTCTATCTGCAAATTATTGACAGCAATGCCTTTGTATATAACTCTTCACATTATTCCTCTTTCAGGGATGGGGGAGAGGATGAAGGATTTTCTGCACAAACATAGAAATGGGAGGGATTCAAATGAAGCTGAGTGGCTAATCCTTACCTGAGTAGTAAGAGAAATATTATATGTTTTCTGAAGAGCACTTTGGTATTAGTACTTCTTTTTCAATTAAGCACAAACTTCTAAAATTGTTTTCTTTTCTAGAGCATTCTTAGAAGGAAGGGAAAAGACTGCTTAAAGCCTCAGAATTGGGTAACTTGATTCAAGCAGTTGATAAACATGCTTAAAGTTGAGTCATATGGTGGAAAATCACCACATTAAAAAAAATCACCTAGTATATATATGATATATATATGAAATAAAGACCTTTGAGAACCTGCACTACTTCCCTGCTGTTATTAATTCAAACAATTCCTGTATGAGATTTTGTTAAGCAAACTTGTAGTCCTGTTTTGGTTTTTTTATTTCTGAAATAGAGTTAGATTTTTTCTTAGCTGGTGCAGTGCTATGTTTTGGGTTTAATATGAGAATAATGTTGATAACACACTGATGATTTCATTGTTGATAAGTAGTATTTACTCCAAATTACAGACTTTTGTGTTTCCAAAACTCTTGACAGTGAGCAGATGTGCAAGAAGCCAGGAGGGAGCATAGCCAGGACAGTTGACCCAAACTAGCCAAAGGCATACTCTATGCGACAAAACGTCATGCCCAATATATAAACTGGAGCCAGTGATCACTACTTGGTGAAAGACTAGGCATCAGTCAGCAGGAGGTGAGCAGTGGTGTCATTCATCCCTTGTTCCTCTCGGGTGTTATTTCTCTCTTTCTCTCTCATATTTTCATTACTCTTATTATAAATTTCATCATCATCATCATCATTAGTAGTAGTAGTATTACAACACTTGTTTAGACTCCAGTTGGAATTTCTCTGAAGATTATGTGGATGTCCTAAACAGTTTAAAATACCAGAATATTCTGATCTAGCACTAAATACAAACCTCTTTTCTCCTTCTCTCATTCCAGGTCGCTACAGTTTAACAGAGGAAGAACAGCTCAAGGTTAGCATACCAGCTCAGGATTTGGTAGATTCAGAAATGGGTCATCATTCATTTAAAAATAAATCCCTATTCTCCTTTTTATTAATGTCTCATGAAGTTTATTTTGATAATTCCTCTCTAGCCTATAGTAGCTGTGCTGAAATTCCAGCCCCAGGCCACCATTGTATACAAACACAAGAGTGCTGTGCTTACCTGCTCCCATGGTTGGCACATAATGAGGCTTCTCCACCATCAGATGGTATAAGTTGACCTTGGTCTTCATTCCCTATAAACACCTCCTCCTCCCAACCCATAAGTACAATCAGTTGTACAGTCAACGGCATTCCAAATAATTATATGATGGATGAAAAGTAACTAATTTAAAATTATTTTCCTTTTTTTTTTTCTTTTTTCCTTTTTTTTTTTTTTGTCAGTCCTGGTCAGTTCCCAGCAGCACAAGCATAAGTCAATACAACCAAGAGAGAAGAACCTGAATGCATAGAAATATACTTTTACAAGAAAATAGTGTGATAACATTATGGGAAAAAATAATGCTGGGAAACAGCAGACTTTTCACTACATGCTCTGGACTACAGCTCCATCACACTGCTCTGCATGGGCTATTTTTTGTGTGTAGCTTATTGCAGTAGGAATACAAAAGCAAAGGGCTCAGTTCAGGCAAATGAGTCAGTGACTGTAGTGCAAGAATGTACATATGCTTACAAACACAGAGATACTACTTTCCCTTTTATAGATGTAAATCTGGAATATGCACATCCTCTGACCTCTGCACATATTTCAGATCATAATTTCCTCTGTAACAGACATGAAAAATGCCACAGAGATGGAAAAAAAATAAAGAATTCACTACTGAAAAGTTCTTATTTGTCACTTCAAACAACAGGCATCACAATAGCATGTGACTTTAAAAATTAATAGGTAAAAGTGATAGGTACTCCACGAGATTTCAAAAGCTGTAACACTAGAGGATTATAAATTGGTGCATTTGGTGCTAGGTTGATATAATGCTGGAATTCATTACAGAGAGAATTGAAGACAGTTATTTATCCATTTCTTGATTTTGCATCTGAGTCAGATTAGAGCCTGGGATACACACAGCTGTTATTTTTGCTTTGACCATCTTCAGCACTTTGTTTCTGCAATAGTCTTCAAAGTCTAAACTGCACATTATGGTGCTGCATTCTGCATGCGGCCTAGCAGCTCTGGCTAAATAGACCCTGGAAATATTTTACAAGATGTGTTTCTACTGAAGTGTCTCTTTACTATATTTAGTTTTTCTAATAATGCACAAAAGCCTGTTAATATTTTACATTACATTCTTTCAGAGTGATCTGTTTTTTGTCTGGGCTAACACCTTTCTATTAGAGAAGCACAGTATATAAAAGCAGAGGAAAAGCAAGTCAACTGAAACAGTTTCCAATTATTTTCTTTTTAGAAAATATATTTAACAATCTCAAAGAAGAAATGAGGTAAGAGAAGAGGCTGCACTAGTTTAAAACTCAACACATTGCTATGAAACTGTCCAAACCATAGCACTGAATACTTAGACTTTATAAATATTGTTACTGATATATGGTGAACAGGCAGGAAAATTCAGCTCTCTCTTCATGTTTCCAGTAAGGCTATACAGTCAGATATCTCCCAGGTGTTTGTGCAATATCTTGTTCTCCTTTATTCTATAGTATTCAAACATGGTTTTGTATTCAGGAAGAAGTTAATGAAGAATAGAAGTTAATTCATTCAAATACTAACTATTCTGAGTAATTTCTTCCATAACTTGACTTCAGAAAAATTGTCCAGCTCTTTAAAACATAGGTAATTTAAAACTGTATCCAAGAAAAGAAAGAGTGCATGGTGATAAAAAGAAAAGATGATTATGTCCCTATAATCACTATATCAAACTGATAAGTTTAGACATATTCTGAGTTAATCTCTTTGAGAAAGTCACAGATGCACCAGGTTAAGTATTCACAAATGTGGTCATATCAGAACACTTTCCAATAAAGAGAGCTTGCCTATTAGCTCAGGCCCAGGAGAGGCTCTGAAGACAAGCTTCCATCAGCACTTTAAGAGTTAAATTAATCTCCTATTTTACTCCTACTCATGTGGCATCATGGCATTAAGTATGGTAGGAATATGGAAGAGATGTCCTGAGTTATCCATAACCCACAATGGTTTTCCTTAAAGAAAAATAACGGTGCTCTTCAGTAATTCCTCTCCAACTGCATCCTCTCACTCCCTCTCTCTCTCTCTTTCTCTCTCTCCTAAAAGACAGTAAAAATCTGGTCTGCACAATGGCCTTGACAAAAAAAATCATGACCCAAAGGGAGAAAGGAAACTAGGAAACAGGAGAGGGGTGGCACCTTCCCCATGTCACCAGTGGACACTTCCAAAGCCTGTATTGCCTTCCATCTCCTGATATTTCCTGAAAAAAAGGGACTGGAGTGAAAGAGGTTAAATAGGGGCACACTGGGATCTGCTGTCACCGCAGCAGCACAGACATCAAACCATCACCAGAAACACCTTAATGATCAGCTCAATTTTCTTTCTTTCAACAACGGCATGATTTCTGTTTGCAGACTGTTGGTCGTTTACTTACTTTGGAGGAAAGAAAAACACCTGCTTTCCTCCTTCATAGTGCTCAACAATTTTACACAGCTCAGGTTACATGGGAATCAGCTGACAGGAATATGTACCCCCACAATTTTCACTCTAATCACTCCACTCAAGACCCGGTAGACAATATCAAATCAATCCTGCCTTGACTAGAGTCACAATCGATCTCCAACCATTCTTTGTGCAATGACAGGGCAGCCCTGCCTTCATCTTCAACCACCCATTTGGTAGCTGAGGCAAGAACAAGCCAGGGACAGCAATGCCCCATAGGCCTTCCTGTTTCCAGACTAAAAACCTCACCTCCGAGCCCCAAGGACCTCCAATCCAATAGACTCTCATCATCTTTGCACAGGAGCTCAGAGGATGCCAGGCCCTCTCCTTCACTCTGCTCCTCTTTGCTGCTTTTGGGTGTTTTGGCAAGCAAAAAACAATAGTAAAAAACCTCACAAATTTAAAAAAGAATCTAGTAAAAAACTAGCTGAAAAAGCCCCCTTATTTATGGAAAAAAAATGCCCTCCTTCCTTCCTTTTATGGCACTTTTGAGACTGCATGTGGACTTTTGTGTCTCATCCTGGACTTCACAGAACAGAAAAGACACTGCTATACTTGGGGTGGGCCTATTCCAGCACCTTTGAGATGGTGAGTAGCTGGGGTACATAGCACATGAGGGCAGGCAGAGGGACCTGCTGCTGCACTGTGCATTTGAGAGAAGACTGACGGTTGGCTCTGACAAGTGAGCTTCCAGTGCATTAAAATAAATTCCCTGACCCAATACCACATAGGAAAGTCTAATGTTTAGCTCCCACGTGTACTTCACTATTTTTAATTTTGCTATCTAGAAGAGCAAAGGCTTTGGAAAAAAAAAAAAAAGTACAGAAAACTTAATTTCCCCTGCTTGCATCTGCACTATTAGTGGAAGGACACAAGGTATGCATACAATCTCTCTTTCCTTCTTCTGAGTCTTAGTGACCAAGTGTAAGCACATTTGGATGCAAGTATTCTTTGCCAATGTGCAGAGTAGTGACATTATATCTCTGGTTAATGAGACATGGGAGGAAAAATGCTTCATCTAAAAGGCAGAAATCAAACAGAAGCACAGCTTTGCTGTGAACACTGTCTCTATGGAAAAAAAAAATACTTCTGTGAACTCCAGAGCTCCTCTGGCTTTAATGTCTTTAACTTACAGGCAATAGAGAGAAGGCCATGATGTCAACTATCTTTTTACACCTAGGTTTCTAATTAATAGCTTTATTTGGTTTCTTCCCTCATGGAGCCATGGACTTGACTGGCAGGTATCCAGCACAGCTTACAGAAAGCCATGCTTGCAGCAAACCATGGAACACAGTAAACTGACAGGCTTGGTGCACCTCAAGGAATTAATTATCAAGTTTGCTCTGAACATAAATAAAAAACATTGGGACTTTTTTTTTATACTTTGCTTTGGTTTAAGGGGGTTATTTTTGGGTTTGGGGTTTTTTCCTTTTTAGCCTGATATATTATCCCTCCTCTTAGCAGAAAAAGAAGCCCAAATCACTCCAGTGCTTACTCATGTATTTTCATGTCCTTCCAGTTCTGTCTTTTTTAACATGTGCCTTGCTTTATTGTGCCCTGAGACAGAATAAAAAATCCCATTCAGCCCTGGTGCATCACAGGCTAGAATGAAATAGCAGTCATTCATTCACTTGTGTTCTTTTTCAGATCAGGAACACAAACCAAGATTGCTTTGTTTATACACTCCAGGGTATCAGTTTATGGGAAGATAACATCAGGGGTAATAAAGATAATTTCAGACATGTATTCATTGTTGTTTGCCTGTCCTGGCCTGAGCTTCTGCGTCTGGAGGCTTATTAATAATTTACCCAACATGCTGGGGGAACAGGAGGAGATGATATTTCCCAGCCTTTCACCTACTTCTACCTCTTCAGGTCTAGCACAAAACTTTTTGAGGTTGTTGAATTCCCTCTGGATGTTAAGACATTATATCCGTGTTGCTAATTCTTCTATGTCTCCTCTGTACAGTCTATAACATGTTTAGAATCAGGGCTGAGATTTCCAGGGAGGTTGCCCAGAGATCTATCCCAGGGGTGGAAAACCCTGAGTGGCTTGGAATGTTAGGTGGCTTGGGATGGTACAGGCCGGATTTTGAAGAAATGCCCTGGTCCAACAGTTTGGAAATTTCCTCCTGAACAAATACAGAACCCAGCAAAGACAGCAGAATATTTGAAGGAAAATTACACTGGCAGTTTCAAAGAGGGGCAACTTACTGCACTGTGCTGGGCCGTGGATAATGCTTATTCCCTGCTCTTCATTACTGCACAGCAGACCTACAGCTGGAGGGGAAGGGGAACAAATCAGCAGACACTCCAGTCACCCAGGCTATAGAATGGCAATCTAAGCCAAGAGCAGTCACCCCTGTCCAGAGGAGGAAATAAAAGACCAAATGCATTCACCTGGTGGATGATGATGGGGAGGCAGAGCCCTCACAGCCAGCAGAGGAATCAGAGCTGGAAATAATAATCAAATCCCTATCCTTAGAAAGTCTATGCAATGTGTAGGAAGACCTAACCTGAACAGGCTAGTCTATATTGAGCTGGCTGATCCAAGTCTGGGACACTGCAGGTGAAGCTAAAATTTTGTATGGTACTGAAGAAAAGCACTTGGGATTTCTGTCGTGTTATGTGGTTATCAACCAGGAGATCGCAAGGAGGCCCAAACCCTCAGCCTCTGGATGCGACACTTAGCAATTGTGAGGGAGAAATACCTTTGTCAAGAACACCTTCAGCTGCATCAAGGCCCTTCGAAAACCACCAAGAAAGGAATCCAAATCTTGAGAGAACTAGCTGTGATAGAGATCACTCTCAAATAATGATCAACACACACAGATTCCAGACAGTGTAGAACATTATTCTGGTTGAAATATGCACAGTTTGGGACACAAGGGTACTCCCACTTCCTAGTGGGATGCTGTAATGAAATGAGGAAAACAAGACAGTGAATACTATGACAAAAAGGCTACAGATATATGAAGACACTGTCCACATCCCAACCTGAGCTCTAGTCTCAGCCTTGGAAACAGACTTGACCAAGTGTATGTGGAAACTGGAAAAGAGGATTGAAGAGAGCTATCAGAGTAATGCGTTGCGTGGGGTCGAAGGACTGGTGCCATGCCTGTTCCAACAGTGTCCATTGTGGAGCCACCCTGGTGGTGCCTCTCTTAGCACCTACATCAACACACAATCCAACCCTGTAGGTAGACACAGGCAGCCACTCATACTGAAGCACCCATGGATATGAAGAGGTGGGAGTGGCCATTGGCTTGCGATTCCAAGAAGTTTACTACCCGGAAGGAGCAGGAGCCAAATGACACCAGAGATGGGAAGTCATTGGCTTTTATCCTGAGGAGTTAAGGGGCAGGCAGAGCTGATTGACCAATAGTCTGAGAGCTAGGGGGTGGCGACAATGCTGGTTGACTTAAGCAGAGACCAATGGGAGAGGAGAGGGAAAGGGGAGGGAGGGTCAGGAGACAATGGGATGCTGAGAGAAAGCGGAACTCTTGGACAGAGTTCAGTGGGGAGGGGGGACCACTTGAAACAACATGGGGGAGAATGGATTTAATTACTGCAGCATCAGAGAGCCATCATAAACTCAGAAAGGAGTTGAGGGAGGGCCCTTTCTTTGTTTCACCAGTACAGACCAGAATCTCTGCTATCTGAGGCAGGGATTCCCTATCTAGGGAGAAAGAGTACACTCCACGAGGTAACCTATGGTTCTTCCTCTGTGAGGATGGAGAAGACATGAGAAGATGGGGTGGAAAATCCACTTCCATCTTAGCGGCATGGGTACATAAAGAAGAAACTAGTAACAAAGGAAACTTGGCAAGAATTAATTGAACTACAGTTTCCTGTGGGTATGTTCCTGAGAAGAACAGAAGATGACATGTCTGATCCCTTTGAAGTGACCTCCAGAATGTATGCTCAGGGAGTGTATGATAACCAGAACTATAGGGGGCTCTACCTCTAGTGTGATAGAGACATGGGAAAAATCATGTCTATTGGACTGTGTAGATCCAATGTCCTGGCACACCAGAACCACAAAAATACAGACACTGGCACACAATGTACTCTGATGCCATCATGACATGGTGGGGACAGAATCTGCTGTGGTGACAGGCGGTCTCAGCTGTTGACTCTGTTGGAAGCTAAGGTGACCTTGACTGGGAAGAAATGGAAAAAACACCCTATTTTGACTGGTCCAGAGGCTCTGTGTATTCTTGGAATAGATTGCTCAGAAGTGGTTATTTTAAAGACCCAAAAGGACTTTGTTGGGGTTTTGGGATAGCTGCTGTGGAGATAGAAGACTAAACAATTGAATACCTTGCCTAGTCTTTCAGAGGACCCTTCTGCAGTAGGACACCAATAGTACCTTGAAGAACAGCAGGTACCAATTGCTGCCACAACAATGCACCATTGACAATACTGCACCGACCGAAACTCTGTGATTCCCTTCTACAAGATGATCCATGAATTGGAGATCCAGGAAATGGTCAGCAAGACTTGCTCACCCTTCAATAACCCCATATATCTTGTGCAAAAGTCTAAAGGAGAGTAGAGGTTGACAGTAGGCTAATAATGGTCTGAATGAAGTCACACCACTTGAGTGCTGCTGTGAGAGACATGCTGAAACTTCAGTATGAACTAGAGCCCAAGCCAAAAAAAAGTGGTGCCACCAGTGACATTGCTAATGCATTTCCCTCCATTCTTTTAGCAGCAGAGAGCAGGCCACAGTTTTCTTTCACCTGGATGGGCATCCCCTACACCTGGAACCAAGGGCCCCAGGGGTGAAAGCACAGCCCCACTGTTTGCAATAGAATAGGGTGATGCTCCAGAACATTTACAGTACATTGATGGCATGATCCTGTGGGGTAAAATGTCACAGGAAATTTTTGAGAAAGAGGAGAAAATAATCCAGGTTCTCTTCAAAGTGGGTTTTGCCATCAAACGAAGTAAGGTCAAAGGACCTTCACTGGAAATTCAGTTGCTAGGATTGAAGTGGCAAGACGGACATCAACAAATTCCAGAAGAAGTGAGTGATTAACAACATAGCTGCAATGTCCCCACTGACCAGCAAGAAGGAAACACAGACTTTCCTAGGAACCATGGGTTTTTGGGAGATGCACATCCCAGAGTACAGCCAGATTGTAATCTCTCTCTACCTTGTGACACAGAAGAAAAATTATTTCATGTGGGACCCCAAACAACAACAGGACTTTGAACAGATCAAACAAGAGATTGTCCATGCAGTAGCCTTTGGGTCAGTCAGGATGGGACAGGATGAGAAGAATGTACACTGCAGCTCCTTCCTGGAGCCTCTGGAAGAAGGTGCCTGGAGAAACTCAAGGATGACCTTTGGGTTCAGGGATATGTAAAATCTGAGGCCAGCTACACCCCAGTGGGAAAAGGGATCTTAGCAGCTTATGAAGGAGTTTGAGCCACCTTAGAAGTGGTTACCATTGAAGCCCAGGTCATTCTTTCACCCTTACTACCAGTGCAGGGCTGTATGTTCAAAGGGGCTCTCTTCTACATATCATGCCACTGATGCTACTTGGAGTGAGTGGATGGCTCTCATCCCACAGCAAGCTTGGACAGGAAATCCTAATCATCATGGGTTCTTGGAAATCATCCTGAACTTGCCTGAAGATGAGAATTTTTGACTATCATCTAAAGAGGAAGATGAGTAGGTGACATATACTAAGGAGACCCTAAGCTATAACCACCTTCCAGGAAGAATGATACAAACACCCCCTGATGGTTCTTGCTGTATCAAATCGGGAATGGAAAGCAGCTGTATGGAGCCCTATACAGTAAGTTGTGGAAGCTACACATGGACATGGCGAATTAAGTCAGGTGGCAGAGTTGAGAGTCATCTAACTGGCTATGGATATCACTGAGTGAGAGAAGTGGCCAACACTGTCTACACTGACTCATGGATGCTAAAAAATGCTCTATGGGGGTGTCTTGAAAGTTGGATAAAAGCCAATTGGCAGCACAGAGGAAAACCCATCTTGGCTGCTCAAGTATGGCAAGACATGGCTGACCAGGTAGAGAAAATGATTATGAAAGTTTGTGAATACACATGTGCCTAAGAGTTGAGCTGATGATAACCACAGAAATTAACAGGTAGATTGGGCTGCCAAAATTAAAGTGTCTCAGCCAGATATAGTCTGGTAACATAAGGGTGAGTTATTTCTAGTTTGGTGGGCCCATAACGCCTCAAGTCATCAGGGAAGAAGAGATTGAGCACACCAATGGGCTCGTGACAAAGGGGTGGATTTGATCATGGCTACTATATCCCAAGTAATCCATGACTGCGAGACATAGGCTGCAATCAAGCAGGCCAAGCAGGTAAAGCCCCTGTGGTAGGGGGGACATTGGTCTGAATGTATGTATGAATAGGCCTGGAAGACTGATTATATCACACTGCCACAAACCCAGCAAGGCAAATGGTACATGCTCACAATACTAGAAACTACTACTGGATGGCTGGAGACGAACCCCATGCTTCATGTCACTGCCTGGAACACTATGCTGGGCCTTGAAAAACAAGCCCTATGGCAACACAGCACCCCTGAGAGAAATAAGTCAGACAATGGCTCTCATTTTAAAAATAGCCTTATATAATAACCTGGGCTAGAGATCATGGTGTTGAGAACATTGAGTGAGTGTTTCACGTTCCACCATGTACCAGCTGCTGGGAAAGTCAAGCAGAGCAGAGCAGGGACTGTTAAAACCCACACAGAAAACAGTGGCTGATGGGACCTTCAGTCTGTGGCATCTCCACTTACAAAGGCTGCCTAGTTAATTAACACCAGAGTCCGATTAACTGAACCAGCCCAATCACTACCCTTCTGTACAGAAGGTGGAGATAAAGTCACCATGATGCATATGAGAGGTATGTTAGGAAAGACAGTTTGGATTAATCCTGCCTCAAGCAAAGGCAAACCCAGCTCTGGGAATTTTTTTGTTTGAGGACCTGGGTACACTAGATGGGTAATGGAGAGGGACAGGGAAGAATGTCATGTACCTCAAGAGGATTTGACTTTGGTTGAGAACAGTCTGTAATGCTGAATTGCATATGTAACACTTGTTGCTGAATGGCAATGCCACTGCATGTTGGAAATACTATGGACAATGAAAATGAACTGCTCCCATTATAGCAGTCATGGACCAGATTAACTCAATCCACATCTTGGGGGAACAGTCAGTGACTACTGAAATAATACCTGTATTTATATATAGTTACTTGTATGTGTATATGTTTATACTTGAATGGTATTAATTGGGGCAGGATATAGACGATACAGAACAGGGAGTGGATAAAATCTTGGGTGACTCAAAAAATGTGAATTGTATTCCATTACTCCTCCATGTCAGTCCATTCAGTTTGTCTTACTGTTCCTTTAAGACCCAGGGGCTGGAAGTGGAACTGGATCCAGTGTTTTGCCTTGGGTCCATGAAGACTGGAGGTGCCAGGGTCCCCTTAATAGTGGGGGAACACTCAGACAGACCTCTCTGTCTTGTTTCTCTGTGGATTGCCAAGAGAGTTTCCTGGGGCATACTCTCTGAGCCAGGGCAGAAAGAAGCAGAATCATTCTTCAGTTTCTCTCGAACTCCATGGGAAATTGCCTGGTGCATGTCTCTGATAAACTGCGTTTGTCAATCCTAGACTCTTTCAGAGGAAATGTCCTAACACCATTTTTGGCCATGGTTGTCAGGGCAATCCCTGATCCTGGCAGAGGATGGTTTTTTTTGTGACCTATGATTTGCTACTACTACTCAGGAGAGTAATGCTGTGAAAATTGGTCCTCCCTGCTTCCTCCATGAGTTACACTGCTGTCCCAGTTCCAGCTGCCACTGTTGACAGAGCTGCCACCACCAGGAGAGAACATGTCATGTGCATAGAGCAAATGGTTCAGCAACATTTGACTAGTTTTTAACAGGAATAGTTCTCCAAGTTCTACTTGTTCGCCCTTGGTTGTTGTTTGGGGGAGGAGGGAGTTTTGTAACCGTGGAGGTTCAATTGTTCTGTTGGGGTTTTTTCCTTTGTTCTCTCTATCACATGGTTGGGAGAACGGATCTTCTCTGTCATATTGTCTTTGTCCTCTGGCTTCTACAAATCTTCATATTGGGAGGGGCTTCTCTGCCATCTTGTTTTCTTTGTTCTTGGGGAGTCCATACCTTTGTATCTAGTATTGTTATCTTGGTTGTGACTGGGGTTGTTTTAGCAAACTTATATTTTTACTTATATCATCTTGCACTAGTCTCTCTTTGTTAGTGAAAGGGGATGGTTAAAACTGAAAAAGAGGGTAGCTTATTTCCCAAGCTCCACCCCATAAATTGTCTCTAACCAATATGCTTGTCAGGGAAAAGCACCCCTTTCTGGCTTCAGAGCTGAAAGCAACACCTGTGTGGCAATCAAGGAACTGCAGAAATGCAGATCATAGCCACAAAATGTTGTTCCCAACTGTAAGAAACTCTACAGTTGTTGAAACTGGCCTAAAAGACATAGCAAGAGCTGCATTAAACTTTGTTAGCTCGCATTTCTCTCTTCTATGCTCCATCACACAGTACACACTGGTGGCATAATTTTTTTTTCAGGTTTCTCACTGAGCTAATTCAAAGGATAATTCCACTTCTCTAAAAAAACAAAAGCCATGATCTAAAGATGCTGATCTCCATCAATCCTTACAGCAAACCAGCTGAGCTGGCTTACGTAGACAATCCACAGACAATGAAGTCTGCTAATAGTGACAGGAATTTATAGAAGTTTTAAACAGGAAAACTTAGTGCACAGTTACAATAGTTACATCTCCTTAACTGATTCATGTGGCTAATTATGTTCAGTCAAAATCTAAGCACTTTATTACTGCAGAAATTAACAGGAAAATACTACATTAAAAGAAATATAATGATTGGCTGATTCTAGGTAAAGGCATAAAATGCAGAATATGCACATGTCCATCCTGAGTGCATAGGAACAAAATGTTACAAGAAAATTGAACATGATTCTGCAACCATTCACACACTATTACTTATGAAAAAAAAAGTGTATGACCAAAGTCAGTAAAAAAACCACATGGTTTCTCACCACAATCTTTAAACAAATAACAGTGATTGACAAGGAGGGTTCAGAATTATTTGAGGGAAAAAACACCGAGCAGCTTTACTGCAAAAGTAAGTATTGAATTCAAAATTCCTGAAGTTGTACTGCTATACAAAGCTAAGCAGCTAAACATTTTCCAGTTATCTTTTTATTCAGCCTTTATTCAACCTCTTTATTTTATTTATTATTTTTATTTTATACTTGGCAGTAAAGGTTTCAATAAACTGCATAGAACTTACTAACAATTAAATACAGTGTTAAAAAAGACATCTATAACATTTTATTGGAAAACATTCATTTACTTTGCAGGTTATTTTCTTGCTCATTGTGATCTGTTTTTGTTAGAGTTTCTTCATTTGATAACTTACACAAATGGTATTAACAGCAACTCAATTAATTTTCAAATGTTTACTAAGTACCAGAGAAATATACATATTTCTCTGTGGAGGAAAAAAAAGTAGTTTAAGTGCTAGTAAGCATTCAACTCTTCTTCTTGACTGTAACCCAAAAGTTCTCTTCCATTCTTGTCTACTTTCCTTACAAAACCTGTGGCCATTTATTTTCCAACTGTGAAATGGGTCTCCAATTTTCAATGTATCTTTCCTGAAATTACATTCCCTAATTAAATGATGGAATACAGAGGGGGTCTGCAAAAGTGAAGTCTCATTTGGGCACATTTTATTAGTTGCTCACAACATCTTTCAATGCTGAAAGTCCTACTTTTGAGTCCTACAATGGGGAAACTCTGGGCATCTTAAGTTTTATTTTTCACCTCAGATTTTTCTGAAGTCAGTTGATGTTTACAATGTTTCCCAAATGTTTGCCTATGGGATTTCATACTGGCAGTGAAAACAAAAGCACACAGAAATAGAAATATGTTTTGGAATTAGAGCACATCCAGACAATGTTCTTTATTCTGCAGCAATGCTGCTTGATCAGCAGCTATAAGATCATATTTGAGAGAGAACAAATAAGCAATCCAAACCACTGAATATTTTTGCTCAGGCAGCTACAGTATTTTTTAAAGGGATGGGTTAGCCTTTGAATCTTTGGTTCTAAGCACATTACATCAACAGAACACACATATTGGCACTACAGAATCAATGAGAAATATCTGAAAATGGCTTTGATTCAATCAAAAACTTTAAATAGTTAAAAGGTCAAAAGCAGACCATTTACCTAACGTCACTATCTATGCAATGAAGCATAGTCAGTTAGGTGCTCCACTAAAAACAGTGGCTGTTCCTTGTGACTAGTGACTAGAAGGCTGATGTTTCTAGTCACTTAGTTCCTTATGTTTCCTCGTCAACATTAAACAAAGGAGTAATTTGCTGCCAATATTTGACAAGTCATTTCCACCAATTCCAAATAGATTTTTGATGTATCAGTGCAGATGTTTTCTTTCTGTTCCTTCTTGCTGCCTACCATGACACTATTCTATATATTGGCAGATAGAATTTTCAGGACACTCCTCCACAAAATTCCTGTTGACTGGAATAAGTTCCTGATGTTTGCCTATATGATCACATCACTGTTGACAAGTTGAAATAAATAGGAAACTCAGGCTAAACAGATTAGCAAGCAGAGCCTTCACTGACCATCCTGGTAGAAGTCAGCCCCAGAAGCAAGCTCATTTCTCCATATTTATATGAAAATTAGCTGAAATAACTCCTCAGCACTACATTACTTTTCAGAATATGTAGAAGGCAGTGTCTGTCACATAGGTTTCACAAGTTGCTTCTTCTCCCATGAAAAAAACAATGGGGCTGGATCCTTCCTGTCTAGCACACTAGGCTGTTTTTAAATTATTACTCCTCGAAATTCAAAAGCCCCATAAAACCAGAAAACTTTAATCACTTTGAACTGTATCCTTCTAGAAAGTTAATCATGAGCTCTTTTTGGCAAATAAATAATATATTTCATGAGCCTTATTTTAAATGAATTCTCCTTAAAGCTTCTTAAATCTCCTTGGCATATATAGTAAACAGATTTATGCCCTCTGGATTGGATTATGTTTTGCAGTAAGTCCTATTTATAATTTCCAGACAGGAAGTGTTAAAGTAGATAAAGGTTATATTTATGCTTTAGGACAAAGAAACAGCAGGCAATCTCTACACTCAATTACATGTATAAAAAGAGTGTGTCTATGATACTTAATAGTTATATGGGTGTCAATTTGTGTACTATAATCCATTGTCACAAAGTCTAGTCTCACTATCAGAAGTGAAAACTGAAAGCAGGAATAAACAAGACAAACACCTTTTAAAGTTCTTTATCTTGTAGCATAAAAATACTAATATGTAATATACAATAATGCATATTGCTATTCAAATAAGGTAATACCAATCTATGTAATGCTGCAATATTTCTAGGCAGACACCATGCTCATTTTTACCTCCAATCATCCTTTGAAAGATTAGATAAAATATTCATCTCTTCATCATCTTGCAAAAGACGATACGCCGCACTAACATGGTGATTTTCGAGCACAGACCGGTCATTATGTAGAATGGCTGAGTCTGACCTAGCATTTAAAAGAAAACATAGGAAAGGTTGATTCTTCCCTGTCTAAAGAGACTCAGAAGTTTCCTTGGATCAGCTACACCAGTTAAGTCTATTGAACAGATACGAGCATTTTAAGAGAACTTGTAATACTTTAATTGCTATTACTCAGTAAAAGAAATCTAAAGATCAAAACATTGCAAAATCTATTTCACAGAGGAGACCCACCTAACTGCCTTGTTACATACTTGAAAACAAGTGCTGAAAGCTGTGACAGATATGTAAACTGAACCATGAGGCTTTTCCCCAATTTTTATATATGTCTCTCTGATATTAAACTCTGACTGTACCCAAGTAAACAATTGCAAGATGTAACCCAATACTGTTTCCAGAACAGCAAGCTGGCTGTAAGCAAGGTATAACTTAACTGATTTCTGACATTCGTGTGCTAGATTATGCTGTCTGGAAAGGCGATTGCCAGTGGGACAGAGTAAGGCAAAAGGTACTTCATGTCTGATTTTAATCCCCAGAGCAGTAATCTGTGATTGATGAATGGGTCTGAAGATAAAAAAGTTAACAGCAACAGAGGATGAATATGTTTTGCTACAGTCCTCACTCAGATCTGTTTCACTGTGAGCAGTGTATATTTTTATTCTCTGACACTTTACACCCTCTGATGTTCAATATTTGAAAATTTAAATTACTACTGTCCTTCCTTGAATAGTTTTATAAGTATTTGGAAAATACAGCAGATCCCCAATTCCTGTATGCATGAAGTTGAAGGAAGAGTAGTGCGGCTTCAGCCAGAATAGAGACAGAAACTTCTTTCTGCATTCCCAGCCTTTACTGTGCATATGTCTGCTTTATCCTAGAAACCATTGTTCATGCACAGCATCATTCGGCTAATTTATTTTAATTACAGACATGTAATCTTAGAAATACCCAAGTGTGCAGTGTCAGCCAAGGACATTCAGACATTTTGTTATTGTTACCAATACACTCCTATTGTCAAAATAATACGCAGACATTACATACCCAATTATCACTGAAACTAGAGACTTCATAATCTTTGCACACTTCTGAATTTTTCTGCCATCTTCATCTTATTTTCCTCTCTTCCACCAACTGAAAGGCTTTATAAAATACACTGGTCCAGTCTAGTTTTGAATCAGTTAATGACACTCTAGCAATTTATGAAGTTTTTTTAACAGTATTTTCCTGATTAGATACTGGCAAGCATATCCCCTTGCTGCAGGTATGGTTTTCCACTCAAGTAAAAATAGTATGTGTAGTGTTCATGTTCACTGATTAATGCAACGAACACAATTGAGTGCCTGATTTATGCCATTAATGCTTAATTCTTCAAATTCAACAAGGAGGAAAAACTGTAAAATTACAGTCTCTCCTTCAAAAAATTATCTTCATCAAAATACATCACTTTATACAGCCATTTGTCTTTGAAAACTTTATATGGAAATGTTTTTGGAACTTCCTTTTTCCTGGTTATTAATGTGAAACAATGCTCAAGAATTTAGAATACATGCATTCCATTGTGAATGTTTGAGCAAGAAAAAATTAAATGTAATCTAAGAAAGTGAACTTTCCTCCTGTAACACTTGAAAGCAGAACTTCCTGCACTTTTCTAAGATGGCAATGCTGTTATTCTCCAAAAGTTTCTCCCTCCATTTCCTGACCCTTTGTTATGATTTACAGTGGCCTCACCGAGTCTGGATGTGAAAATTGTTGGTGGTTCCAGTGTGTTCATAGTCATGTATGGCAGCTGCAAAAATCATAGCGAAGATCTCCAGTTCTGTCAGCCAGTGCTGAAAAGAGATTACAGTACAGTCAGATAAGTTGTCATTTTCTCAGGCTTTTATCTTCTAAGGTAAGTTATTTATACTCTGTTTACAGTCAGTCCTTCATGTCATTACCTTACCCCTGCAGTCTGCCACCTGTTTTAAAGCAAACTTATCTGGTTGATACATAAAAACCAAACCAGTGTTCATCCTGGACCTTCATCTGAATAAACTGAACTTCAAAATTGTTTCAGGAGCTGATGAGGTTTAAGGCAGAGCAAGGGGAAATGTGCCCTTCTGAAAGAGCAATGTTTGAAAAAGAGAAACAAGGAAAACTCAAGAAAAATCAAGGTTCATCAAGGGAAACTTGATGATATATGTGCAGGTAAACTCATACCACCAGGGTATGTATTTTCAGTTCAGTTTGCCTGAGTAGCAGAGACTCAGATACAGAAGAATGTCACTATTTTCCAGTAAACTAAAAGTCGTGTCAATCACTGAATCATAAGGAGAACAAGGAAGACAACATCAGAAGATATGCATCTTGTTATTTATTTATCATTTTTAAAAACGCTTAAGAAAGCCCTGAAGTTTGTAGGATTTTTCCTAATTGCCTAGTCAAAGCCTTACTTTACAATGCTGAAGTCACTTTTGCCTTAGATTTATAAATTATTAAATGGTTTTAATAATTTTTATCTGAGTCAATAAATAATTTTATTGTCTGGTTTTCTACTGGTAGCCCATAAGGAGTGTTGTTAACATCAAGCACTTTGGAATCAAAGGTTTTAGATACTGTAGATGTTGGAAATATTTCTATGAAGTGCTTAAATGTATTGCATTTAGAAAAAGCCTTTACCACAGTGATTGCCAAATACTTCTGTAACATCCCCCTGTCAACATGGAGACATTTTGATAGGCATTCATATACAAACTGCCTTTTAATTCAAAGCCCACAAAAGGTAGTTAGGCTTCCAAAATCTATTCTAGACATCTACTATAGTTCAGGGACCACCACTAGTGTGTTAAGCGTGTGCAGGGAAGCCCAGGTAACCGAGGCACTCTGCACACCACAACTTGTCTAGCTTATCTGTGTTTCACAATCATCTCTGCATAATCAGTGAAGAATGGAACAAGTTTCAGTATTAAAAATCCTCTTACATTAAAGAGGTAGTTTGAAAATATAGCCCAGAGATATTTTGCACAATGCTACTGACTATAATTAAGGTAGTTCTTGGTTTTGGGTTGTTTCTTTTTGGCTGTTTTTTGTTTTGTTTTGGGTTTTTTTGTTTTGTTTTTAGAGAAAGAGAAAGAGGAGGGTGAGGAGTGCAGGAAACTAAGAAACAGAAACTACCCTGTTTTCTCATATCTATGCAATTGATCGAGGACGACTAGAGAGCACTGATGGTGGACAAGTCTGTTCAATTTTGTTTCCAGGTGTAACTTGTGAATAAGGAATGATTTCTAGATGATTAAGAACATGTATTTGTTTGGAACAACTTTTTTTGGCAGTAGCGGGGCCAGAAAGATGGTTCCTGTAAGAAGCTGCTGGAAGCTTCCCACCATGTCCAGCAGTGCCAATGGATAATGACTCTGAAGATGGACATGCCGCTGACCAAATCTGGGCCAATGAGAGAGGCTGGTAATGCCTCTGTGATGACATATTTAAGAAGAAAATCAAAACAAAGTCACATGGTTTGTTGCTCCTAGTCACAGAAGAGGAGGAGATGAGGATGTGAGGGAAAACAACAGGAAAACAAAGGTCAGTGGAAAAGGAAGGGGAGGAAGTGCTCCAGGTGCCAGAGCTGAGATTCCTCTGCAGGCCATGATGATGACGATGGTGAAGCAGCTGTCCCCCTGCAGCCCATGGGTCCACAGGGGATTCAGAGATCCACCCGCATCCCCTGGGGGAGGTGCTCATGGCGGAGTAGGAGGATGGCTGGAGGAGGCTGTGATCCAGTGGAAGACCCTGTGGAGAGATGGGTCCCTTCTTCCAGGCTGGAGCAGCCTGTCCTTGGAGGACTGCACCCCATGGGAAGAGAGACCCATGTCACAGCAGTTTTGGGAGGACTGTCTGCCCATGGAAGAGTCTCACGTTGCAGCAGGTGTAGTATGGCTACTGCTCATGAGAGTGGACCCATGCTAGAGACATTCATGGAGTACTGTCTCCCATGAGAGAGACCCCATGGTCTCAAAGGGGAAGGACTCCTCTCCCAGAGCAGAAGAAAATCTCGGTGTTCATCTCAGTGATGAACTGACCAAAACTGAACTGCACTGTTGGTGGGAAGGAGGGAGGGGCTGGGGGGGGGGGGGAGGGGGAAGGTGTTTTAAGGGCTTATTTTACTTCTCATTATCCTCCTCTTGAAATATGGAGCCTTAAAAATTAGGATTTTAAGCAAAGTTAGTATAGCCGAAAACAGCTAAAGTAGATTCAATAAGCAAATCCAGCTAGAGTTAATTAAGGAACTAAAGTTTAACCAAAGAACTGAGTTAGAAGTAAGCCTTAAGGTGTAGGTAACTGGTTGCTTGTCATTTTATATTTGCTCAGCTGTACTTATAATGAGAAACAGAAATATTGATCAATAAGTCCAAGGAATGTGGGCAATTACTAATTGTTCTACCTGAGAGACCCACTCAGTTAGGAATGAATAAAAGACCTGGAGGTCCCCCAAAAGCAATTTGTATTGTCAAAAGCCAGAAAGGCAGAAAGGTCAAAGAGAGGAAGACAAGTTTTATTTCATCATTCTCGCCCTCCCCTCAAATTATTCGAACACCAATTCAATTTAAAGAACAAACCACGCATGCTTAATAACTGTTCAGCTAATTACCATATGGAGCAGGGAATGGGAGTTATCGATGTGATTAATGTGTGTTTGTATTTTGAATACTCAAAATCCCCTGCAAATAAACAGACTTTGTATTGTTTTGTGCATTGCTCTGCGTCTTAGGGAGCTACCCCATGCAGCAGCCCAGTGCTGAAATAAACATACACTTTCTAACAACTCTGTTTGAGAGTCTTTGTCCATCTCTAGTTGAGTATCGATATTAGGTCAATACCCATATTTTAGTAAATCACTCTGATTCTGTTAGTAATAAAATTCACCTTGCAATTTAAGTTGTTTTACCCTTGAAATATTTCTCCCAGCCTTATCTCCCTCATGAAGTGTTTGTCAATTTTTTTTCCCTCCTTTGCCCAGCTGTGGCAGGGGAGAGGGACAAGTGACTCTTATGGGTGCCTGACATCTGGGCCACTGTTAAACCAGGACAGAACATTAATTCAATTTTCAAGCAACAACTTCTGGCAACTGCAGTGCGGGGAAAAAATGGAACTTGGGTTTCCAGGAGACATGTCTAGACCTGGACTTTCCTTGCTAAAAGTGGTCTGCCATTTCCCAAAAGGACAGACTGCAGATAACAGAAAAAAAATCAGGGTACAAGTGCTCAGAAACAGTCAGAGCAAGTCTGTATTATGCATGCAGAACTCATTCAGGGCACATTCAGCTAGTCCAACACATGCAGTTCAGACCTTCAGGATAGCATCTGGCAAGTCCCACAATAACAAGATCTCATACCCAAGTCTTAAAACATCACTAGGGCAATGAGCCTTACTGTTTGAGGCCTCCTATCTTATCTCTCAAGGTACTCACAGGAAAAGTACTGACTTGCATACCTTGTCAAAGCATCACTTGTTGAACAATTTTGGATAAAGTAGGTTTTCAAATACAGTGTATTAGACATTATTAGCAGTATCTTGTTAAGTACCATAAAAGCATTCAAGGAAGATCACTCAGAATAAAACTGGAATTACAGCTGTTAACTGTTGGTAATAAATAAAGCAGTGTAAGTAGAACAAAGTCAAAATAGGTTTATGAGTAACACAAGGGAAGTGGAACCCATTAGTCTCCTTTTTCCTGCCACAACCTTGCAAGAGAAAGCAAACAAGATGGCAAAGAATGGATGCAATCGCCATCAAAGTACTGACTACATTTCACTGCTTTGTGGTGGATTGCATCTTGGAAACAGATAGCTAATTTTTAAAGAAAAAGAACTGCAGGACACTGTCACAAAAGATGAAAAGAGCAAGGAAATGTGAATGGTTTTGTTTTATAAAGGGATGACAAAACTAATCCAGAATAAAACCGTATCAAACTTTCTCTGATGGTAGGAGGTCAGAAATGGCAGAGGGTAAAAGGCCTTTTTTACACCAAGTATTGGCTTCCAGAATGAAAAAGAATAGGGCAAGGAAACATGATTGCCTTTCAAAAATATACAATAAACATGAAGGGTGGTTCATTTGCATGTAAACCAAAGGATTGATGTATATAAAAAGAAGGAAGAGGAAAAAGTACTGTTTCCAAATCTAAGCAAAAAAGAATGCATTTCCAAGGAATTACTACTATGCAAGTAATTAACTAGCTTCCTTCCCAAGAGTTTATGAACTTTTATTCCAAAGTAGGTATTATTTTCAAAGCTTATGATGATCTGATTAATCTGATCAATCACAATAGGCTAGTGAAGAAGATGATCTTACTTCCCTTTAGTACTGAAACATGTGAGAGAAGTCCTGCACTTTCACAGTTTTTCAGGTCTGCTGTAGGAAATGGTTTCCTCTAATTCTTATCAGTATCAGAGAAAGAGGTCTTAAGCATTACAATTTTCACATCATTTTCTAGGTTAAAAAAGAAAATGTGGTATTTCCAATCAGTTATAAAGAATAATCAGAAAATAATTCCAAATAATGTAATAATCAGAGCTGAATGACAGAGTTTAATAAACGAAGGAATTAAATGAGCAAAAAGTATGTCAGCTCTTGGAAGCTGTTCCTGCATATCATGCTTGTATGCCAATCCTCTATGAGATAAACATCAGATTAATTCCAAATTCTCTTTCCACATTTCATCTCTGAGAGACCCAAAAATTTTGTAGTTCATACAGTAAAGTATAACAAACTAACCCCAAAGCATCATCCTGAGGGAAAAAGTAACAGGAAAGCTAATGAAATTTCATTAAATGAGAGGGAAAGATGATTCATTTGAAAATAAAATAAAACAAAAATGAGGGATGAAAAAAAACTCTTCAGAAAGTTTAAAAATAACAGGGAGCATGAGAAAGGCAAATGAACCATGTAAAGACAAACCTGAAACATATTTCTTACTTTTAAGACTAGAACAAATTTTAACTATATAAACTATTTAAATTTGAAAAAGTATTTTTTCCACATTACAAATAACTTGTTAGCAAAAAAAAATGAGGGGGGTTTTTCCTGGTTTTGTATATAATTTTTTCATAAGTTGCCTTCATCCCATGGGTGAAGATTTAAAGCAATGGCCCTAACATACCTCTCAAACCAAGATCTTGTGCTCCAGCATCTCAAAGTTGCTTGCATAAATATTGTAGAAGGGATGAACTAAAGAATTATACATACTACAGTAATGATAAGATACTGAGGTGAGCAAATCCTGGAATGAGTAAAATGCCCCCTACGTTTCTTTACTATGAGTGAACACACTATGCATGTAAGAATCTAGCCCTGCTCTGAGCAGGACATCAAGACTGATGACTTCTAGGGTCATAATTTCTCATTTTCAAACTACATTAATCTATGCACTTTGAGATTGGTTGTATAGTTCAAGGAAGGTGAGATGAAAACAAAGAAAAAAAAATAAAACCAAAGTTTAAAAAAACATTAGAACAAGATAAGCACAGCTGAAATGTCACTGTTGGACACAGTGCTGCGAGTTTGAGGAGTGGTTTTCTATTGTGCTTTATTAGATCCTAAACCAAATTACACATATGATTTGGGTATGGGAATGATTACTGCTTGGGAATATTCCTGGAATGCAGAAGACACTCCTCTGGACTACAAATCCACCCTGCTGGTCTGCATGGGCCACTGTGTGTTGCTTAATGCAGTAAGAAGACATGGGCCACAGTCAGTTCAGCCACTGACTGCAGTGCAAGCATGTACATATGCTTACAAGCACACACATTCTACTACCTCTTTTCCAGATGGAAGTACGATATGTGTACATTATCTGACCTCTGCACATATTTACACATATTGCACATATTCACTTCTGTAAAGGATAATAAAAAATGGTTTGATAAACACATCATTGGCAAAAGGAGAGGGGCAAAGAAAACCTTTGTTCTTTATTGGACATCATGGGGAATACAGTTACCAAAGGTGAGGAAAGCTGAGGTAATTAACACCTTCTTTGCCTCAGTTTTCACCAATAAGACAAGTCATCCACAAGACACTTGGCCTCCTTAGCTAGTAGACAGGGACAGGAAGCAGAATAGCCCACAATAATCCAGGAAGAAGCATTAACCTGATGAGCCACTTCCATACTCACAAGTCCTTGGGACCAGGTGGGACATCTCCTAAAGTGATGAGGGAACTGGCAAAAGAGCTCACCAAATTGCTCCCCTCAGTTTATCATAAGTCTTGGCTAACCAGGGAGGTCCCAGATGACTAAAAGCTGAGCAGTGTGACGCCCATCCATAAGAAGGACCAAAAGGAAGATCCAAGAAACTACGGGCCTGTTAGCCTGACCTCAATGCCTGACACAGTTATGGAACTGATCATCTTGAGGGTGATCACAAGGCACATACAAGACAGCCTGGGAATCAGACTCAGCCAGCATGAATTTAGGAGAGACAGGTCCTGCCTAACAGACCTGATCTTCTTTTATGACCAGACGACCTGCCTGGTGGATGAGAGAAAGTCTGTGGATGCTGACTACATGGACTTCAGCAAAGTCTTTGACACCATCTACCATAGCATAATCTTGGAAAAGCTGGTAGCCCATGCCTTGGACAGGTGCACTCTTTGCTGGGTTAAGAACTGGCTGATGGCCAGGCCCAGAAAGTGGTAGTGAATGGTGTTGCAGCTAGTTGATGGCCACTGGTGGCAATGGTGGCCCCAGGGATCTGTGTATGGGCCCAGTCCTGTTTAAGATCTCTATTGATGATCTGGATAAGGGGATTGAGTCTACCAATAGCACATTTGAAGATGATACCAAGTTCGTTGCAAATGTCAATCTGCTGGAGGGTAGAACTTAGAACTCTGCAGAAGGACCTTGATGGGCTGGATCGATGGGCTGAATCCACCAATATAAAGTTCGAAAAGACTAAGTACCAGGTCCTGCACTTTGGTCAGAACAACCCCCTGCAGTGCTACAGGCTGGGGACAGAGTGGCTGGATAGTGGCCAGGCAGAAAGGGACCTGGGGTACTGGTTGGCAGCAGACTGAACATGAGCCAGAGTGTGCCACCATGGCCAAGAAGGCATCCTGGTCTGTATCAGGAATAATGTAGCCAGCAGGACTAGGGAAGTGATTCTTCCCCTGTACTCGGCAGTGATGAGGCCATGCCTTGAGTACTGTGTCCGGTTCTGGGCCCCTCAATTTAGGAAGGATGTTGGGATGCTGGAGCATGTCCAGAGAAAGGCAGCAAGGCTGGTGAGAGTCTTGGAACACAAGTCCTGTGAGAAGTGGCTGGGGGAGCTGGGGTTCTTTAGTATGGAGAAAAGGAGGCTCAACGAAGAGAACTTTTGACTTTATACAGCTCTCTTGAAGGAGGTAGTAGACAGGTAGGGGTCCATCTCTTCTCCCAGGCAACCAGCTTCAGGACAAGAGCAGTCTTAAGCTGCATCAGCAGACATTCTTCACAGAAGATCAGTACGAAAAAGTTCTTCACAGAAAGAGTGATTGAGCATTAGAATGGGCTGCCAAGGGAGGTGTTGGAGTCACCATCCCTGGAGATGTTGAAAAGAAGACTGAATATGGCACTCAGTGCAATGTTCTGGTTGATAAGGTGGTGTTAGCTCACAGGTTGGACTCAATGATCTCAAAGGTCTTTTTCAATCTAGTTGACTCTGTGATTTCAGAATACATTTTCCTCTGAAACAGAAGTTTGGTTTTGTTTGGTTTCAGGAGGGTTATTTTGTGTTTGTTTTTTATTTCTTTTTAGTCTGCTGCATTCACTCTCTCAGAGGAAAAAAAGTCCAAATTTCTTCATTGCTTACTCATGTATTTTCATGTCATTCCAGTTCTCTCTTTTTTAACACTTTCCTTGCTTTATTGCACTCAGAGATGGGATAGGAAGCCCCATTCAGCACTGGTGCTTCACATACTAGAATGAAATAGTAGTCGTTCACTCAAGTTGGAGTTGCTGCTAAATCACTAACAGATCAAGATGCAGTAAGAGGGGGGAAAAAAGGTAGTTCTGAACACACACAGGATGGAGCTCAGCTATACGTGGGCAGTTGTTTTGATCCAATCGCCTTCGGAAGCACAGTAGCCCCACATGAAAATTGCCATTCTTCCATGGTTAAAAGAGAATACTATTCACATTATTCAACATTGCACCTGTACTTACTGAGTACAGCTTGCCGTGACTTTTCATTAACTAATGGTCCTTGGAGCAACAATGGCCAATTTAGTATCTCACAGGAGGTTTTGAGTAGGTAACTGTATTAGCTGCAATTCTGACCTGTCCTGTCCAGTAAATCTAATTTGAGTAGGTAACTGTATTAGCTGCAAATCTGACCTGTCCAGTAAAAACTGTCCTTTTTACTTCAGGCACAGTTAGAATCAAGTGACACAACTTTCATCAGGATCAGGCTGTCTGAATCAGCTCTTCAAACAGATAGCACCTGATTCCTTCCAAGTCTGCTTCTGATAAACAGCAGTTTTTACTGCTCTAATTGCAGCATGACTGCAATTCACAGGTGCAATCTACATTCAACACAGGAGACTTAGGATGTTTACAGGAGGCAGTGGAGTGTGTGACTCCTCAGGGAAGAGCATCCAGTTCCAGTTTCAGAACTGAAGGCAACATCTGTGAGGCAATCAAGGAAGGACGGAAGGGCCGATCATATGCAAAACACTTAGTTCCCAAGCATGAGCAACTCTACAGTTGTTGAAACTGGCCTCTAAGACATAGCGAGAACTGCACTATGTTCTTGTTAGCTTGTACCTCTCTATCCTGTACTCCATCACCCAGTAGACACTGGTGGCAGCATTTTTTTGGGTTTCTTACTGAGCTGCACAGAAAAAGGTATCATCAACATACAAATATCACTATGAATGATGCAATTGTATGACAGACAATTTTTTTAGTGATTTTGTATTGCTGATCAAAGTTGTTCATTGCATGAGAAAGTGTTGGAATTTGGTTAGACACATGATTTTTCCTTATCTTGTTTTTTCTACATGTCCAAATACAAATTTTGTCACCACTGGGGAGTGTTAAAAAAGGCCTGAGTTGCAGTAAGAGCCTCAACATCTGATGACTTGGTTTCATGAGTCCGCTTTGCACTATGAAGACTCCATGACCCTGGAACTGCTCACAAGTTAGTGAAAGGACCCTGCGAAATGAAGTGCAATAGAACAGAGTTACAAGTACCAACCTCAAACAGAGCAGTCACTGAATGGCCATGGTGTAACAGGACATAACTACAAAGCATTGAATAGATGAACCTCCCTTTCACTGTCACTTTTGTCTCTACAGTTCTGCCAATGCAAAAGCAAGGGCAAATAGATACATGGAAAAAGTGAGGCAAATAATATGAGGAAAAGATCTGCTTGATGGAATCAGACTAAAAGTAATTTCATTCCTTTTTCAGGCTGCAGCAGTAACCAGGAGAAAGAAGAGCATGAATACATATATATCCTGTACACTTTGTGCTTTCCCTGTGATTTATTCTCCCCAGCTGTGTGGGCCAGCAACTTTCTGAGCCTCCAGCTGAATCCAAACTGCAATGGTTGATCTTCACTCCTGATCTTTCTTCAATTTCTCTAGTCCATCCTCAAATGTATTTCTGTTGTTTTTCTTGAGAATCACTGTGGGGACATACTGTGTGCTAAGTATTTTTTTTAAGCCCTCTATCCATTCCTGGCATTGTTGTCAGACTTCAGCTATCTGTAGGTTTCTGCGAAAGCCAGTTCAGATGGGTTTGCTGTAGAGAAGTGGATGGAGATCAGCATTTCCAGATACCAGCACTTTTTATGCTTGGATAGTGAAATGAATTATCCTTTAGATGTACTGTCTCCCTGCCTTAAGTTAAGAAGAAAGCTTAGACAATACAGTTCTTTATATTAGGTGAAATGAATTCCAGCAAATGTGTGTTGCCTGATTCTCACAGAAGATCTGTGGCAGAGTGAAAATCTAAGCTTGGGTTTCTCATACATCCTCTTTAGATGACTTCTAAGAGTTATTGACAACTTCACTTATCTTCTATTTCTAAATAATCCAAAGTCTTACCTTTATTAGCTCAGCTATATCAAATTAAGTGTTTTTACAGTATAAAAAGGTTCTACTATGTATAATCATAATCTCATTATTAAGCAGAAACTTTTGTAAACTCACTATATATTCAGGATGTGAAGTCTTTTACTTACCACTGTGCCTGTCTTGAAAAGGAGGTAATGGACTGTCTGTGTGACATCTGCAGCATGCATTAGGTTGTGATAAGGATTTTTGTGTTTACTGTAGCCAACCTCCAGAGCTTCCACAAAAGACACCAAGGCAGAAATGGGAATCTAAGTCAAGCAGCACAGAATTAAAGAAAAAAATAAAAGAACAAAACCCAAAAAAACCCCCAGCTTTAATGGCTAGCATTCAGACAGGAGTATTTTGATAAGACAGGTCTGTATTTCACAAACAAACAAAATGCTAGAATAGCTGAAACAGTCACTCAAGAGAAAGAGTGAATTGAGGTTATTACTTCAAACTGTTTTTTCCATCTCTAATTACATTATATGGGAATCATTCCTGCAAATAAATACACAGAAATAAGTATACTATGAAATGTTGTCTGGAACACACATAGAGTGTGAAAAGAAACCACTTGATTGATTGCCATGCAGAAATATTTCTAAATAGATTGTAAGTGACTGCCTGTTACCTTCACAATCCACTGGAATATATCTCTGCTTTACTATTCGCATTCACATAAGATTTTCCATTGAAACACCCCATATAGGAAGTCTTAGATACACTAAGGACTATAAGACTTCTGGGTTTTCATAGCAAAATCCAGCCTGCCCATCCTATGGGATTGACATGTTTTTCTGACTCCAAGAGTAACTGAAATTAACTGAGAAAATGCAGTCTAGGGGATTTCTAGAAAGGAGACTATGCAGGTGGTAATGTATGCAACTGGCAACATGTGTTCTCCAGTTTCATCTGCTCAGACAGGAAATACATTAAATGCTAAGGGTTCCACATAAAAGATTACTGCTTTTCTCCTCTTAGGTACATATAAGCAGAGGATGCAGTTCTGACCAGACATCTTGATGTCTTACCAGGCATAGACAGTTCCTGAAAAACTATGACATCTAGACATCTGTAAACTCTTTCCAATCAAAGTGAGTGGGAACCCCTGGGGAATGGAAATGTCAGCAGTGGAAGGGATGTCAGAGTATCTGTGTGGGGAGAGTGGTCAAGAACTGGATGGCACTGTTCCCTCTTCAAAGTTGGAGGAAACCTCTGTAACAATTACAAAATTATGGAATAGTTTGGGTGGAAGGGACTTTTTAAAAGTCACCTGGCCCTGAAATGAAAAGAGATATGTTCAACTAGACCGAATTTCTCAGAGTCTAAGTTGATCTTGATTGCTTCCAGGGGTATGGCACCTACCACCTCTCTAGACAATTTTTTCAGTGTTTCACCACTCTCACTGTAAGAAAATCTTTCTTATATCTATGCTAAATCTATCCCCATTTAGTTTAAAATCATTAGCCCTTGTCCTACTGCAACAGGCCCTGCTAAAAAGTTTTTCCCCATCTTTTCTATAGGTCCCTTCCAGTAACAGAAAGCTGCAATAAACAGACCCCAGAACCTTCTCTTCTCCAGGCTTAACAATGAATGCTAATTCTCTCATCCCTTCCTCACAAGAAAGGTGCTCCAGCCCTTTGATCATATTTGTGGCCCTCCTCTAAAATGGCTCCAACAGGTCCATGTCTTTCCCATGCTGAGAACTCCAGACTCAGATGACCTGGATGCAGTACTTCAAATGGGGTCTCCTGAGAGGAGAGTTGGGAATCACCTCCTTTGACCTGCTGGCCAATCTAATTTGAATTAATTTGAATTTTCTTTCATATTCTATTGCTTTCTTTTGTGCCTGCATGCTTGAGGGTCCTATAATGCTCTGGAAAGTGGCACCATCATTCTCAGAGGATCAAATTCCTATGGATTTCATTTGGAACTCCACCTAGGTCATGGTACCCCATTGCAATTGAAAATACTACTTAAATCACATTTGGTCTTGCTTATTAGGGAAAGTACAGTGTTCACAAATTCTTCAAAGATCACTAAAACTGAATTTTGAATTGAAAAAAGCAGGATGAGAGGGAAGTTGAACAAAATTCAAGATTAACAAAGAGAGCTATCTTCTAACTACTGACCTTGAAATGGTTGATCAGATCATAGCGTGTGAGTAGTTCATAGAAAATGAATTTCAGTGCATGATCCCCACTGGCATCATTTAGTGCAAATACATCAAAGGACCACTTGTCTACATTCTGCATGAGTAGGTAGAAAAAACAGTTACTATGGTCATCCCTTTTACCATGATAATTAAATTTCTTCACTTTGTCTTGAAAGAATTTGAGAATTACAGAAGTGATATAAATGTATAGTTTCTTTAACAATAAATTTTTCAAATCCATGTAACCAATGCCGACTCATCAGTGTAGTTACAGTATCAGTATACTTAGCAGTATTAAGTTTAAGAACCTTCCATTAACAACATGTATACTGTTTTTTTATTCTAAACATGGCCATTCTCTACACTGGAATTTAATCACCAAAGGATGAATCATAAAAGAAAAAAATCCTGGTTTGCTTTAGTACCCAATACATTAAGATGATCCTGTTGGGCTGATATGATACATTAAGTGCTAACAATTATAAAAAAATTCAACCTTTATAACAGAAGAATAACTATCTAATTCCAGTTGGAGAAGTTACAGTCAGCTGCAGGCTGATCAGTCAAGAGATCAAGGAGGGGAAGTTCACTTCTCAGGTCATACATCTAAAGTTTAAGGTCTAATTCTTACAGAAGTTTGAGTTCAAATCTCAAATTTTAGGAAAGGTTGTGGGAGGTGACAACATTCATTACCTAGCAAGACATGAAGAGAAATATTAATTCTTTCTAAATGCTCAGTTTCCTAGCTTTCTGTCTCTTCTTTACCTTGGGGACTTGTTATATAAGTCAACAAGCAAATTCAGGGATAGATGTTATTCTGCTTGGCATTCCTGGAAGGCACAACATTTTTGTAGCCACAGATAAGCAGAAGTTTATACTGCCGACATTGTAAGTGACTACAGGTTCTGTGTTCATTACCTGCATATTTGCTAGCCTAGAAAATTTTCCTGGCATGGGCATCAGAAAAGGCTGAAAAATTGAATTCTAAAGCATGTAACTCCTTCAGCATTAATTAAAGTGAAGTTCCATCTCTAGCACTAGACTGATGAACAGCAGATCACCACAGTGTACTCTGTAAATTGGTGTATTTATTCAAACATGTCTGTATGAATGGCTTGTATAGCCAGTATTCAAAAGAATGACAAGGTTGATTGTCCCTTTTCTGGCAACCAGTCTTATATTTTACACTCATGTTATACAGAAAAGCAACAGTCTACTGTAGTAGAAAAATTCATATAAAATATATATAAAGAGAGATGTTGTGCAACCAGTTAAAAAAATGCCAAACTTCTGAGACAGATTATACATCTAGCACTTGCACTGCTACAGCCTGCATTTTTTTTTTCAGAAGCTGCAGTATTTCATTGTTTTATTTAAACCAACCTCTTTCACAAAGCTGTGATTCCACCTTTGGGTTATTAAGTGTGATGTCCTCTTGACCACAGCAGCAAAAATTAGAATTTGTAGTTAAAAAATAAGCTTGTGCTGACTTCATTTCTTCTCATTCCTTGTCCTTATTACCATGACTCTGAGGGGAATGTTGATTATGGCAATCCAGAACAGCCGAAGACATGTGAGTGGTACATGCCTACAACCTTTTGCCTGCTCAAATAATCAGGTCATTTTACAGAGCACACTAAGCAGCCAGGTAGCTGTAAGGGCTTTTTAATTGACCTTACTGGACTGTAGCAAGAAACAAAATACACCATTTTCAATGGAGGAGATGGGATTGAGGAATTAAATATTAAATTTTATTTTCAAGACAGAAGACTTCACAGAATCATAGAATATGCTGAGTTGGTCAGCTGGAAAGGACCCACAAGGATCATCAAGTCTACCTCCTAGTCCTTCACAGGATGGCCCCATGAGTCACACCACATGGCTGAGAGCATCATCCAAAATGCTTCTTGAACTCTGTCAGACTTGGTGCTGTGACCACTTTGTTAGGGAACCTGTTTTGACTTCTTCAAAGTAATTCAAAGGAATTCCCATTTCAATCAAATCCATTACCAAATCCAAACCAGGCAAAGACATGTTCTCAAAACAGTTTTGGAAAAAAATATATTCTAGAGTGCACAGTGATCAGGTAGGTGCTATTTCACTCTGAGTAAAATTTGTCAATGACTTTGTTGGTATTGACTTGTTTTAATTCACTCTAACATCATCACTTCTTTTTACAACTTAAGCCTTATAGAATTCCTCCCTTATTCCGTGTTTTCAAATTATTAAGTCAACTGAGAGTAGGTGATGAGTCTTCAACTGTCTTGTTACTGCTGAGGAGCTCAGGAGAAGAGGTACCATTATAGGTATGTACCCTTATAAGCTGGCTATGGAGTATAGTTGCAAAAGAACAAAGAATTTACATCCCATTTGCAGGAGCAAAGCTAGCACTTGTAAACATGCAGTTGGGAAAATGTGTGAGTGAGCACTGATTCTGTATATGAAAGGCAAGTTTGATCATTCTTCTTGCAATTCCTCCAGATCTTTTTATGAGTTCTACTATACAAAATGAAAAGAATACCCTAACTATAAGTCCTTCCAGTGTGGAGAAATTCTGCAAGATGTCTTAATGACTTTTAATATCCCTATGTATTGCCCCACTATATCACCTTTCTTCACCATTGCATGGCATGGTTCAACCATGAAACATGCAATCTGCAAAGCTGCTGTGTAGGCAGCTTGTTGCTGACTTCTGTTTGTAGACTTGATCATTCCTGCCTAAGTCAAGAATCTTACAATTGTCCCATGGATTGAAGCTTTGTTTATTTTTCAGACTACTTGTATTGTTTTCGCTCTGAAACCTGAAAACTCACAAAAGGGTCCATATTCATACACTAATTGTCACTTTGAAGACCTGAAGCTGAACAATTCAAGAAATTCCCTTTTCTCACAGCAACAGATTCTTTTCCTTCTCCATCTCTCTCCTTCTGTGCTTTCTTTCTTTCCTGTGGGATGTTGTGAGTCCTAAATCCTCATTTTAATCACCGTAATCTGGAACAGGCTCGCAACCTTCACAACCTGAAAATGGCTGCAGTCTTGAACTCTATTCTTTCTTTTATTGAAAGGATAATCCCTCAGAGCAGTAAATGAATAATGTATATGAACTAACTCAATGTCAGAGAGAAGGAAAGGCCAAGTATAAAGAAAGTAATATTTCGATGCCTTGTACAGACCCCCTTTCAACACCTTTTTATTGGGATTACCTTTAGCACTCCAGTTACAGCTGGTGGGTAGCTCAAGCCAACCATATTTGAAGTACGCCTGTACATTCTACCAAGATGAAATAGATAAAGCAACATATAAATATAATTAAATGTAACACACAATCAACAAAACTCCTAAAGCAACAGACCATTACAGGAGATCTTATTTAGCCCAGAAAACCCTAACTGGAATATGGACCTTTTTCCTTCCATTTTGTTCCTAACTTGCCAAATATTCTTGGTACTATTCTTATTGTATAGCTTAATTTGAGACTTTACACTCCCCAGTATCTCATAGCTTGATTACCCAGCCAAATGTGACAAAGAATTTGCCAGTACCAGGTCTTCATCAGATGGAAAAGCTACGTTCAACTAAGTAAGATGTTCCCCATTTTCCACTGCACATAACTGTACTGGCCTTTCAGTTCCCTTAGTCCTTGCCGCCCATATGCAAGCTAATTCTGAATATTCTTTAGAAACCATTTGTATGCAATGAATCAACTCCAGTGTGTTACAGCGGTTACTTTTGTCTGTAAGTTTTCAAGATTAGTATAAAATCTTTTGGGTGTTTGCCATCTGTGTGTTTCAGGGACTGAGAGAAAAAGAACAGGCAATAATCAACATCTGCAACCATATGAAACAATATATGTATGTACCAGATTTTAAACTTGATTATAAAGTACATTTTAAACAGATTATAAAGTATGTACAAGTTTTCAAACTTATTTTCAGGACACACTGTGTTTGATAGGAATGCAGAAATGCTGTCATAGCTAGAATGTCTTTCCACAGGTTGCCATTTTTCCATCCTAAAGGATTGAACGACTAAAAGAAGATGATGGAAAACTCTCTCCTCCCATCTGAAATGATCCTGTGCAAAGTGTTCCTTCACTGTTATTTTTCTTTGACATCTACTGCACTCAGATCTGAAAAAAGTAATTCCTCTTTGGAGACTTTTATTCACCCATTTTCCAAATCACAGAATTTCTTATCCCATTCTTTCTCCAGTCAGAAGCTTCATTGCATTCTTTTAAGAGATCATTGAGGCAGATCCTCTTTCCCTTAGCTCAGGAGAGTCACAACCCTCCTCCAGTGCTATATTATATGTGAACACTTCCTTCTTTGGATCACAGTGATCCAGATCAGCTAGAAAACAGTCTACTGATCCAACTTTCTACATTTACTTCTTTGTTGAACAAGTCCCCCACTGAGAGTGAAGGTTAATTCACCAACAATGTGTCAAACCTTGGAGAAACCTGTCCCAAGGAGAAATGAGAGGTTTAGTCTTATTACAGTTTGCTGCCACTCTTACATATACAGAGTAACTTTGGTGCACAGATAAAAATATTGACTACATTCATGACAAAGGAGGCTTCTGTGTGTCTATGTGGCTCGTGGTCCACTGTCTTACAGGCATAACCTCCTGCACTGAGGGCTGTTAGACTGTCACTGCAATTCTGATGAACAGTGGAAGGTGTTTTGCTCTTCCAGTCTTGACATGAATTTTGCTGTTACAAAATTACCCCAGAGATCTGAGAGCTGTTGTCTTTCAGGCTGTCTAAAGAATGCTGACAGTTTCCCATGTGCCAGCCCTCCTTCTGGTTTGAGCAAATAAGCTCAGTGAAGAGTGGTTACTTGACAAGAAAAGGTAAGACTGGAAGCGAGTCCAAAATGAAATGAATAAATATTTTAAAGGGTTCAAAAAGTAAAATCAGTTTTAGCAACAGGTTGTGATGTAAATCACAAGAGAGAAGGCTGAGAGGACTCAATAGCTTTTTTTAAATCCTCCCTGAGCTCCAAAATTTTCACATCAGTTTTGATCCATAGTTCATCCAGTAATAGTATGGTAAAGGATTTTGTTCTATATCTTAGCACTTCTTCCTAAGAAATACTAGACCACAGAGGTAAACAGAAGCAAGGGAGAGTTTGATCCATCCAAATTTTAAATGCTGTCATTCCTGACCTAGGGCTACGCAGATGTGCATATTGTCCATCGAAATTACACCAACTGTGCTATTACATCTGTACTATAGTAAGAACAGAGAAGTAGGTATTGTTTCAGTTTGAAATCTTTTACTAAATTCCATGTTTTTAGGTGTTACTCAAATCTGTGTAGGAACATTAACAGAAGCACATTAAAGTGCTCTTTATTCAGTAGTCTACTAGATCTCTGAGGTCTTCTGGCCTAAGGTACTCTCCCCCACCTTCTGTCATTGTGCCATCACATACTACAGGCACAATCTGCAGCACCTGGGCAGTTACGAGAACAAAGAAATAATATGACACTTTACCTTTCCACAAATATTCCAGCTTGCACTGCATGGACAATACTCTTGAACCGGGGTTTTTCCTCAGTCCTTTTGAGCATCATCCCCATTTGCCGTGTGAAGGTAGAAGCCAACCAGTCACGGACCTCTGAGGGCACAGAGTCAGACTGGATATCACTGAGTTCATCTTCTGTATCCAGTAAATGCCTAGAAGGATGAGGAAACAGAAGGGTAAACAGACTTCCTTAGAGATCACTGCAACATTATTAACAAAAAAGAAACTCACATATATTCTAACTAAAGCAGATGTTAAAAGTGTTTGATTCATCAGCCCTAATAAAATAAAGCACTACAAGTCTTCAACTGTTTTTTTATTCTCTTACATACTTACATTTCAGATTGCAAAACTAGGCTGAGACACAAGAAGTATCAGCCTTCTGATGCACAATTACATAATCATCTACTGACTTCACATCTTCAGCTCATCAGTGTTTCTGAGCTTTCTGCCTTTCAAAGCCAATATATGGTAATTTCTAGGAATTTCTAGCTTCTGAGTTAGTAACATACAGTCCTCTCCTCTGCCATTCTAGTCATCTGAGGTGACTCTACATGTGCATTTATCACTGGGTAAATTGTAACCAAGATGGGGAACTCCTCTGCAATATCCTACCAGTCTACCTCTTGTCATGAGTATTTTTTTTTTTAAATTTCAAAGACATCATACAAGTGAAAAATTTAACATTATTCAGAAGAAATAGATGAGTAGAAATTTAGAAACTGTCAGAAAAAGTGGGACACAATTACTATGAAAACATTTCTCCAAGAAAATGTGTATTACATTTATGATTGGCTTTGATCTCCTTCCCTGTCCCAGGAAACTTAAAGAAGCTTTTAAATGAAGGACTGAAGATCTGTTCTACACAGAATACAATATACTAATGATTAAAACCATATTGTCTGTGAGTAATAAATCTTGGCTCAACTTTCACAATTGACATGTAAATTACAACTGGTGTTAGATATAGGAGTACTGATGCCTGCAGTGAGCTCACCTAGTTTCATCAATGTATACTGACTCAAGAACGGTCGCTGCATATTCCAAATTCTTCTTTAGATCTACAACTGAAGCTTCCCCTCTCTCTAATTGCTTTACCAAAGATCGCAACCTAAAGAAAAGGAGAATAAAAGTCTGATTAGTATAAAGCAAAATAGGCTTGAGAGTGAATGTCAGTTCCCAGCATGAGACCTAGCATTCACCTTGACAGGCGAAAACTTTTGGAAGTCTACAAGTTTTTTGAAGCTACATACATTAAATTAACAAAAACCACTTTTTAAATATCAGTTACAATGATGCCAGGCAAATATAGGTAAGTCCACGAATGACAAAATCACAGAATGATAGAATATCCCTATGGAAGGAACCCATCAATATAATTGAGTTCAACTCATGACCCTACACAGGACACTCCAAGAATCACACCATATGCCTCAGAGCATTGCCCAACCTTGAGTTCAGTCACTACTCAGGAGAGTGAAGAGAACAATATCTGCCCCTCCACTTCCCCTCATGAGATGGTTGAAGACTGCAATAAGGTCTCTGCTTGGTCTCCTCTTCTCCAGTCTGAACGGACCATGTGGTCTCAGTCACTCCTTATAGGGCTTCCCCTCCAGACTTTTCACCATACTTGTGGCCCTTCTATGGACATTTTCTAATAGTTTAATATCTTTCTTATATTATAGTGCACAGAACTGCAGATAGTACTCAAGGTAAGGCCATACCAGAGCAGAGCAGGACAATCACTTCCATTAATCATCTGTCTGACCCCTACTCATAACTGAAATAAGTGAAAGTAGAACTCACGTGAAATTTAACACAGGAGCTAAGAGAGGACAATTTGAATCTAGCCATAAGAAGGAACTTCTTGAATAGTATCTGTTAACAAATGACTGTTATTCCCAATGATTGATGCACACATATGCAAAACTGTATTAGAGTATATTTAGAAACACTATTGTACAAATACTATACAAGATTTTCATAAGATCAAGCAACCACCCTTAGACTATCCCATCTATATTAAACAGAACTCACTACTTCTGCATCCAAACAGTAAGTATTGCTTCATATGCCTCCTCCTTTCTTCATTCTGTGTATGGGGAGTCTGCAGATATGATGCCTTAACTAGCTACCAGAAATACTGTACACAAGCCACAGGAATTACAAAAGAGAACATGACCTTTGGATCTTCCTGACTTTTATTTAATTGATGTAAGTATCTGGCAGCTTTATGATGCAACTCATTCAAAATTCATGTTCAATAACAGCTCAGTGAGTAATGGTTGTTTCCTGGCACCAACACTTTCCATCAAAGAAGATTATGCACAGTACTATGTGCATCAATCATTTAGAAAAACAGAAGTACAGTTGTTTCATATGCAAATGGCACCATCAGCCATTTGCATGTGAAAAAAATTACTCTGCCTTTGTTTTACCATCCATTATCTCTCACTATTGCTGATTGAGTCACAGCAGCTGCTCACAATTAATTGTACTAAATAAGAGCCTGGTGATAGTTTGCCTTTAATGTATTCCATGTATCTGTTTTTTAAAAATAATCCTAAATGGACTGAAGGAATTACACGCAAATTTATTAGCTGAAAAATTCTGTTTCGAGGTGGCTGAAATAATTTTGAAATTCAAACAGATTCACCTGTAGCACTTAGGAACACAGTTTAGTGAGAGCTTGGCAGTGTTGGTTTAACAGTTGGACTCAGTGATCTTAGCGGTCAACTGTAAGATCAACTCATTTGTGATATAACTCACTTGGAGTTATATCAGAGTTAAAGAGTATATGCTGACTATCTAAGCATGAGCACGTAGAAGGTCTGATAGATGCCCCACAACAATATCTGTCTGCCTGTTGGGGTGTAGAAAAACTGTAAAGCAAATACACAGGATACTTAACACTGTCCAAAAGTATCCAGAGCAGACTACATGTGGTTGTGTGCGTAATGCACATGTGCAGTAGTTTCAGTCAGTTGAACGGACAGATATATCCACAGTTTGCACAGCAAATCCCTGGAACCCTTTCCAACAGAGGATTGGTGGGAGAGGTACAGCATACAGAGGAAGTAACCCAGAAGCTCACCATCTCCTTTTACAACAGTCAGCAGGTATTATTCATTCCACATCTGTCACATCTTAATCTTAGGCTCTCATATGGAATGTATGTACCACTGAGGAAAAGATACAACCTGAAAGCCCGCTCAAGTAGTAATCCTCAAAATGGAACTGAAAATAGAGTAATTGGTAGCCTGTGACACAATGGATTTGTGTTAGGCTGGATAGCTATCTTCTGTCACTACTTCTGAATCCAAAAAATGCAAGTCACAACATGCAGAGGAAATAAAAACTTGTTTGCAAAAAGCAAACATACAGTATTGCTACACTGGCATTTTTAATCCAGAAAATTTATACGCTCTTTCCCAAGTAATTGCTTTGCCTTCTTCATGTTTCCTGATACATCCTTCATCCTTTGAATAAAAATAAAAGCATTAAAAATTTTAAGTAATCAATTTTTTAAAATTATTATTATAAGCATGAAAATGCAACAATGATAAGTTCAAGGCCTTGGCAGGATGGAAAAAAGCTTGTTTCAACTCACCTTGATTCAGATAAACTTTTGACAACATTAGTCAACTATAAATGAAATTAAATAGTTTAGGTTTTCACTTTACTGCCTCTTTGATGTGCCTGTCTTCCCCCACCAGTGAGAGAAATGAGCAGGAAGATTATCTTAGATAGTCATTGGGGTTTCAGACAGCTAAAATGAGGTGAGATGACTCATTCCACTGAATAAATGTGCGAGCTGAACAAGGATAAATTTCAAATGTGGGAGAGAAAGAAAGGCTGCTATATTCTTTTTTCACAACCAGCAATCTTCTAATTGGTATTTCCCAAAGCAAGCCTTCCTTTTGGCAGCCTACTTCTTTTTAAGATATTAGTGTGAATTAGTTTTTTAGGGAAACTGTTCAAACACAACACAATCACTGAATTTGTTGACAATGATATCCAAAGACAATAAACGAAGTCTTCCAGAATTAAGCCTTTTCCAACCACTGTTGCTTTTTATAAAAGAAATCAACCTCCATTATAACACATTAGACACAAATTCAACAATTTTAAATCTGCACATTTAAAAATAGGTACCTGAAATAAATATATTTAATATACAATAAATGGGTATATACAATATATACAAATGGGTAATATATGATACTTGTAATAAAAATGTATGCAATAAGAGCACCTGTCCTGGACTTCAGGAGAGCAGACCTTGCCACTTTGGGGACCTATGTGGTACAGTACCCTGGGCTAGAGCCCAGGAGAGCAGAGTGGCTCAAGAATACTGGCTAATATTCAAGGATCACTTTCTCCAAGATCAGGAAAGATGCATCTCAACAAGAGGTCATGGGGCAAAAATGCCAGGAGGCATCCACAGACATATAAGGAGATGCTGAGCACCTCAGAGATTAAAAAAAAAAAAAAAAAAAAAAAGTTTACAGAATGTAGAAGCAAAGACAAACTAAGGCTCAGTTAGAATTGAGTCTGGCTGGAGATGTCAAAGACAATAGAAAGAGCTTCTATAGGTATGTTGCTAACCAAAAAAGACTGGGGATAATGTGGGCTCTCTTCAGAAGGAAGTGGGAGACTTGGCTACATGGACAAGCCTGGAATATGGAAAAGACTGAGTGTCACAATGGGTTCTATGCCTCAGTCTTCAACAGCAAGTTCTCCAGCCACACTGCCCAAGTCATGAAAGGAAAATGCAAGGACTGGGAGAATGAAGACCCTAAGTTCACTGTAGGAGAGAATCAAATTCAAGAATATCTAAGGAACCAGAATGTTCACAAGTCTATGGGATCTGATGAGATTCGTCATGGGTCCTAAGGGAACTGGTAGACGAAGTTGCTAAGGTACTATCCACCATATTTGAAAAATTGTGGCAGTCAGTTGAAGTTCTTGATGACTGTGTCTTGATTTGGCACGGGAGCGGGGGGATTGGTAGTGGGGGGACCACAGGGGTAGCTTCTGTGGGAGGCTGCTAGAAGCTTCCACCATGTCCGATAGAGCCAATCTCGGATAGTTCTGAAGATGAACATGTTGCTGCCCAATTATAGAGGTTGTTAATGCCTCTGTGGTGACATATTTAAGAAAAAAAAAGAAAATTCAAACAGTGCACATGCAGTTTTTGTTTCCAGGGATGGAGAGGCACCACTGCCAGGGGCCATCCTGGCACAGCCAGCAGTGATGCACCACTGTGGTCACCACTACCTTGATGTGGCCTGTGGCAAGCCTTGCCTGCCTGGCTGCCCCTAGCCAGCCATGCCGTGGGCAGAAGGGCAGGGGCAGCGGCTTCTTCTTCCTGGCAATGGGGCCACCTAGCCAGCATCAGAAAAATGACAAGTAATTCCCTGACTCAGAACCTACATGAGATCAACTTTTTGGTGCTGCGGGATCTTGCAAGAATCTTTGAATTAGTGGAATTTGTTGACAATGGTACTCACAAGAAGCAGTTTTTCTTCTACTGAGAGAAGAGGAGGAAGTGAGGACATGTGAGAGAAGACATGACAACCAGGGTCAGTGGAAAAAAAAGGAGGGGAAGTCCTTCAAGCGTCAGAGCCAAAATTTCTCTGCAGGCTGTGGTGAGGACTTTAGTGAAACAAACTGTTTCCTTTGAATGCATTAAGTCCATGGGGGATGCAGAGATCCACTTGCAGCCTATGGAAAAAATGCTCACACTGGAGTGAGTGGATGCCAGAGAAAGCTGTGATCCAGTGGGAGACCTGAATAGAGAAACAGGGCCCCTGCTTCCAAAGATAGAGAGGGGCCTTGCTGCCAAACTAGAGCAGCCTATCCCTAGAAGACTGCACCCCGTCGATTAGTGATCCATGCCACAACAGTTGTGGGAAGACTCTTTGCCCATAGAAGGGACCTCATGGCATAGCAGAAGAAAGACTCCTCTCTCTGAGCAAATAGAAGATCTTGAGTGACTAAATGGCCAAAACCCCATGCCCTGTCTCCCTGTGCTGTCAGTGGGAAAGAGGGAGGGGCTGGGGGTGGGGGTGGAAAAGGTGTTTTGAAGGCTTATTTTACTTCTCATTATCCTCCTCTGACTCTGTTAATAATAAATTTATCTTATACCTTTACACTTGAGCCTGTTTTGCCCCTAGAGTATTTTTCTCCCAATCTTTATCTCAAATCATAAACCTTTTGTTAATTTTTTTCCTTCTCCTCTGCCGAACTATAGCAGAAGAGAGTGAGCAAACAGCTTTCATGGATACCTGGCATTTGGCCAGTATCAAACCATGACAGTCTGGAAAAAGGGAAATATAACCTTCATTTTTTAAAAAGGAAAAGTGGAATACCCAAGGAAGTACAGACAATTCAATATCACCTCTGTGACAGGAAAGATCAAGGAGCACATTCTCCTGGAAACTATGCTGGTAAACAAAGAGATGGCTGGTGATAACCAACATGGCTTCACTAAGGGTCATGGCTGACAAATTTGATGGCTTTCTATGACAGGCATATGGAATTGGTGGATAGGGGCAAAGCAACTGATATTGTCTACCTGGACATCTGCAAAGCAGTCAACACTGTCCCACATGACTTCCTTGTCTCTAAACTGGAGAGACATGGATTTGATGGATGGACCACTCAGTGGATAAAGAGTTAGCTGGATGGCTGCATCCAAACAGTAGTGTGGTAATGGCTCATTGTCCACATGGAAACCAGCGACAAATGGTGTCTGTCAGTGTTGGGGCTGACACTGTTCAACATCTTTGTTGACAACATGGACAGTGGGATTGGTGCACTCTCAGCAAGTTCACTGATGACACAAGGCTCTGTGGCAGTGCAGTCAATCTGATGGAGGGAAAGAATAATGCCATCCAGAAGGATCTCAACAGGCTTGAATGGTGGGCCAATGCAAACCTCATTAAGTTCAACAAAGCAAAACGTAAGGTCCTACAACTGGGTTGGGGAAATCTCAGGAGCACCTGAGCAGGCCGGGCAGAGAAGTGATTGAGAGCAGTCCTGTGAAGAAGGGTTGTGGGGATGACAGATGATGAAAAACTCAACATGAGCCAGCAGTGTGTGCTCACAGCCCAGAATGCCAATCACATCCCTGGCTGCATCAAAAGGAGCACAGCCAGCAGGTCAAGGAAGTGATTCCCCCTATACTCTGCTTTTGGAAACACCACCTGGAATACAGTTCTAGTGTCCCCAACATAGGAAGGGCATGCAACTGATGGAACAAGTCCAGAGGAGAGCCACAAAGTTGATAACGGGACTAGAGTCTTTCTCTTATGAAGACAGGCTGAGAAAGTCAGGACTGTTCAACCTGGAAAAGACAAGATTGCGTAGAGACCTCATAGAAACATTCATTATCTGAAGGGGACCTAGAGAAAAGCCAGAGAGGGACTCTTCATCAGAAACTCTAGAGATAGAACAATGAGTAATGGATTAAAAGTGGGTTAGATATACAGAATAAATTCTTTATTCTGTGGGTGGTGAGGTACTGGAACAGGTTCCCCAGAGAAGTTGTGGATGTCCATCCCTGAAACCATTAAAAGTGCAGTTCAATGGGGCTCTGAGCAACCTGATCTAGGGGAAGAAGTCCATGTGTATGGAAGGGGACTTGAAACTTGTCTTGGTACCAGCAAGGACAGGGATGATTTTTGCAGTAACCAAGAGGGAACATGGTTAGAACCTGGAGGTTATTCTATAATACCTCACATCATTGTCAGGGGAAAAGAGAGTCTCTTACAGGGTTAAGACGTCTCTTCTGGTCAGGATGTGTGGCTGCAGTTAGGTCTGGCTCTGCATTGAGCATTTTGCATGTGAATCTCTCTTTTGTACACTTCTGTTTTTAATATTGCTGCTGGATTTTTTCTTACCTAACTGCAGTTTCCAGTAAATTGTTCTTATCTTAACCTTTGACTTTTACCTTTTGTACCTCCAACTCTCCTGTCCAGCCTGCCAAAGAGGGCAGAGGGAGGGCAAGGTGGGTAAGCAAAGGAGCAGCAGCATGGTGTCCTGGGTTGGCCATATGACCTGTTTGTATCCCCAATCGTCCTCTTGCTTATGCTGGACCTTAAGTTCTGCAGCTGAAAGTTGTCCCAGAAAGACAGAGAGTGAAGGTGGAGGAAAAAAAAAAAAACACTCACCGTTTGTCTGCAGGATACCTCTACTCCTACGAAGCAAGGCTACATTCCAGCGGACAGCGTTATCTCTTTTCTTTTTCTTTTTTTTTTTTACTCTCTCTGGTGTGGGTGCTGGAAGAGCTCACAGCGGAGGGTTTCCTCGGATTTTTCCCGGCTTTTTGCAGGGAGAGACTTTGTTTCTTTTGCTGGGTATTTTTTCCTTTTTCCTCTTCCTGGGACTGGCTGGCATCGCGTAGGCCCAGGACACCAGGGAACCCCCGGGGGGCCCCCCCCCTCGCTGACTCCTACAGCCGGGCCCGGCAATCGGCCCCCTCCACTGGAGAACTGAACCGGACTCAGACAGACTCTGAATCTACCATCTCTTCAGAGGAAGGAGAGATTTCATTGTTTTCATATTATCCAAATTTTTCCTATACTTGTGAATATTCGATTTGTTAAATAAATAGTTTTTTCCACTTTTCTCTAAGGAAATTCTTCCCGGACCCGTAGGGGGAGGGGTGATTGGAATCGGCTCTTCCTAGAGGAGACCCCCCAGAGGTTTCCTCCTAAATATTTGCCCTAAACCAGGACACATGGTTTTCAGGGTCTCAGTAGACACTTTACTGGGGACTATCATTCCACCTGCTCTCAAGAGCCAGTACACACCACAAGATTACCTGGGCTTTTACCTGCATGACCACAGAGAGGACTTGTGGAAGTAGGTGTGTGTTGAGAGGAAGAACAACCACTTCAGGAAATTCTTCAAGGATAAATGTTGCTCCAGTTTCCAGTAGGCAAGTTGTCAGACACAGTGGAAGGGCTGAATGTTATTTCTCATCCCCTTGAAGGAACCTCAAGCTCATGTTTATAAGACATGAACAATGACCACTGTGACTAGAACTAGAGGAGCCCTACCTCCAGCAGGAAGAAAGGGACAATCAGACCTATAAGACTATGTGGATCTGATGGCATAGTGCACCAGACCTGCAAGAATATAAGGGCTATAGTTGACACTGGCACATAATACCATTCTGATGCCATCAAGATCTATAGGAGCAGAATCTACCTCTATTTATGGGGTGACAGCTGACAGGACAGGAGCTGAAGCAAGCCTGACTGGGAACAAATGGCAGAAACACCTCATTCTGATTGGCCAAGAGGCGTTTTGTTTCTTTGGAATAGATTAACTCAGGAGAGGGTATTTCAAGGACCCAAGAGGGTCTTGTTGGGCTTTTGGGATAACTACTATGGAGACAGAGGAAATTAGTCAACTGAATACTTTGCCTGGTCTCTCAGAGGACCCTTCTGCTGTTGGACTGATGAAGGTCGAAGAACAGCAGGTACTGATCACTACTACAATCGTGCACCATCGACAGTACCTCACAAACCAGGACTCCATGACCCCCATCCATGAGATGATTCATGAACTGGCGAGCCACCCTTTAATATCCCTGTATGGACAGTGCATAAGTCCAGTGGAGGCTGACAATAGACTAATCATGACCTGAACAAGGTCACACCACCTCTGAGTGTTGCTGTGGATATGCTGGAACTTCAGTACTAACTAGAGTCCAAGCAACAAAGTGGTGCCACCATCGATACTTTGCTAAAGCATTTTTCTCCATTTCTTTGTCAAGAGAGTGCAGGCAACAGTTTGTTTTCACCCGGAGGGATGTTGAGTATACCTGGATTCAGCTGTCCAAAGGGTAGAAACACAGCTGCACTATTTGCCATGGATTAATCCAGACTGGAAAAGGGTGAGGCTGCACAGCATTGCAATACATTTATGACGTCATCATGTAGGGCAAAACAGTAGAGGAAGTTTTTGAAAAGGGTGAGATGATAATTGATATACTACTGAAGGCTACTTTTGCCATAAAGCAAAGAAAATTCAAGGGACCTGCCCAGCAATATCAGTTTTTAGAGGTAAGATGGCAAGATGGATATCATCAGATTCCAATGGATGCGGTCAAGAAAATTGTAGCTATGTCCCCACCAACCATGGAATGCATATTCCAGATTACAGTCAGATCATAAGTCAAGTGACTGGGAAGAAGAATGGGTCCTTAACAACAACCTTTTGAACAAATTAAACAGGATGCAGTACTTGTGGAGATGGGAATACAAAAGAGGTGAAGACTACTACACCCCTGCCGAAAAAGAGATACTGGCCTTGATAAGTTTGAGAAGTGATTGGCACTGAAGCACAGATCGCTTTGGCATTCTGACAGTCACTGCTGTGCTGGACATTTAAAACGAAAATCCATTCCACACATCATGCCACTGTTGCTACATGGAGTAAGTGGATCATGCTGCTCACACAGCAAGCACAAACTGGAAACCCTGGTCACCCAGTTGGTAATCATCACAAATTGGCCTGAGGGTGAAAATTTTGGACTATCTGCAGAGGATAAGAAGGAAAAGGTGTCACATGCTAAGGGAATGTCCTGGTTTAGGGCAAATTTAGGAGGAAAACTCTGGAGGGGGATCTCCTCTAAGAAAAAAACAATTCCAACCACCCCTCCCCCAAACAGGTTCAGGAAAAATTTCCTTAGAGAAAAGTGGAAAAAAACTATTTATTTAACAAATAGAATATTCACAAGCATAGAAAATTTGGATAATATGAAAACAATGAAACCTCTCCTTCCTCTGAAGAGATGGTAAACCAGAGTCTGTCTGTGGGTGTGGCTGTGTCAGTCTCAGTCCCTCCAGTGGCTGCAGAAATCGGGGAGCCCCTGGGGGATTGTCCTGATGTCTTGGACCACAGAGAGGCTGACCAGTCCCAGGAGGAAGAAAAAAACCAGCAAAAGAAACAAAGTCTCTCCCTGCAAAAGCCGAGAATGATCCTAGGAAACCCTCTGCCGTGAGCTCCCAGAGCACACCAACTGAGAGAGAGCTGGAGAGAACGCAATCTCTCAAGGATTTTCCAGGGGAGTAAGGTGTAACTCCTGCAGACAAACTGTGCATGTTTTTTCTCTCCCCCTTCACTCTCTCTGTCTCTCTGGGCCTAACTTAAAGCTGCAGAGCTTAATATCCAGCATAAGCAGGAGGGATGATTGAGGATACAGAGATCATACGGTCAACCCAGGACAGGGAGCTGCAGCATATAATCAAACACTTGAAAAAGAACCTCTTTACTGATGGTTCCTGCTGTATTGTAGGGATACATCAAAAATTAAAAGCTGTATGGGGTCCTATGCAGTCACAGAAGCTATTAAGGGACAAGGTGGATCAAGTTAGGTTGCAGAGCTGAAAGCCATCCAGCTGGGTTTTCCTTATATAACAGAAAGAGAATATTGATGGTAGCAAATGCTCTATGTGAATAGTTAGACCTATGAAAAGAAAAACAGATAGGCAGCACAGAGGCAAACTCATTTGGGCTGCTGAAATGTGGCAAGACATCACTTCAGAGAATTTGGCTGTAAAAGTAAATCATGTAGATGCACACATACCCAACAGTCGGTCTACTGAAGAACACCACAACAATAGAAAGGTGGATCAAGCTGCCAAGATTAAAGTGTCTCAGGTGGATCTGGATTCACAGCATAAGCGTGAATTATTTCTGGCTTGGTGGGCCCATGACACCTTAGGTCATCAAGGAAGAGATACAAGAGGGAGGCAGGCTCATGGTTGAGGGGTGGGCATAAACATGGACACTATCTCCCAGGCTATCCTTAACTGTAAAACACACACTGCAATCAGGCAGGCTGTGAGAGACTGGAAAGACTGACATCTCAAGACATTTTGGGATGCATGTGGGTGCGAGGAAGAGGCAGGTTGGGCAGGTTGCACTGCCCCACACACCACCCCCTAGAGCCTGTACCCCAGCCTGGCAGAGCCCACCAATCCCTGGCACAATGAAGGCAATTATCCACATCCACCGCTGAAGCCCAGCTTCTGAGTGGCCTAACGACCAGAAATCCTGTGGCAGGACATATCTACTCTGTCCCCTCTGCCACAGATGGTCAATGCATATGGAGAAAAGATAACCCAGGGCTGAAAGGCTCAGCATGGTGTCATCTCTTGCACCAAAAGGGCCCAAGCCTCAATTAAGAATCAACATCTAGTCTGGAGAGCAGATGTGGGAAGAGATGAAGAAAAATAAATATTCCTGACTGAGAGACACTGTTCTGAGAGACATTGTTTTACAAACTATAAAAGCACACACATTTATCACAGAGGCAGAAGCCTCTCCATCCTGAAGGCGTAAGGGACTTCTTCCCCAGTTTTGATGCAAGCTTGTGGTTACTTTCCAGGGAATTGAAGAAAGGATCTTGATGTGTGATGCACGAACAATTGGATGGTAAGATATATTGAATCCTAAGCTTATAGTATTTCTTTGCTAGTGCTGGGGTTTGGATTTCTTTCCTTTATCTTAAGGAATTTTTTCTCCCATAAGTTGCTAAGGAACTAATAGTTGGGTATGTAAGAGAATAAAAGAAGTGGTCAAGTGCAGGGAGAGGCAAGCTTCTCTCAGGGGGCAGACATAACACAAGAATTCGGCTGGTTAAAGCCAAGGTCAGGCAGCTGCTGATTCCCCTCTCTCGGGGATTCGGAGCAGGACGGTTCAGAGCTGTTGCTTGCTGAGGGGACTCACTGCCAGACAGAGCTGCTTTTCTTTCTGCTGTGAGTTTCTCCCTCCACATGCTCTGACCAGAGCTGCTCTGTCCTTCCTCGCTCCTCTGTTTCTCAGAGATTTTGCTATGTTGAAGGTTTGTACCCCTGCCTGCTGAGACGTCCTGCTGACTCAGCTTGCTGTTTCCAAGGGTCCTGCCATGGCACCGATATTGACTGCCCTGAGGGTTTGTGAAACAAAGCCTCTCCTCCACCCTTCCCTGCCTCAGGCACAGCAGCCATTACATCGTGGTACCTGGGCTCACGCCGGAGCGCCCCCTGCAGCCGCGCGGGAATCATCGCACCCGCCCTGCCCACGGGGAGCCACCAGTGCCCCTGCCGGCTGTGACTGGAACTGCATCACAGGGAAAAGTCCCTGAGGCTGAGCAGGCTGGTACTGGGTGTCTGTCATAAAACCTCTTGTGGTTTTATGTTAGTTTTTTCTTTGTTATTTGTTAGTTTTTGTTTTACGTGTTAGTAAAGAATTTTTATTTCTATACTCATATCTCTGCCTGAGAGCCCCTTGATTTCAAATTTATAACAATTCGGAGGGAAAGGGTTTTGCATCTTACATTCCAAGGGAGGTTCCTGCCTTCCCTAGCAGACACTTATCTCTCAAACAAGGACACTCGACAATTTTCAAAGGGTTCAAATCTTCTCTAAATGCTAATGATATCATTCAATGGCTGGTGATGCTGATAGGCCTACTCTATTTAACATGCAGAGATAAGGGGGGACTGACTTGGATAACCACCCTGACACCTATCCCATGGAATAGGGATGCTGCCCAAGAACCAGACACGGCTCCATGGGATAGGGATGGGGCCCCAGAACCTGACATGGCCCCAGAGGATAGGGATGCTGTCACAGAACCTGACGCTGTCCCACAGCACACCTCAGAAATTAACCATATTTTAGGGGTTTTGGTGTAGGAGATTTGCAAGATGGGCAAGGAACGCACTTCCCCAGCTGGTGGGAAATCTTCTCCCACCCCAAAGAGTGAGAGTCTGATGGTGCAGCAGTGGAACCCACAGCTCCAGTCAGACCACAAGGGCAGCCACAGCCAGCAGCAGTCACCCCTGTGGAGAAGAGAAAGACTAGGGTCAAATCAGAGCAGCCACTGAATGCTGTTGGGGAAGCAGGGGCCTCACAACCAGTAGAGAAGTCAAGGACTGAAATCACCACCTAGTGCCTGTTATACGACAGTCTCCGTAATCTACGAAAAGACATTGCACAACGGGGTCATGGATTGCCCTTAACACACAGTGCGCCTATTGGGAATCTGAATCGCCCTGGGATTTTGGAGATAATTACAAACTGGCCAGAAGGTGAAAACTTTGGTCTCACTGATGAAGAGGAGCAGGAGCAAGTGACACGGGCTGAGGAAGCTCCACTGTACAACCAACTGCCAGCACTCTTTTCACTGACAGTTCCTGTAGCTAGCTGCAATTGAAAAGGGTACCTTATCATGCACTGTGTGTTAATCTACTAGTAGTCTCTGTGTAGTATATAGTCTGTGTCAAGTTTTATGTCTGTTAGTTTTTTATCAAATAAATAATTTATTCTATAATAGACCGAATCAGCCATCATTAAAGAACTTGCAAACGAGAGTGGGTTTTGGGATGCTGGCCACCTTAATAAAGCTACTGCCTGCTGCCAGAGGCCTGGGAAAAAGGCAAGGACTTATCTAAACCCCCCACATCCATTCATAACAAGTCCCACCAGGGGGAAGGGCCCACAAAGGCCAAGGAGTATTTGAGGCTGAACAAGAGGCTATCTGAGTCTAGACCCTATTTTATTCTTAGAAGTTCTGTCTGAACACTGTTGGAATCTAGGAGTTGGTAGCTATATGTGTGCTTTTCTTTGTCTTCTCTGTCCTTCCTTCTCTTTCTTCTTCATCTTCTAATTCCCTCTTCTTGGAACATTGTAACTTAACATGAAATAAGCATAAAGTATAATGAACCGAATGGGCCAAGTGATGCTTTGAGAAATATTTTATGTTGATTGTATACCAAAGTTCCCTGATTTTCTAGTTTGCTAGTAAATTCTTTTGTTGTTTTGATCTCTTGAGAATATGTTGTCAGTATTCGTCCTGTGCATCCAGAGTACATGAACCACTGTAAGCCCCTTGAGTCTCAACTAGCAAGCTGATTGAGGCCTTACACAGACCAAGCAGGTAAAGCCTCTGTGCTATGGCAGGCAATGGTTGAAACATAAATATGGAGAGGCCTGGCAGATAGATTGCATCACTCTCCTGCAAACCCACCAAGGTAGTCACTACTAGGCCATTGTGCTTACAATGGTGGAAGAAGCCACTGGATCTGGATGGCTGGAGATGGACACTGAGCCTCCCACCACTGCCAGACCACCATCTTGAACCTTGAAAAATAAATCCTGTAGCAACATAGCACCCCAGAAAGAATTGAGTCAGATAACAGGACTCATTTTAAAAATCACCTCATAGACACCTAGGCCAGAGAGCATGGTACAGAGTGGATATATCATATTCCTTATCACAAACGAGCCTCTGTAAAAAATGAATGGATTGTTGATAACCACATTGAAAGCAATGGGTGGTGGGATCTTCAAATATAAAGTCAGCTCTGGACACAGAGGAACTATATTGGACAATATAGTAAACAATAACTCCATTGCAGACAAAGCTGCAACAAAAAACAAAATTCTAAAATGAAATACATTAAATATTTTATCTTTTTGCATTTTCACATCAGAGTCCCAGTGTGGCAGCAGGGCTGTTTGCTTCTGAATTAGTCAATCATCCTAGCAGGACCTTGTACCTAATACTGATAGTAATATCAAGTATGGCTTCAAATGCCAGGGGAGTAAGTAAGCAATAAAGAAAAGAAAGTGGTGCTCTTTTTCCTAAAGAATGACTCTAATAACACCCACATAGAACAAATACTACATTAATAGTTGACTTATGGACTTGAGTCCAAATTTGCAAAATAGGATGTACAGAATATGTAGCTCCATCAAAAACATTTTTTTTAAAAGGGAAAAGATCTCAAAAGGATGGCTGGCTTCTCTAACTCAAGTTTGCCTACATGGTGCTAAGAATCCTCATCTGTATTGATAAAGTACCAGGTAATTTAAGTAAGTTTTACTGAATAAGTTTTATTAGTGATGGTTGCATTTTTTTCCAAGTTTCTTTTCCCAGGCTGTTTGTGTTAGTTTAATTAAAGGTTTAACAAAACTTTCTGTAGCAAAGAATACAAAAGAATACTAGGTGAATAGTTCCTCCTTTTGAAGTAGGTCCAAGTGGGACCAAGTTTTCTCCTTCTAGAAGTGTTCTGTGAGAGCATAACATGATAACAGGACAGGAATTGCTGTTCTTTGTGCATCAAGTGTCTGCAAACTTTTATCTTGCTAAGTTTTAAGATATTTATGTTCATATAGGGGTTTTTAACTTTGTTGCCAGCAATATTTTAAGATGTTTGTATTTTTTTTCCAGTTGCCACAGTAGATGGGAAAGATTCCTCTCTCAGTTTCAGTTTGGGGAGCTTACATAGGATTTTTATGATTTTTTATCTCTTTCTCTCTCCTCAGAGCAAAGTAAAAAATTATTATACCAAGGGGAGCACATGTAGCAACATGTAGTAAGAGATGTCTAAAGCCTAAGTGTGCAGAAGAATGGGATGTTGAACAGTTGGTGGCCCCTGTAAGGAAGGAGAAAAGAGGCTGACTGATGAGCTGAAGTGGCAGCTGTAAATTACAGCTGTAGATAAAGAATACATAAGTGTTAAGAGAAGAAGAAAATATTTGGGGCTGAGAACCACTGAAAGGCTTCATAAAGTTGAAAATATATTTGGTCTGATCCCAGGACCCTGACTCAAATGATAAGGTGAAGAGGTTGGAATTCTTTGAGTGCTGTTATATTTTGAATCTCTTGAGGCAATCCAGACTATTATGTAGTAGAATATTTATGGAATGTAATTTTCCCATAGTGCCCACTGACCTTTTCCTCTTTCCCTGGGTACAGTTTCAGAGATCCCCCTGAAATCTGGTTGGTGGGAGGAGTAAGAGTGGTAATCTGGCACATGTACATTTGTTTGGGTTGTGGTGATACCTGGACCTGTAGATCATGGACACCAAAAGACAAGGTAGCCTAACTATTGATCATTAGAGTTTGTACAAGGAGTGCAGTGCATTGCACTATCAATAAGCAACAGAGAATCTTAAATTGCATTTGCCATGCTATTTTAGAGCCCAACTTACTAGTCCAAGTACCAAAAATAGTTTTATAAAACTGTCTAACATTCAAGAATACTAAACCTCACTGAAGAGAGTGCTATTTCAAGAAACACAAAGGAAATCACAGACCATGTAATTTGGACAATGGTGTGTCCAAATGCTGGATTCTTTGGTCACTGCAACTGAAAGATTGGTTCATGATGGGGGCATCTCACGCCCCAGATCTTGGTTTGCATTGCACTTGCCTGCAAAGTTAGGGACCTTAGGTCACTAACAGACTGGGTGGATGGGCAAAGACCTGTAGAGAGGAAAATCTTTATTTTTATATTTGTGCTATGATTACTGGAATAGCAATTGGCCGTTACAAGAATTCCTGTATACTTCCATCTTCTTTCCTTTTTGTTCTGTCTCCTAGATTAGGCCACGAAAGGAAAGGTACCATTACTGTGGTCCTTGTCAATGTCTCAAGCCACATGGTGATTTTCAGAGACTAGAGGTGGTTGTTGGCTCAAACAACTTCATGTTTATGTGGGGGAAGGAGTAGCTTGGGCCTTGCTCAGGCAAGGCAGTACAACTGCCCTCTACACCCCTTAGAGCCTGTATCCCAGCCTGTCAGTGGCTGCTAATCCCTGACACACTGGAGGCAATGCCCCACACTCCATCTTTGGAGCCCTAACCCAGCTCCTGAGTGGCCAGATGACCAGAACTTCCACCTGGGAAAGAGCCTAGGAAAGCCAAGGGGTACTTAAGGCTAAACATGAGACAATTGCTGTAACAGCAGGGCATCTCCCTCAGCACAAGATCTTGCTAATTGATGAATTAATCTAAATTAATCACTAAAGATTGTCTCATGGAAATGACACTTGTAGCTGACGATAAACATCATTCTGTGGAAGCAACATTGTGGAGCTAAGCTGGAATTTCTGACTGAAAAGAATTCACTTTACAAACTATAAAAGCTACACCAAACTTCTACAAAGAAGAAGTCTTCTGTACATTCCCTGGAAATGTGTGGGGCTTTTCCCCAAAGTCAACATGCTGATTTTGTGGTTACTCTCTCGAGGGCTGAGTGAAAGGACTCTATGTATACTATCATCAATTCGGTGGTTGTCATGAATGAGTTTAGGAGTTAAAAAAGTTCTTTCCTACCGCCTAGGCCTCTGGCAGCAGGTAGTAACTTTATCGAGACGACCAGCATCTTAAGACCCCCTCCCATCCGTGAGTTCTTTTAATAATGACTGATTCTGTCTATTATATAACAGATTATTTATTAATAGATGGGCAAACTATTGACTATAAGACTTAAAACAAAACTAATACTACGCAGATATAAAAACAAAAAGGAAAAACTACTAGTAGATTTTATACAGTGCACTATAAGGTACCTTTGAGTTACAGCTACCAAAGAAATAGTATAAGCTTAGGATTCAATGTATCTTACCATCCAATTGTTGGTGTAGCACACATCGAGACCTTTTCTCTCGACATCCAGAGAAGTAACTACAGGCCTGTGTCCAGGACTCAGGGAGAAGTCCCTTACGCATGGTGTGTGTGTATGGAAGCTTCTGCTTCAGTTATAACTCATGTGTCTTTTATAGGTAAAACGGTGTCTCTTAGTCATCAATTTTTCTTTATCTCTTCCTACATTTCTTCTCCAGTCTAGGATGTTTATTTTTAAGGCCTGAGCCTCCTGGCACCAGAGATGACTCCTGCTGAGTCCTTAGACCCCTGGGTTATCTCTGATGTACCCATTAGCCCTGGTATGCAGGAAAGGGGGTGGAGGGGATGGGGGGGGTGCCACTGCCACACGGTGGTAAGTTACAGTGACTCCTAATCTATACTATTTCTTTGCTAGTTTTAATATAGGTACTTCAATGTCACGTACTGCTTTATGTAATCTACTAGTACTTCTTTTGTTTTATAATGTGTAGTAACTCTGTTCAAGACCTTTGGTCTGATATTTCCTGTCTATTCAATAAATAATTAACTTTATAAAAAACCTGATCTGCCATTTTTAGAACACGCAAGCCAGAGTGGTTAAGGTGCAGGCCAAAATCTGATGCCAAAATCTTAGCATAAGGCAGGGCTTGTTTGAAGTTCCCACTGTATCCATAAAAATCACATTGTCTGGACCCTACCTCTTCTTGGAGTTCCTGTCATCGTTGGACCCAGGAGTTAGTAGCTATATGTGTGCTTTTCTATATATTTTCTCTCTTTCCCTATCTTTCTTCTTCTTCTTCTGATTCCCTTTTCTTGCAATTCTTGAGTAACTTGAAATCAAACTGACTTAAAATTTGCTGAGTTGAATGGGCCAAGTTAATACTTTGAGAAGAGCTTATGTTGACTGAATGTTGCACTCAACTTTTTGCCAAAGTTTCTCTGATTTTCTAAAGTGGCCAGTAAAGTATTTTTTGTTATTTTGACCTCTTCAGAATACTTGGTTGATATTTCTCCCATGCATCTAACTCAGAGTACACGAAAAACCATAAGCCCTGCCACAAACTGGCACAAGTTGTTTGGGGCCTTACACATATGAGGTGATTCAGTGGAGCATAACCCTTTTACAAAAAACACTCATCAACCAAAACAGTCCAGTAGACTGAAAAAAGTACTGAATGCAATGTCTCCCATTTTAACTTGCCATACACATACTATATTCTTAACTAGAGGAGAGTGAAGGTTGAAGAATAAGCCTGCTTACACAGAATCCATAAGACTTAAATTTTTACAGCTGCTCCAAAGGCTTGAGACGATGTATCAATAATCAACCAATAGAAGTGTTTTCAGTGATTCAATAGAACTATGGTTGTTTCTGAAACCAGTCAGCCATTTCTGATTTTTAAATATGCGTGGTTTTTGGATCCTTTGTATCTATCTATCTATCTGGATCAAAGAATTTAACCTTAATCTTTACACAATATTCGTACAACACTTGGCATGACTAAATAAAAAACTACAAGAAAACACTAGGAATTATTTAACATGTCTTGAAGACAAATATGTTCTCAAAGTTAAGGTTGTCTCAACTGAAAAATCTCACGAAAGTTAGATTTAAAGGAAGTTGTCTTCTCCACATTTACTCCTTCCCCAAATGAAACCCTTGTCATTAAGAACAAAACACAGGCTAAATACTTGACCCATCTCAGAGTTCCAGAACTTAAGAATAAGTTGTCCAAATGTCCTAAAAGCACACAGCCAGATCTGTAGTGTGTGGCATGAGAATAGGAAGCCTCACAACTGAACATGTCTTCTGTTTGAAGACAGGCTATGAGTACGCCTATATGTACAATGTACAATGAGTACATCCAATAATTTAGGTTGAAAAAGACCTTTAAGATCATTGATTCTATTACCTTCAGGAAGGTCACAGGCAATATTAGTTCTTTAATAAATATTAAAGAAAAGGATAAGTACACCCGCTTTACTTTATTAACATAATGAGACAACCTCATTTCTGCCATTTACATGAGCTTTCAGCATGGTTTTTTTTTTTAGAATAGACTAGCTCAGTTGAAAGAGACCTACAACAACCATCTAGTCCACCTACCTGACCACTTTAGGGCAATCACTTTTCATATTAAGATCGCAAAGTGTCATTTGTGAAGGAAAAATCACAGCGGCACATCATAGCTTTGATCAGCCAGACTCTGGCTGTGCAGATGCTAATTTCTGCTATTATTTTCATAGGACAAAAAAGATTACTGCATCATAGAAAGAGACAGCAACATCTTTCTCTGCTTCCAGAGCCTAAATACAAGCAACAGTACTCTTAAAACACATACACTGAAAACTTTTTCTTTTTTTTTTTTTTTTTTCCTTTGGGAAAAGCTGAGAAAATTCTGACAGATTCTTTGAGAATCGATATATTTTCCAGGATTTTCCCTATCCTTCTTTGCAGTGCTGTGATGAATGATAATGTGAAATACAGCTAAGTTCACATCAATTCTCCTTGCACAAGACATTTCTGAATAGGATCTGCTCTTTCAACACTGAGTCTATCAACAGAGCTGGCACACAGTACCTAGAACGGTGCTGTGCTCGTGGACATAGTTTGACTTGAAAACTATTATACTTGAAATGCCTTTTACTTTTCCCTCTCCTTTCCAGTAACCCTGAATAGAGGTTGGAAAAAAAACCCCACAGGATTTGATGCTGACTTCCGAAATTAAGACAACTTTTAGTATACATTAATTTAAAGGAAATGGCAGTATTTTGCAGCATCAAGTACCACTGGATAATCATACATTAAATTAAAGTCCTTACTAACACTAATTCCCTTTGATCCCATGTCCCATCTCTTCCAAACCTGGAAGCCTAATATTTTCTGAGGGCCTGAACAGAGATGAAAGGTTTAAACTCAGTTCCCTTCCAGGGAGGTGGCTTAACTGAAATGCCACAGTCAAGATTTAGCAACTTGCTTTACATCCTGCTTCTAAGACAATGAAACATGATACTTCATCTGTAGTGAATTACTTCATTCTGTAAGAAGATCAAATTCCCACTTAGATCCTCAAATTCCTGCTTTTATGTGTCTCTGAAACTAGACATGTTATTTTGACTCACAACTTTAGCACACAGATTTAAAAAATGAAGTGCAGAACTATCTTTTGATTGACACATCTGCAAAACTACAGTTTTGCCCAGCCTTGTTGCTGAGAAGAGCAAAATGTATAAACCAAATATGAAGCTAGGACTTACCATCCAGAAATCCTTCTTTCAACACTAACCATTAGGAGATTAGCTCAGTAAGATCATGGTGTTTCTAACACCAAGGTTGTGGGTTCAGTCCCTGTATGGGCCATGTACTAAAGAATTAGACTTGCAGATCCCTTTCAACTCAGAATATTCTGTGATTTCTTCTTGCTTTCTTTCCATATGGCCTCACAAATCTGACATTTCTTTGCACTGGAGATCTCCCAACTGTGTCACTTTATGTAAATTTTCTTTTGATATGGAGGCCCTTGAGCCAAGTTCTTGGCATTGTCAATGACAGTACTCTAAATACTAGGCACAAAATAAATAGTAAGCAATTTAATTATTAATTTTAAAAGTAGAGTACTGAGTTCTTTGGATGTTATAGTACCTTATCCCCTAAAAAGCTCCAGGAGTAAAGACACACCATGAATTACCTTTTTATGCTGGTCTCTAGCTAGGAGCCAGGCTTCTAGCAGCTAAGCACTGTGGTGCCTGACTTGCTGGTTCCTACAGCCTTAATAAATACACTGTGTGGTGAAATTTGTTTGCTGCACATAAGAAAACAGAAGACCTTCCTCAACTATAGGAGTTTTGAATTAATTTATTTCTAATAATAAGATTATTCCTAATAAACATTATGTGAAAATGCCTTGAGATTAATTCTGCAGTGCAGAAGGAGCTATCAAGATTCCTAAAAAAAACCTTGTCAATATCTAAAAATACCATTGTATCAGTCCAATAACTCAAGCCCTTTTATGGCTGGTAATCAACAGAAGCACCAATAAAATTACCATATCTTCTTTCCAGTGAGTAAAAAAAAAAGTCACAGACATATGTAGTTTTAGCTCTTCTTTTTCCAAGAAGGATACTGTTTATTCATCCTCTACATGGTGACTGATAATTTTGGGGAAGAAAATCTGGTCAATGCTTAGACAGAAATTTATAAATGTGGACGAATCTGTATTCACTGTTTCACTGTGGGATACTGTTCCTTATTTCTCAATTTTCTGGTTTAAATTCCTACACATTAATCCATTTCTATGAAGTTACTTTTTTAATCCTTTACATACTTGAAACATAAGAATTTGGGGTCCACACTGTTGAGTTAGAGCTGCATGAAATAGTGAATGGCACAATTTACCACACTGATAATAGTTGATCAAACAACTTTTATGGCTTTTAAGCTCTCTAGTTATAATTTTCAGCAATGTAAGTAATCTTGACATTAAACATATTGGCAGCCTGATAAACCACTTTTGTACAGATCAAAGACACAACAGAACCGAAAAAGACAGCCCCCTGCCCCATTTCATACTCAAAAGTGTACAATTTTACAAATTCATTTTAAGGAAATATATTTTTTTAAAAGAAATGTATTTTTTGGCAGCACACCTTAAAGAAGTGGGCAAATACTATATAGCTACGTAGTTTTGAAAAAAAATTATCTCTTTTTAAAATTATATTGTTCGGGTAATACTGGAGTCAACAGAATAAAGAGAAAGACCAAAGGCTATATTTATACACAGTTGAAAGTATTAGCATATCTCTGTATATACAAAGTCTTTCTGATTACAACCAACAAAACCAATAAAACTTTGGTGTGAATATGCTTCATTAAGCTAAAATGATTAACATTACGTAAATTCAGTTTATAGATCCTTCAGATAAAAGAGACCGTTTTCACAAATCATGTGGGTGACCCTAAACAATGAGATATTTTATCTCAAATGTGCAGTGTTGTTAAACTTTCACTGTCTCAGACTCAGTTCTAAGAATTAACAACCCCTAATAACTTTAATTTTGTTTGCATTTCACTCAACTTCTTTTATCTTTGAGTTAGTAACTTGTAATCTAACCAATAGCTCATGCTCCTTCTCACTATAATCTCTGAGAAAACAAGAGACTTAAATATTTTTCTGAAATATCTAAGCTCATTACCACAGCATCCTCTCTTCCCCAGGGTTGCTAAAGCAGAAATGAAGGAACTTTAACTATTTTGTCAGTGAGTTTATGTACAGAGAGTGGGATATGGAAAGCTTCTGGAAACAGACTGAGAGCACAGGAGAACTAATGAATAGTTAAGGAATGATAAAGCAAATGCAATTAGTGGAAAGACTAGATGGTTAAGACCCAGAAGTCCTTTAAAGTAGTATTTGATAAGTAATAGAAAGTAGATTTGGACTGCATTCCTAAAGGTGGCAGAAAGTATACTAATAAAGATTCCTACAGGACTATTTAAAAAGTTTCTTTGCCTCATTAGTTTTCACTGACCTTAGTATGCATACACTCTTTCAGTATGTCCCAGGATCAGTGTGTTTCCTTAAAAACATACATAAATATGGACTTATTACCATGACAGTCAAAACACAGGTCTAATAGCTAGAAGCAAGGGATTTGACCATTTATCCTGGATAATCTGACTCTGGAGCATGTACCATCCTGTCTAAATCTAATGCATACCTGAAGGGGCCTTTCTGTATTAAAATATGCTGTATGAACATCCAGAAGGAACCTGAACTACTTTGATTTGACAGCTTCAGCATGCCAATCTATCAGCAAACTGTAAAAAAACCCCATTCATATGTCTTCAGCAAATCCCCAACCCTGCTTTGTTCACTGAACATTTTTCAACCATGCTAACCACATTTTATACGCAGGGCAATACAGGGATATTTATATGAAAAATCAATCAATCCTACAACATTAAATAGTGTTATGGCTCACAAAAACATTTGAGATTTCAGTTAAATGGCTAATTGTTTTGTATAGTAAAAGATTATTATTTGTTTCAGGAAGGAGAAAAAAATTTTTTTTTAATTGGCTAAAGATGCAAAAGCACTCTGCCCTCTGGCTCTTGCTCAGCAAACCTGAGTGGCAGCAATTATGTGACAGCCTGAGTTTTAGTTCTGACTTATCCAAAAAGGGAAAAAGGTTTTGCCATGCTCAGAGCTAGTCTAATTCTGCCACCAGGGAAGGCAAAGAATTCCTCTTCATTTAGAAAATTATAATATATTAAAGACCATCCCATCACCTTAGTGTAAAAGCCATAATTTGCCTGACTCCTACTCTCTGACTTCAGCTAATGTTGACACAGGTAGAAACATAGAATCATAAAACATCCTGAGCTGGAAGGGACCCATCAAGATCATCAAAGTCCAACTCCTGCCTCTGCACTGGACAGACCCAACTATCACACCATGTGCCTGAGAACATTGTCCAAATGCTTCTTGAACTCTGGTAGGCTTTGTGCTGTTCCCCAGTTCCCTGGGGAGCATGCTCCAGTGCCCAACCACCCCTCTGGGTGAAAAACGTTTTCCTGATATCTAAATTAAACCTCACCAGACACAGTTTCATACCCATCCATTAGGTCCTGTCAATGATCACCACAGACCATCGATCAGTGCCTACCCCTCTGCTTCTCCTTGTGAGGAAGTGGTAAACAGCCATGAGGTCTCCCCTCTGTTTCTTCTTCTCCAGACTGAACAAACCAAATTATCTCAACCACTCCTTTTAGGCCTTCCCCTCTAGACCTTCACCATTTTCATAGCCCTCCTCTGGACACTCTCTAATAGCTTTATATCTTTCTTATATTGTGGAACAGTAAGCTGCACAGGGCTCCAGGCAAGGCCTCCCCAGTGCAGAGCAGAGCAGGACAATGCCCTCCCTTGGCCAGGGACGATGTAGTGCCTGATCACCCCAGGACATGGTTGGGCCCTCCTGGCTGTCATGGCACTGCTGACTCATATTCAACTTGCCATTGACCAGGACCCCCGAGTCCCTTTCTGTGGAGCCGCATCTCATACCAGTCTGTCCATACATCCAGGGTTGCCTAGTCCAATCTGCAGAATCCAGCACTTGTCCTTGTTAAACTTCATTAACAATCATGGTGTTTGTCCAGCCGTCTAATTTGTCCAGGTTTGTGGGACCTCTATGTCTTTCAGGATGTCAACAGCTTCTTCCAATGTAGTATTATCTGCAAACTTAGTATACCTTCAAGTCCTTTCAATTAATCATCTCTTTGAGTATTCTCAAAGATGAATGCCATCAGACCCCATAGATTTATAGTGATCCAGCTGGAGCAGCAGGTTCCACACAATTTCAGTCAGCTGGGAGTTATTGTTGGATATAGATAAAACCTTACAAAATAAGGGCCTTGTTACCCTTGTAAAATCATGGCTCAGGCCTATTATTTCAGCTAAATAGAAAAAGACTATGGAAAGTGACTCAGCTGAATTAGATGTAGAAAAACAAGTTATTTTACCATTCCATGTTCACATTTTGATTTATGGTGGTTGGTTGAATTACGTTTCTCGTGCTTAAATGGAATGTAACTGATAATAGTCTAACTGCTCAAAAAAGCCAGATTTTTTGCAATAAAGGGCTCTCTGTTGCATGTGCCTGGTGATTCTGTGTCGCTCTGCTTCATAACAAGTATCATTCTCACAACCATGGTCCTCCAGGTCCGAAGGAACTGGAATCACCTTAGTCTATCTTCAGCACTGAAGACAGGCAGAGAGAAAGTATTAAACACCACTGTCTATGTCCCTGCTTGTGAGGTGACCATCCTCATTCTGTAGCAGGACAATGTTATTTCTGCAGTAAGCATTAAAAAATGTCTTTTTATTGTGCCTCAATGGCACTGGTCACTCCAACTGAGCTTTCGTCACACTAATTTTCTCCCTACAGTGATGAACAGCATCTCTCTATTCCTCTCACATCACCTGACTTTGCTTGCACCTTCATTTTTTTGCATTATCTCCAAAAGACAATCCTGGCTCAGCAAAGCAAGCCTTCTCCCTCATCTGCTTGACTTCTAACATTTTGGAATTTCTTGCTCCAATGACCTTAGGAGGTAATGTTTGAAAGATGACCAGTACTGATGGATTCAAGCACCTTCAATAGTATTTTCCCAGGGCACCTTACCCACTAATTCTGTGGGAAACCTGAAGTCTGCTCTCTTTATGTCCAGGGTACTTTTCCTCCTGCCAACAGAGACTTTAAACTTGTTTACTTCATGATTGCTGTGGCTAAGATGGCCACCAATCTCCACTCATGAGGCCCTCTCTGTTAATAGGCAGCAAATGAAGGAGGTTAACTTTCCTAGTTGGCTCACTTAGTACTTTTACCATGAAGCTACAATTTAGCTGTTTTAGAAATCTTCTGGTCCTATTTGTTCCAGTTGTGTGATGATGTCAGTTTCTGGCAGATTGAAGTCCCTTGCAAGGACAAGTGCAGTTGGTTTGAAGGTGTCTTTTAGTTTCTCAAAAACTAATCCATCGGCATTAATGTCCTGGCTATGTAGTTTAGAGTAGACTCTCACGATGACATTGGCATTATTTGTTTACCCCTTGATCCTTACTGAGAAGCTCTCAACCATGTAATCACCAGTTGTAAGCCAGTCCCTCCATTACATATACACCAGCATCCACCCTGCTTCTCCTCACCTGCCTATACCTTCTGAAGAGCTTGTGACCATCCAACACGGCATTCCAGTCACAGGACTCATCCCACCAGGTTTTGCTTATGACTTTCATGTCAAATGGGACTGGGCCAAAGCTTTGAGCTCATCTTGTTTATTACTTATGCCATATGCATTGGTATAGAAACATTTCAGATGTGCTTCATTGCAGCTGACACCGCATGGACCAGACTAAGAGAGACCCCTAAGGTTCGCTTCCTCAAGTTTTGGCACACCCAGTTGTTCATCACTGGCAAGCCTCCTTTCTTCCCTTTGCCCCTTCCAAGTTAGTTTGTAGTTCTATTAATGGGACCCTCTGAAAAAGGTCCATCCCACCAGGTGGCAGTAGACCAGGAGTATAGATCATCCTACAGTCAAAAAACCCAAAATTTTTCCAGTGATACTAGCCTTGAAATCATGTTTTGATCTGATGGATCTGCCTACTCCTTGTGATATTATTCCTTGCCAGTGGAAGGATCGAGGAAAACATGACCTGTGCTCCTTCAATCAATCATCCCAAGGCCCTGAAATGCCTTTTGATTGTCCTTGGACTTCTCTTTGTAATCTTGTTACTGCAGATTTGAAGAACCAATACAGATGATAATCAGAGGGCTCTACTAAACTGTAGAGTTGTCTAGCAATGTCTCTTATCTGAGCCCCTCGGAGGCAGCAGAATTCCCCATGGTTTGGGTCTGGTCTGCATACTGGACCCTCTGTTCCCCTTAAAAGGGAGTCAGCTATGACAACTACTTTTCATTTCCTCTTAACAGAAGAGGTTGTGATGTGGGGGTTAGATTTTGTTTGCCTATGTACCCCCTCTATCCCAGGACCTTTGTTCATCTCATCAGTTGACTTTCCTTCTAGTTCCAGGGCCTCATACCTGTTGAAAAAGTGTCAAACCTACTTGTCATCATCTAATTTTCAGGAGAAGGAGCCTTCCTCCTAGTATGGGCAGTGACCAGATTCCAGCCTACAAGTTCAATAGGTCCTTGACCTTTGACCCAAGTTGGACTTAATTTTGTAAAACAAATCAAAAGAGATCAGGTTCAAACTGAGACAGAGCTAGGGATAGATTGATCCTTGTTTGCCAATACTTCCTTTTCTTTCAAATTGTCCATGAGGATGCGCAAGAGGATTGGAGAAGCAGAAAGTCCTTGAACAAAGTGATTGCTTTAGAATCAAAACCATCATGTTCATCAAGGACATTTAGCAATGGCTCACTTTTGTCAGTAAGATTCCCCATTGTCCTTTATATAGGCAAAGCTTTTGAGTCTTACTAATTAAGTCTATAGTCAAAAGATTATGCTAAAAGATGAGCTTTCAAAAGGAGTGCATCTAGCCAAACCATTTAAAATTCATCTATAGAAATTAGTCCCTCAAATAATAATGGAAGAGGAAAAGAAGAAGCATATACTGCATACACTAACAAATTGCTCATTTCTCTGCCTAAAGGAATGAAGACACACTCTAGATTATCAATGCAAATGAAGAGACATCTGACACCACTGTAACTTTCTGAACTTCAGTGTAGAACAAATGCTAAAGAGAATCTATGAAATAGCTGTATGATTGGGAGCTCAGTCTTTAAACAGACAGTTTTGGGGAAGAACATCCCTTTGAACCAATTGACTTTCCATTCAAGCACCGCAAGCACAAGCCTCTTTCACTATCAAGATGGATTATCACATAGTCTAAGAACATAACAGCATTAACATTAGTGAGCAGAAATTGTTCTGCAAATGAAACCAAACTCCAGGAAAAGGCAGGATACTTCTGTGAGGGATGGTGGTAGCAAAACACTCTGGTCCCGTCTCAAGTTTGACATTGTCCACTCACTGATGACAGTTTCTATTGGAAGTCAACACTGAATTTCCTCTCAGAAGAGTAAGGATTTTTACTAAATACTGTTGATACTTTAGGGTACTATATACTGAAAAAGTTATTATAAAATAAATCTTACAAAATCTTCAGAAGTCAATATGCCCAAACATTAAGTTATTGCTAGGGTAATAAAGAAGGATGAATGCAAGAGACAAAAATAATCAGCTACATGTGCACAGAGTGTATGTCCAACTTTAAACATGTTCCTAACTTTGTAACAGTCAAGGAATCTGAAGGTCAGTGTTGAGAGAAACTGTTGTTATAGAGAGCTATGAGCTTTAAGCATCAGAAATTAAATAGTTTTTGTGTAGAAGAATCAGCATGAGAAAGATCAAGGAAGAAGGAAAGCAAGCATAATAGCTTAGAGGGGCCGGCCAAAGAAATGTACCTGTTGTGGGGGTATATTTCTTAGCCACACAGGGTATGCTTCACATACAAATTAGCCAAGCAATTACATGACAATAATGCTTCTGTAAGCAAAGGGAAGGACACAGATTTTTAACAATTTTACTCTTTTTTGTCTTGGAAAATGATACTGTGTTAATTATTCATTTTTCTACCAATTGGAGTGTAATCACTGCTGCTGCAGACATGAGGTTTTAAGGCTGCAAGCCACAAAGCTTATTGTCAGAGGAAGCATATTTTATTGGATCATCTAAAAGAGCTGAAGGGAAAAAAAGTATGCTATTAACTTAAAAATGTCAGTTCTCACATATTTTGCCTTTTCTCCAAGTGACCTATAAGATGCTATCCTTTTTCCTTTCAACAAGATGCTTATACACAGGTGATATGTGATCACCCTCTTGAATAAGTGGTTAGATGATGCGGTGGCTGAATTCATTCTCTCCACACCCTGTCCTGGGGCTCCCCTTTTCTCTCAGTATCCCATTGGCTTCTTACCCTCTCCCCTCCCCTTTCTTTCCTCTCTCCCATTGGTCCCTGCTTATGTCAATCAACCATGTCTCCCCTAGCCCTCAGACTATTGGCCAATGATTCTCTGCCCACCCCTCTACTCCTCAGGATAAAGTCCTGAGGAACCACCTGAGACTTCCTGTCTCAGGGCCATTTGGTTTTGCTCCCTTCAAGGTGATAAGTATCTTGGAATCTCAAGTCAGATGGCCCCTCCCACCTCTTTGTCTCCAGAGATGCCTCAGAGTGTGTCAGTGGCTGCCTGAGTCCATCTGCAGGGATAGGCGCATGTTTGTGTAAGTGCTGCATGAAGCACCGCCTGAGTGACTCCACAAGGGACACTGCAGGAACATGTGCGGCACAGGTCTACCAGACCAGGCATGCCGTGTCAGTTGGAGACTTCCGAAGTTTTGAGTAGTAGCTGTATACAGAAACAAACTGAGAGAGGTATCAGTACTAGCACAGCATTTACTAAATCTGAGGGCTTCCAAGTAGCAGTGATACTTTACACTTTAAAGGCAATGTATTTGGTGCTATATCTGTCTAATAAGAGGCCACAAAGCCACATGAAACCAGTCTTTCTTGAGTGTAATGTTTATCACCGTGCCTGTTTACAACTGGAAAGTCAACAGTAGTAACCTGCTGCAATAAACTGCACTAGCAAAAAGGGATAAAAGCTTCTCAATCTGGTTATGTTGTATATTCTTTACATAAGCTCCTTTTATTGATATTTTTACCCATTTTCCTTCACAGGTTTTAAAAATTATGTTCACTTTTGTGCTCTGCTGCTAAGACAAAATATTCAGTTGTTGTTGTACTCCCACACGTGAGGTCATCATTGCATCTTCCCAGTATCATTCCTGACGAAACCTATTCTTTTCTCCCATGAGCAGATTCCTTTCTTTCAGTTATTTTAACACCCTGTTTTATGATTTGAGAAATCAAATAGTAGAGCTGGTCAAAATGAGGATAAACTCCTCATTAAAAGACAAAATAAAAAATCTGAATTATAGATAAAAATCCAAATGTCAAACACTTGTATTAAAATGAGCCTAAGAGTTATGGAAGTTCTCTTTAAGACCCTGTTTCTTCTTAAATCCTTGGGCTAAATGCACAGAACAGATGTAGGAACCAACAAGATGAGAATGACAGGCAATTGTTATCATGTTTTTTATGCCTTCCTAACACCTGCAACCCAAGGTTAATGGTTGATTGTCGCTAAACTGTCATTAAAGAGACATGGAGTTAGAACCATTAGTCCTTCAATACTCCTTAATATGAGATATTTACAGTTGCAATCTCCAGCCTCCCTACCTAATGGCAAAGTCTGCAAGTTAAAACAATAATACTTCCACAGTTAATTATTATACTTCTCTGAACAAAAGTTCTCTTTTTTTCCAGGGCTCAAAATTTTTCTTTTATATTACATATAGAAAAACTGATGTCTCTTAGCTGGAAAATATTGATTTTGTATAGACTGAAGAAAACAGTATTTCAAGATGCATTTCATTATAGCAAACTGAGAAAAAGATTTCTTGTTTCCTCAAACAGAAAAGAGTAAAATGAAAGAGAATTTAAAAAGCATTTTTCACTGTGAACTGCACAAGTAATCTTTCCTTTATTTTCACTATCATAATTCCAGAGTGAAATATTCAGAATGAAACAGTATCTTCTGCTAGCCTGCCATGTCTGACTTACTTGTCATGAAACTCTCCTGGTGAGCAACTTGGTTGAACACACTTCTGCAGGTTAATAAGTGCTTTAAATTCCATTAAAAATCCCACAGTATTCCTGCCTCAGATTTGATGACTGTTGGCTATGTTGGTGCATTGTTGTCTTTCCGTTATCTAAAATAGAGCAGAGGTCATTATTAAGGGGAAAAGGATTCTAGCCTGTGAGTTGGCATGGCTGATTGAGACAGTTTTGAACTAGATTTGAAGGGGGAAGGGGATTAAACCAGAGTCTCCAGAGTGAAGCCTAAGGGTGGTAAGTCAGAGTCAGGGGTGAAATCAGCAGCCTAGCTGAAATGCACGTACACTAATGCATGTAACATGGGTAACAAACAAGAGGAGCTGAAAGCCATCATAGAGCAGTAAAGCTGTGATGTAGATGCCATCACAGAAATGTGGTGGGATGACTCACATGACAGGAGTGCTGCAGAGGATGGCTACATTTTCTTCAGAAGAGACTTCAGCCTGTTCAAGATGCTGATTCAGAGAGTATCTTGGGAAACAGCCCTTGAAAACAAGGAGATCCAGGAAGAATGGATATACTTCAAGAAAGAAATCTTCAGGGCACAGGAGCAGGCTCTTCCTATGTGCTGAAAGATGAGCCGACAGAGAAAATGAAAAATGACCAGCCTGGAGGGCAAAGTAGCTTTTGAAGGAACTCAGGGGAAAAAAGCGGGCATGTCATGTTTGGAAAAAGGGGCAGGCAACTCAGGAAGTGTTTAAGTGTGTCATTAGTTATGCAGAAAGAATAATAGAGGCAAAAGCTCAAGTAGAACTTAACATGGCCACATCTGTATAGGACAATAAAAAATGGTTTGATAAATTAATCGCCAAAGGAGGGGCAAGGAGAACCTCAATTCTTTATTGGACATCATGGGGAATATAGTTATCAAAGACAAGGAAAAGGCTGAGATACAGCCTTTTCCTCTGTTTTCAAAAATAGGACAGGTGTTCCTCAGGACAACTGGCCTCCTGAGGTAGTAGATGGGACAGGAAGCAGAATAGATCCCATGAAATCTAGGAGAAAGCCGTTAGTTACCTGATAAGCCAGTTTGATGCTCACAAGTCTATGGGACCTGATGAGATCTATCCTGAGTGATGAAGGAGCTGGCTCACCAAGCTGCCCTCCATCATTTATCATCAGTCCTGACTACCCGGGGAAGTCCCAGATAACTGGAAGCTGTGCAGTGTGACGCCCATCCATAAGATGGACCAAAAGGAAGATCCAAGAAACTACAGGCCTGTTAGCCTGACCTCAGTGACCAGCAACCTTATGGATCAGTTAATCTTGAGAATGATCGCACCAGACATGTGTGACAGCCTGGGGATCAGACTCAGCCAGTGTGAATTTAGGAGGGGCTAGCCATGGCCAACAGACCTGAATCTCCTTTTATGACCTGGATAGTGGATGAGAGGAATTCTGTGGATGCTGTCTGCATGGACTTCAGCAAAGTCTTTGACACCATCTACCATAGCATAATCTTGGAAAAGCTGGCAGCCCATGCCTTGACAGGTGCACTCTTTGCTGGGTTAAGAACTGGCTGATGGCCAGGCCCAGAAAGTGGTAGTGAATGGTGTTGCCGCTAGTTGATGGCCAGACACTGGTGGCAATGGTGGTCCCAGGGATCTGTGTATGGGCCCAGTCCTGTTTAAGATCTCTATTGATGATCTGGATAAGGGGATTGAGTCTACCAATAGCACATTTGAAGATGATACCAAGTTCGTTGCAAATGTCAATCTGCTGGAGGGTAGAAGTCTGCAGAAGGACCTTGATGGGCTGGATCGATGGACTGAATCCACCAATATAAAGTTCGAAAAGACTAAGTACCAGGTCCTGCACTTTGGTCAGAACAACCCCCTGCAGTACTACAGGCTGGGGACAGAGTGGCTGGATAGTGGCCAGGCAGAAAGGGACCTGGGGTACTGGTTGGCAGCAGACTGAGCATGAGCCAGCAGTGTGCCACCATGGCCAAGAAGGCATCCTGGTCTGTATCAGGAATAATGTAGCCAGCAGGACTAGGGAAGTGATTCTTCCCCTGTACTCGGCACTGATGAGGCCATGCCTTGAGTACTGTGTCCGGTTCTGGGCCCCTCAATTTAGGAAGGATGTTGGGATGCTGGAGCATGTCCAGAGAAAGGCAGCAAGGCTGGTGAGAGTCTTGGAACACAAGTCCTGTGAGAAGTGGCTGGGGGAGCTGGGGTTCTTTAGCATGGAGAAAAGGAGGCTCAACGAAGAGAACTTTTGACTTTATACAGCTCTCTTGAAGGAGGTAGTAGACAGGTAGGGGTCCATCTCTTCTCCCAGGCAACCAGCTTCAGGACAAGAGCAGTCTTAAGCTGCATCAGCAGACATTCTTCACAGAAGATCAGTACGAAAAAGTTCTTCACAGAAAGAGTGATTGAACATTAGAATGGGCTGCCAAGGGAGGTGTTGGAGTCACCATCCCTGGAGATGTTAAAAACTGGATATGGCACTTAGTGCCATGGTCTAATTGTTAAGGTGCTGTTAGGTCATAGATTTGACTCAATGATCTCAAAGGTCTTTTTCAACCTAGTTGATTCTATGACTCTGTGAATAATTTTGATATAACTATTCCTGCAACTTTTAAAAATGTCTAAGTTCATCTTCTCATTTTTAAGACATTTAATCTTTCATTTAATCTTTCATTTAATCTTCTCATTTTTAAGACATTTAAGACATTTAATCCTTGCATCCCAACTTCTTACACAACCAAACAAAACAGCTTTTTTGGTAAAATGTATTTTCAAACACACTCCTCTGTAGCACAGATGGAGTAATAGCATAGTTACTACATATCACACAATTTTAAACCTCATTTTTAAGGAATGTTTTATAGCAGTGTGTCCCTATTCTAAATAACTCATAACTTTATTCAGGGATATATGTCTCCTAGAACTCAATAACCTATTTAGAAAGGGAATTGATGGCAATCAATTTTTCTGTGAGGAAAAATACTCCAATGTAATAAACTTAAACAAAATACAATCCAATTACTGTTTTTAATTACCATATTTAATATTTAAGATATTTTGGTTTACAGCAATGCACATTGCTGAAGGTTGCAGAACAGCTCATTAGATGGACTTTTCCATTTCCTACAATGTAAGCAAATTATGCATTCCTTCTAACAGGTCTATTTAAAATATAATGCATGTTTAATCATGATTGAGAAAATACAAATTTCTGTTTCATACAAGATTAGTATTTCTCCTAAGTTTGTTAGGTTGTTACATATTACTCAGGATATAAGGTGTAGTTCACCATTTTCCATTAGAAGAATTGGCCTTTGAGTAAAGGGTGATTTTATACTGTGTGCACATATGTGTAATTGCAAATCTAGACACTCTGAAAAGGGTACAGACTTGAGCAAGGTACCTCAGTATTACAGACTGAAGGCAATGCTGTGAGAGACTGGAAAGACTGATGTCTCAAAACATTTTGAGATCCATGTGTGGGGGAGGAAGGGGCTGCTTGGGCCTTGCTCCGGCAAGGCAGTGCTCTGCCCTCTACACCCCCACCCCTAGAGCCTGTATCCCAGACCAGCAGCGGCTGCTAATCCCTGACACACCAGAGGCAATGCTCCACACCTGCCTCTGGAGCCCATAACCCTGCTCCTGAGTGGGAAGGGCTCAGGAAGGCCAAGGGGTACTTAAGGCTGAACATGAGGCAACTGGATGTCTTGACTGTACCTCCTCTTGAAATTTTGATCTGAACACCACTGGAACCCAGAAGCTGCTAGCTATCTGTGTGATTTTCTATATATTTTCTGTCTTTCTCTCTTTCTCCTTCTTCTTCTTCTTCTTCTTCTAATTCCTCTTCTTAGAATTCTTGAGTAACTTAAAATCAAACAGGCATAAAGTTTGTTAATTTGAATGAGCCAAGCTAATGCTTTAAGAAATATTGTACTAAACCTTTTGCCGAAAATTCTCTGATTTTCTAAAGTTGCCATTAAAGTCTTTTTGTTGTCTTGCGTCTTGAAAATATTGGTATTTGTCCCACATGTCTAGCTCAGAGTACATGAGCAACTGTAAGCCATTTTAAAATCTCATTGAGAGAGGTTGTTTGAGGCCTTACAGGTGCTCACTCAGGGCCTGCTGCTGTTTCCATTATTTTTGTCTCCCACAAGTAAACATGTCCATAAATTCACACAATTTCTCAAGTTTCAAATAATGTCAAGGGGCTTTTCTGAGATGAAATTTGGCATGTTGCTAAAACATTGTTTATTTTGAGATATGTCGGCTTCCAGTCTCATAACATCCAAACTTTGATAAAATCAGATCAAATTACCATACAAGCTTACCACAAAGGCTGTTTGACTGATAAGACCAGTCCCGCTTTACAACAATAAGACAACTCCACATCAAAACACAGCATGGAGCAAAACATCTTCACTCTCTCCCTTTTTCAAAGCTACTGTTTGTAGCCCACCCTAATTTAAGCACAACTTTAGCTGACCGCTTTAGTCTTCAGCTGCAAAATAAGCCTGATGAAACTGTTTACAGCTTTATCTCTGTACATTTTAGCCTAGCACAAATTAGTTTTCTGGATCTCAAGGAAAAGCAACCTGGAGATGAAAAGTAACAGTCAGTCAAACAGTTTTAATGAGACATCACTAATAAGTAGAACTTCAACTGCATGTCTCAGCTAGAGCACTCATTAAGATACAACACCACTGAAGAAAATTTATGCTTCAGAGAAAGGATGCATTTAATAATTCACATCAATAGAACAAGGATTCAAATACCATATCTAAAGGCCTAATTTCAACTTTAAAAATAATCACCAGTATTTCATGAAAGTAAGAGGTTTTTTTAAAAAAGACAACAACCAATGCAGGATCCATTAGAGCCAGTTTTGTTTCATGTAAATGAGCACATCATTATGATTATAAAAGTGAACATATTTCTTTTTTCCTAACCCTGACATACTTGTAAATACTCAACCAAAGCAATTTGGTGAAAATAACTTTTACTTAGTATATACTCATTATTCTTTAGACCAAGAAAGTCCTGGAAGTTGTTTGGTTACTAATTTTTTTGAATCGGATTTGTGAGGAATAGTAAATCTGTCTGACATCAGTAATGACAGTTTAGACTAAGAATTGGTGTCAGGCCAAGAAATGATAAAACAGATTTTCTCTCAGTCCAGTTTTGGGCAAACAGATCATTAATTGTGAGTTTTCATTAACTGTTTGGGGTGGCCTTCTACATCAGAAATAGGTTTGCATAAAAATATTAGAAATTGGTCCAGTGATGGAGTGCGTATTTTGGTTCTGGTAGAGCCAAGCTTCTATCACATAACACTCTAGATTCAGTGTCATGGCAGTGTTTTAGAAACTGACAATAATTCTCAACTTAATCTAACAATGAAATAATTTTATATTCCAGAGCACAAGAGAAGATGACTTAAAGAAGTTTACACATTGCTTTTGGCAGACGGAACATCATTACAATTATTATTAATGAGTTACTTTATTTTATAAACACACAGGAAATGTCAAGTGTCTTAGTTTCCGTGTATCTGCAAAACTGCACGTTTCCAGAGAGCTTCCATCAGCCCTATACACCTTGCTGTTGACTTTTTTGCCCCCTGACATGTCTCAAGCTAGTGTTCTATAGCACTACACACCCTTCAAACTTTCCTTTTATTAATCTTAAAACCCTTTCAGATAGCTTTAGCATCATCTCACCACTAACAAAGCTAAAGACCAGGTAAATAATATCATAGATTCATTTAAAATTGGAGAAGATCTGTAAGATCATTGAATCCAACCAATAAACCAACACTGCCAGGCCTACCCTTTAACATGTCTCTAAGCAGCACATCTACAGATCTCTTAAATAGCTTCTGTGCTATTGCTTTCTGCTTTGGAGAAGAGACTGATCCCCACCTCACTACAATTTCCTTTCAGGAAATTGTAGAGACTCATAAGGTCTCCCACAAGACTCTTTTTTTCCCGATTAAACAACTCTCAGTTGTGCCTCATAGAACTTGTGCTCTAGACCTTTAGATTTGATAGCACTATTTTTTTAGTTACTTACAGAGATAAGTAGCTTGCTCCATCACCTAGCAAATCAATAGCAAAACTGATGTCAAGCTCTTGATATTTTCTCTTCAAGTCTCTTGTTCTAAAAAACTTCAGTGCTGCTGTCACATTTCCAGAAACAACCTGATGCTAATTGATTTTGATTTTTAAAAATAAAGGAAGGCTCTATTATAATGAGTGAATGGTCATTAATTGACTTTCTGCCTAGATTGAGACTGTTTGGACAATTGAGAACATTAATTCCTACAAATTTTGATTAAATTAGTAATTAAAGCAAGTTTTGCTAATAGTTAAACAGAGCACATTGTTTAATATCTTATTAGTATAGCCTAATGAAACAACCAATAAAGTATTTTCCAATCTCATCAACACCACTGCCAGTGTAAAAAAAAAAGATGGAAACATCAAGGTCTCAAAGAAGTAAGGAGAAACTCCTACTCAAAAGTAGAAGATGGAATGAGAGTGAGAAAGATGAGGTATTTGTAATTATCCGGTGGGCCCTAAGTTAATTAAGCCTACTGCATTTGATGAGCTAAATGCCACTTCACGCATCTCTATGGGACATATTCTACTTAACTCTAGCAACTTCACAGAGTCTATTGAATTGAATGTCTTATTACTTTAACACTCCATCTCTAAGCAATGAAGAAAATTTTTAAGCCTTTGGAGCATGTTCTTTAGCTAAAAGAGGACTGAGAAGGCAGCTCTAGATGTGCCTGTCTTTATTAGCTGTCAAATCATCCTTGGGATTATAGGCTAGAATTATTAAAAGGCCAGACAATTTGAAGGGAAGCAAACAGAAACCTTGACTGGAGGCTATAACAGTGAAATCAATCTAAGAAAGTTGTCAGAAAACAGGTTGTGCAATTTTGTTAGCTATCATGACTAATAAAATAGTTAATAGATAAATTTTGAGAAGGCACATGGGCTTATCTTAGTAATGTGAAGAGTGAATTAAAAATACTATTTTATATTGTGTTCACCTATGTGTCTTACTTCTGACATGATAAATGTCTGTTAGTATGGCTGGAGGGTTTGAGAATTATATACTGCTGTTTAATAAAACAAATGAAAGGGCATTCACTTTTTAGCTTTTTGCTAGAGTAAAAATAAAAAATATCATACTAAGGGATTTGAATTCACGGATTACCAAAATATTGCTGAGAAGATCAAAGTCCTTTTCATTAACCAGGAAAATAACATACATGCAGGGAAAAATCTTTATTGTACATATTCGTATATTCTTGCATTTTCTATTTATGTATTCTTAAAAAGAATGCTTATTTATTCTTGCACTCATTGTCATTCTTGGTTTATATATATATTTATATATAATATATATGTTAAATGAAAATATGATAGACAATGCTATAAACATTTTCATCCAGAACCTGGTATACAATCCTAACGACCTGAATAGCACTCCAGACTAAATATCGCAGGAGTTCTTTAAAGTACTCCATAAAGAAAAAGCTCCTCTTCTAGTCTCTGAGCAGCTCACAGGATTAGATGTACTTTAGGTTTTTAACAACTTGCTTTCCAGATGTTAAATGGCTCCAAGGATTAGATGCATCTTATTAAAACCAACATGTCCCAGCTTTGAGCTGGAATTATCTACAACATGAAACACAGTGTATTACACAAATCATCAGAGAACAGAAGGGCACCACTGAAATCACTAGATTAAGGCAACTGTAAGCACTGATTTAACCTAATATTTTTCTTTCTCTGAATTCATAGCAATATCTCCTTTGGAGATACCTGTTTTCATATTTCCATTCAGTTTTGCAGTGTTGGACAAAAATTAGCAACTATTTTAAAAACAAACAAAAAATAAGCACAGGTGGAAAAAATTATTCTGCTGTTAGTTGTGTTTTATGTCAAGCCAATCACTTAGTACTTCTGATCCTGCAGTAGAGCAGACTTACCACTATCTGGTTCCCAGCTGCTTCCTGTCGCAATTCCCTCAGCTGATGAGCAAATTCTTCTACTTTCCAGGACTGTTTGGTTGCAGCTGACCCTGAACCAGGTGCATCAGCATGGAAACAAGAGGCAGCACTGTTCTCAATGAGGCAACCCTGGTGAGTAAATCTTCCACAGAGAGTAAGCAAATTATTTTCCTGGGTCAAGGAGCAGGTCCCAGGATTAAAAACAAATCTCAAAAGAAATCTTTAGAACCCTTTATTTTTTTGTAAAAAACTGTGAAGTTCCTGTATTTTAAAAGAAAACCTCTGCATCTCTCTAAGCATGGAAGATGACAGAAAAATACAGAGCAAAGATGATTTTTAATTATCTTAGAAATGCAGAATGGGAATCCTGGTCCTCATCCTCTCAGCAGCAGAGAGATCGGAATGTATGAGTCTTACTAAGGAATTAGCTGTCTCATAGTGATGTTACCAATTTCTCGGCATGTTTGAAATTTGTGTTCCATGTTTGTGGCTACATTTTTTGATTAAAAGATGTCTGATCAGAAGTTGAATCATAACCTAACCTGTGACAGCTGTAGAAACATGTAAGTGTGAACCATTACTTACACAACTAATAACACCTAACTCTTACTAGGCGCTCTGATAACCTATGCCTTCTTGAGAATTACTGGACCTAAATTTCACATCAAGTAAACAGCAGGATGTGTGCGGGTCAAATTGTAATCCCCAGTGACAAGACAGTTGTAACACAAAAGTAATTATCACTGATGACAATTTCATTAGCTCTCAGAAGAATGAATTTCCTCCACTGTGGTACTGAACACTGACTGCATTTGTTACTCTAGTTTGAAAAATATGTATTACACAAAGATGACTGCAGCAAGATATAAAACATTGGTATTAGTAAATTGAGGGTTCCTTGTCTTGTACTTTCTGAGCTGTACAAAATAAAGCTGGTCAGTTACTGAGAGTTGAAACTCCTTCCATACCTGTAGCTTCAGTCAGTCAAAGGTCTAGTCCATGGAGAAGTCGGCATGTATGCTGTTAATAGACTCCTTGGAGGTTGGTACATAATTGATCAACCTGACATTGCAGAGGGAGCACACCTGTCTGAAATCTTTGAAAAAGCAGCCAAAATGAGACCCTTTGGGCTCTCCTGGACAGCAGCGGGCTGCGACCAGCAATTTCCTTCTGAGTGGGTCACCTCTCAGAGCTAGTGAACTCAAGTTTTTTGTGGATCAACTCAGTGGATCAACAAACAGTGATGAATCCTGGGCCACTACCTCCTCTTCTCAATGCTCAACCCTTCACCCACTGGGCAGATGCAAAGGCATCCAAGGTAACTGTTTCACTTACCTTCAAGTAGAATTTTTCATAGGTACCTTGCTTGCACAGACCTGTTATGTCTGTATGCATGCACGTGCACATATGCTATAGCAAAGATGGGAGAAATGCTGCTTTCTTAGATTTTTAAATACCTTAGATATCTAAGTAAGTTAGACCTGTAAGTAAGGTTAAGTAATAAGTTAAAAACTAAGTGGAATGCTGCTAAGTGTTGTTCTTTGCTAAGTTGTTATGTTTAACTTGCAAGTTAGGTTAAATGCTGTTAAGTGTTACTCCCTTGTTAAATTTTTAGGGTCAAGTTATAAGTTAAGTTATGAGCTAAGTTAGGTATAATATAAGTGTTGTGCCTTTGTTAAATTGTTAAGGTTAAGGTGTAAGTTAAGAACTGTTGAGTACTGTTCTTCTTTTAGGCCATATTCCTTTTTATCCTTGCCCTCACTGTCCTTTTATCCCATACAGCCTGAATTTTGTTTGTGGTTATCTTTTTCCTTGGTGTGCCACTGTCTAATAAGTAGTAGCTTGAATGTCGACAACAAATGCTGTCATGCTGTCACTTATTATTTCATCAGTTTTTACTTGTACCCTTACCAGTGATTTTTTTAGCAATCTCACTTGTTCATAACACATACCATTGCAACTCACTGGCTACTGGTGCATAAAATACCACCCTGCCCAAATCTCTCTTCCCCATAGCCAAATGATTCTTCACAAAGAACCCCTCACTCATAGGAATTCAAAGCTCTCACACACCACTAAAAAGCAAAATAGAGCAGGGAAGGGCTAATAGGGTTTTTACTCCAGTTTCAGTCTCTGCCTAATTTTACCTTTTTCTCTGAAAGCATCAGGAGATGCCTTTGGAATCTCTGGTCCCAAGGACACAATACTGTCATTCCCACCACCAGTGGGAAGGTAGAGTGAGACATCAGCAGCTCTTTAGACCTGTGTTGCTTTCCTCAGCTACTCCTTGTCCTGATCCCCCAGCTAGCTGAGACCTCAGAGACTGAGGAAAAGCTTTCCTCTGGTAACATGAAAGTTGACAAGAGAAATGTTTCACTTGAGCCTCCACCTCAAGCAAAATAGGAAATATTTTGCAAATGTTTTGAGTTAAATTTACTAGATTAAAGCTGGAGCCAAATTTACTAGATTAAAGCTGGATTTTCAGTTTGCCCTATTTGTAAAATAAAGGAGATTTTATAATTTTCACTTCAGCGGCCTCCTTCCAAATCACTTTTAAAATCACTGGCATACTAGAGCTTACACTGTGCTGAATCCTTCTAGATACCTCATCATTTGGACACCAAAGACTCAAGTTTAGCTGTTGCCTGCTGAAATTGAAATTAATTTGCCCAGAGTCTGGGAGAAATGAGAGGCATATCTCACTTCTGCTTCTCAGCGGACCTCATTCCCTATGGGGCTGCTGGGAGCCAGGGAAGGAGGGGAAGATAGAAGCAGGATGTGCAAAAGTAAAACTGCAAAAGCAAAGCTTATAGCATTTTCAGAACATCCTCATGTCAATTGCAGCTTGCAGAGACAGGGACTACTTGAAATAAAACTCAGCTTCGTTTTCAAAGCTCAATAGCATGATGACTGGATCTTTGTGAAACAGACATCTGCTCGTGAGTAGTCAGAAATACCATTAAATATTGGTCAGTGCCTCCTGGCTTATAGCAAAGCAATTACTTAGGCTTTTTTTGTTTACATATTCAGTGAAACAAAATCACCAAGTAAAATTTAATTATAGTCCCATAGGTCCATCTTCGTTATACTCTTCCAGTTGGTGTTATTGCATACAACCAGCCACAAAGGGCAGCTTAAAGAATGCTGAATCCCAGGAATGCTGAACAAAAGAGCAGTCATTAAAATTCCCTGACCAATGACACAGTGAGAAGTGATGCATTGTTAGCCTGTGAGTAGTGGCATAATAGTAGTGGATAGGAGTATAAGTGGACATGAGTGTATTTCAATGAGGAATAAAAATGAGTCCCTTTTCCACAGTTGGTAGCCTGTTTCTGATGTACTATTTTCAAGGTTAACACACTATTCCAATGTTAAATGAAAATAAACTAGGGGGAAGAAGGCAGAGTGTTTCTTATAAAACATTATTTAGAAATTAAAAAAACTGCTCTGGACTAGTCTTTGTCTTTGCCTTGAAATGAAAGCTACAAGCCATTTGATTAATGGATATAAATAGCCTCCCATTCTCCATCCCCAGAAGAGCTATTTATTGCTTGCATAAAATGCTGTGCAGTAGTAACTGACTAACACAAGGCAAGCACTGAAAAACCAAGTTTGGGTTTATTTTTTTAAAAAATCATGACCCATCGTTGCAAAAAGGGACATTCCTGAACTTTTTTCAGTACTGATGCATGTCTCTGAGGAAAAAAGTGCATATTCACTAAGGCATTTGGAGAAAAGCCCAAGGGAATAAAGGGCGTGATGGCATATGCATGTGAGTACTTAATTATCAGGTGACAAGGAAAGAAGAGCACCATCTGAAAAAATGTGAAAGTCCTCTAGTGCAGGAATAACTGCTTCATGCCCTTGATGAGCCAAAAGAAACAGAAAACTAGCAGCAAATTTCTCTTCAAGAAGTAAATTTCAGTGAGTCATTGGGAAGCAAATCCAGAGACTGATACCCTCATACCCATATCCTTATAATCATTCAACTGATTATTATAAATAATGAAAAAATGGGCACAAATTACATTCTGTCCACTAATCATTCAAGAACCAGTAGAAGAAGGGTCAAAGTCACCTAATAAATTATCTCTTAAGAACTGTTTTCCTCTGTTTTATTTCCACCTCTCCGTGGCCTATCTGTCGCATTTAAGGCCTTGACTGACATATATAAGAGCTCTGAGTAGAGAAGGGTGATGATTCCCCTGAGTCCACAGATCTTAGTCTACCTGTTATACAGCAGTGTAAGGAAGGCCAGAACATTTTGTCCAACAGAATATTTTTCTCACCTAATCCAATCACTAGAAACATCACTAGAACCTTCCCAAAAATAGTCCAGAGAGGATGACTCTATTCAGATGAATAAGCTGTACATCACTCCCAAGCCGTACAGCCAGTTTCACAGATATTCATCATCTCAGAAGCCAGACATGTAGGTGAGCACAATATAAAACAGTATTTTTAATTCACTCTTCACATTGCTAAGATGAGCCCATCTTATTTCTCAAAATTTATCTTTCCACTATTAATTAAAATAGCCAACAAAATTGCACAACATGTTTTTTGATAACTTTCCTCAGTTGTCCCTACTGTTATAGCTTCTACTCAAGCATTCTGTTTTCTTCCTCTCAACTTGCTTGGCCTTTTAATTATTTTAGTTTACAGTCCCAAACGAGCCCCTAAAATCACTCACAAAGTTCTGTAATTGAATAATTTGGAAGATAGTGTACATATTGTTCCATTCCTATTATTTTATTTAGGAATCACAATTTCCTGTAAATGAACATGCCTTTTCACAGGGTAGAGACTGGATGAATACTCATCTTTGACCTTATTGTCAGTTCATTGACACAACACCTAATCTTGGCATGACCTTGTATTGACAAGCAAGAGGAAGCATAAATGTAGCCTAAAAATTCATTTAGCAAAGAAAAGAAAAATTCTCTTACTGTGTGCATTTTTGAAGTGTAGTAGTACTTTGCTTTTTCTGTATTTTTCCTTCCAATTTTCCAGTTTTATGGAAAACCTAGCTCATTCTTTCAAAAGTACTTGTGCTGAATTCAACAGCAGACATGCTGGTACTTGCATAAGATACCATTTCTGAGAATTCTACAGTAGGCCAGCCTTGAATTTTATGGAAAGGTACAATGAAACCACTCAAAAAATGCAAGCCTACTTCTAGTTTTCTTGTTTTAAATAGAGGAAATATCCCTGATTTTATAATCTCTCAAAATCTAGAGTAATGTAATTGCTTTAACTGTAAAGGACACTATACAAGGTTATTTACAGTAATAAAATAGGAAAATATAGTAGAAGCACAACAGATTTTTACAAGCAGACCCTTTCTCATATTGCCCCAGTTCTCATATTGCCCCAGGAGCAATAAGCTGACTCAGGAATACAAGGAGTAAGCAGACGGCTTCTTCTGTGGAAATAAGATCAGGACCAGATAAAATATCACTGACACAAAGCAGAGATCAGGTAAACGATATGAACTATTTAAATTTTGATGTATTTTCTGTGTCACTGTAGGCTAAAATTTTAAAGTCATTTATTTTTTGCAGCTTCTGCCACCTAAATTGCTTTATTGCCAACAACTATATGTAAAACAGGAATGAAAACACCTACCTCCTAGCAATAACACCTACTTCTCTGGAATATCACTCGGAATCACAGAATATTCTAAGCTGGAAGGGACCCACAAGGATCATTATGTACAACTCTTACATGAAAGGCCTTACAGGGATCAAAAAGAAGCTGCAGGCTGCATGGATATCACAACTGTGGAATCCAAGTAAGTAGAAAGAACGACCTGCAATTTTATAAGTCCTGTGTCAGGTCCTGCATCAACTACATATATTTTTTCTGAGCTTTATGGGAGAGTAAACATTCGAACATTGGCTGAGACATCACATGTATTTAAGAAGCACAAGTTTCTCTAGGGATTTCTTGCCTTTTATTTCATTCTGCTAAACAATTTTTTTCTTGTGCTCTTGAATCTTGCCAGTTTGTATCCCAAAGTATCTCCCAGTCACAGTGTCGAGGGAAAGGAAGAAAGCATCAGCTGAAGAAAAGCAAAGGAAGTTCCCTATCCATTCAGTGATCCACACAACAAGACTCTAAGTTATACATCTGCAGTTTAGAAATTATTACATTGTAAGCATTGATAGAAAATCATTAGTAAAAAGAAATAAGCAAAGTAAATTATACTGTTGCAGAACAATTTTGAGACTAAGTGATGGGCGGAATGGTAAGTAAAAAGAATAAAACAGACTGTACAGAAGAATTAAATGGAACATACCAAAAGTTGTATGGAAAAATAGTGAAATTAAACCAGAACATGTTAAGTGAATTTTTGCAAGAGGAATGTCCCTCTTTCTCTTCTCCCCCTTGACATTTCCCCAACCCTTAATATTCTGCAATACTATTCAAGTATAGAAAAGAAGCAGTGGCAGTTACAATGCAAGGAAATAAACACCCCAACACATCCAGTGAATAAAAAACCAAAAAACCAAAAGAAAGAAACAGGTGGCAAAGCATGAAGGGAGTAGAACAGAAATTATTTATTTCTCAAATCTCTAACTTTACACTTTCATTATCGCATATTTCTGGAAATTAGAAGTCCTCTTCATGGCACCCAAAGTGGCCTTATACACAGTGGAAAATTCTGCTGTTTGCACTGAGTACAGCAGGAGGTAAAAACATTGAGTGTCTATCAAAGCCTCATTTCTTTTGCTGTATACCCAACATAGACTGCAGGGCACAGTCCCTATGAAAATCAGAAAGGAAAAAATTTCCATTTTTTATGTCTTTCATCCCTATAAGAAAGAAACAAATACAGAAGGAATGTAAGTATTCAGATCTGAAGGCATCGGGTTCAAAAAAAGTTTTTCTAAGCAGGTATCTGTGGGGCAAGTCAAGCCTTCAGGTATTTGTCACATAAATGGGCTAAATGGATAAATCTTCAATTCATTTAATTCCAGTACATAAGTGCTCTTTTTTTAGTACTTAGGTAAACTGTAGTCTCCATTGTATAGTCACATTATGGGTATTAGGCCCTGAAAGCATCAAATGCTTTTGCTCTTATGAATAAAGCTGAGCTGAAGCTTGAAATCTTATGTACTCATTGTACTGAATAAATAGGATAAAGAGAAGGCATCTGTGTTATTAAATATCATAAAAGTGATGAGCATTTTTTGGCTTATTCATTTTCATTAAATTTGCTGATGTTTTTTCATTAAACTTGATGAATGCTTTTTTTCTGAGTGACACTGAAATCTCCAGAGAAACAGAAGCTGATTTGAGCAATATTGTTTCCTATTTAACATTTCACTAATAAAACTAAATTAGACAGTTTAACAATGCAGTGGAATATCAAGTAAAGTATTTTGATAAATATCAAAAATACCAGAAACTGCAGAACTTCTCTTGTAATATCACTAACATCCAAGTTACCAGCTAGTGTTTTGCCAACATTATGTGGATAAGTCATCTTGATTCGATTGCAGAAAATGCACTATTTCCCCTTACTATCAGAATCCTTCATTAGTAAACAGCATCATTTAAAAAAAAAAAAAAGGTATTTAAACTATTGTTTAAGACTGGCTAAGATTGGAGAGGAAAAAGTGTGGAGTGAAAAGTTGAGAGGGGCCTGAGAAAGGGGGAAACAGTCCAGATAGGGATACTTGGCAACCACAAATACTGCTGATTTCTTGTCAGGACAAATCTCCTCATTCTGTATATTCTGAACTGAAAAATGGGACTTAGAGGTTTATGTTCTTTAGTTTTGGTCTCACAACACATGAAGATAACACTTACTTCCTGTGCTGGTTTTGGCAGGGTTAAAATTAATGTTCTTCATGCTAGCTAGTATGAGGCCATGTTTTGCATTTTTGTGTTGAAAACGCTGTTGATAATATAGAGATGTTTTTGTTATTGCTGACCAGTGCTTGCACAGCATCAAGGCATTTTTTTACTTCTTGCGCTGCCTTACCAGCAAGGCAGGTAGGGGCACATAAGAAGCTGGAAGAGGACATAGCCAGGACAGCTGGCCCTGGCAGACAAGGAGATATTACATAATTCATGGTGTCATGCTCAGCATATGAAAGCTGGGGGAAGATGGAAGAAGATGAGGATGTTTGGAGTGATGACATTTGTCTTCCCATGTAACCATTAGGCATGATGGATCCCAACTGTCCTGGAGATAGCTGAACCCCTGCCTGTCAGCCGGAATGATTTTTTCCTTTTCTTTTATATATCTTTTACACAGTTCTGTGTATCCACAAGTATTAGCATGCATACTTATAACTCTTCACTAAGTTTAGTGATTAGTGTTTTGCAAGTGTTCTGCAGGCCCTGAGACTAAACACCGCCAGAACTGCAGGGCCAGGGAGACCAAACATTCTACTATCTCAAGAAGCTAAGGTCCTCTAGTAGGACAGATTCTTTACACTAGAGGTTAGCCCACCCCAGCCCCATTATTGGGGTCCCTTGTTAGATATGCTAATTTGTAAAAGTCTATAACTTGTGTATGTGACAGAGTGTGCATTGTGATGCGTGTCACCTGGGTGAAGTGTATGCATCAAACAGGATCCTAAATAAAATACTGAGGCAATGACCCCCAACCCTCTAACCATGTCTAGCTTCATTTTCCTAAGTGAAAGGAAAAAGGCATCAATGGGAAGGAATGAATTAATTTCTTATTTTACTTTGCTGGTGTCTGGTGGCTTTTGCTTTGTCTATTGGAAGTGTCTTATGCCAACACATGAATTTCCTGCTTTTATTCTTCCAATTCTCTCCGCATCCCACTAGCAGGGGAGTAAGCAAGTAGCTGTGTGGGGCTGAGTTGCTAGCTGGGGTTATACCACAGCACTTGGATAGCTGCTCTCTGAATGCAGACGATACATTCTGAATTGATTCAAGTATTGACTTCACAAAGTAGTTGAGATAAGGACCTCAAAGCTTCTCTCCCACTAAAAATCTCCCTGTGTGCATGACCAAAATACATTCAGAATATTTAAAAAATCAGAAAATAAAATGTGTAATTGATTTTGATTGCCTTTCCCAGATAATCAGGTCCTTCTATAAGGAATGAAAATTTCAAATTTTTGTTTCTTTCCTGCAAATAGAAAAAGAAACAAATGGAAAAATGTGAAAACTGGCAACAGCACATGTTCTTTGGAGAACAAAAGTCACTTTGCAAAGACAGTACACATAAAGGCAATGCAGAAAGTAAGGTCAAAATATTCCTTGGAGAAAGCTAAATAGCAAAAGATTCTCTTTCTGGCAAGTCAGGTGTGAATGGTTAAAAAAAGTAATATATATATATAATTAATACACTGAGAAGATCACATAAAGTTCCACTTGCAAATTTTAGGCTGAGGAGTGATCATGGAGGTTATGACTTCCTTTCATACTTAAGGATAAAGGAAAGAGAAGTGTTCATGAAATAGAAGATTTAGAGAAGAGGGGGTGTGGAGTGGAATAGGCCTCTGTGTTTACCGCTCAGAGAGATCACTGGCCAGTACAGCTTGGTACCATGTAGGCAGACCGCACTCACCCTCATTGGTGGATGGCAAATGCACACACTCAACCTATAGCTACAGATAGCTCATGCGTTACCAGAGATTAAGAATCCAGAGGGCTCAGACGCATTGCAGTACCAAAGATATTTATACTCAAAGGTGTCCAGCAGCGAAACAGGTTGAATGAGCCTGAGTGTCCATTGATCTAGAGATTCAGGGCCAATAGTCTGGGGGCGCAGGGGCGGCAAGAAGTCGCTGGGATACAATGACCATCAATGGGGAGATGGGAGGGACAGAGTGAGGGAACAGGTCAAGGCCTATGAACATAGGAAGATTAGCATATCAAGATAAGGTAGCCTAGGGACAAATTATTCAACACTTAGGGGGCAACCTCAGACCTCGGAGCTGTCCCACCAGCGTACCTCTGCTGTCTTGAGACCTCTCGGGTCCTCAGGAGCTCCCAAGGTGGTCTCAGCCACCACAACAGAGAAGACATGTCAAATATAATTTAACTAAACAACATACAAAGTGAAATTCAACTGTTCATTCTCATGGTAATTGGCAATTAAAGAAACAACTCAGAAAGCAATCTTCATTTACTCATGGTAAACAATGAGTGAAAATATTTGCCACCTGTACCTGCAGTATGTGCAGACACTGACTGTCACTGGGGTGTATCAATCTAGAATTATTATAACCTGGATAACTAAGCTTTGCAAAGTTTCTTCACTAAAGACAGGATATTTCTACAAATTTACAGTGCCTGTCCCACCAGTCGCTAGTTCTTACTTATTCCCCTGACATACATAGTCTCTGTCTCTATTCTTGAATATACTCAGTATCCCTCAGGGAAGTCCCAGAGCAGACCAACTTCTTCCAGCAAACACTGGACATTTTCTATTTCTCGCCTGCCATTTTCTACACTCAGTAACTGTTTCTCCAGTGTAATAGAATTTCACACCTATATAATTTGAGGTACCCTTTTCACTCTCTTTTTTTTTGCAAGTCGTCCGCTCTTGTTCCAATATAATGCCCACAGATTTCAGTGGTTTCCCCAGAAAGAACACATTCAAAATTATCTGTCCTTTCCTTTTGTGCATCTCTCTTCCCACCAACTCTTTCATCTTTCTTCCCCATCACAAAGATGATGGTTGACTTCTACTATCTTCTTCTGCCTTCTCCGCTTGCTCAATCTGCTGTAGCCCAACAGCGTTTTTCATCACCAGATTAAGATCATTCTTCTTGGTCTTACATGGATTTTTATCAGATTATACCAATGGTGGGGGGGAAGTACTGGGGAGAAAATTTTCTTTTCACTTTCTCAGAATAAAATTACTAATTGTAACAATATGTTTATTGAGGAAGCAAACATTCATAAGCAAATCATTCATTTTTTTCATGGGAACAGAAATTTTGCCTGCACAGCACCAATTCAAATTTTGTTTAAAACAGAATGATTATGTTCTCTGAAATAATTCAATAATTTCTAACTTGAATGCTTGAGAGGTTATCGGAATATCCCTATTCCAATTGTCTTCTGAAGTTTTACATTTCAAGATCATAGTAGCAAAGGATTAGGATCTTATAATATAATGCCCATATAAAGAAACATTAAAATTAAACAGAAATCGCACTTCTTCCAGACAGAAGGAATGTAGGAATACATGCTGGAAGCAATAGCATACACTTCAGAGGGCAAAAGCCTATTTGAGATGTAAATGGAGAAAATAGACATGATTTCAAAACTGTCTCTGCCCACACAGATTCCAGCATTTATTTATCTCCAATGGCTGAAAATTTTGGGGCTATAATGAAGAACGTCAAATATTTTCTTTTCTCATTGGTAATCACTATTGTATTCCCAGTAAGGTGAGATTAGAGAACACAAAACCACCCTGGTTCTACTTCATCCTTCCCCTGCGGAATTGCAAGTCATTAGGTGGAGAAAATGTTTTACAGCAGTGAAGTAGCATCAGTTTATCTGACAGTGCTCTTCCAGTTCTTAGCTGCTTTATAAATCAGATATATCAGGGTAAACATAAAAAAGAAAGAAGTCACTGAGCTGAAATCAGTCATCCACTGGCATAAACCATATTATTTCTCAAATACCTTATCAGATATGATTTTCTCTCTCAAACATGTCAAGTCCATCTGACAACTACTCTGTCTGGCCCTCTATTACCTTCTGAGAAATAATTTCCTGAAACTCCTTTCTGTGATGGTTAACACCATCCTTTTTCTAGTCAAGTATTTTTGGCCAGGAAAAAACCCTTTATTTCAGCAATATTGTTCATCAGCTCCTCTCCCTCTCTTGCATTTACTTCTCTGATGTACTTAGTGGCATCAGTCACATTCACTCTAAGCTTTTAGGGCCTGGATCTATTAGTCCCCAATCAACCTACCTGTTCTTCTCTGTGTTTGTTCAAAATTTCTTGAATATGAATGGTGCAGTACTCTACATGGGGACTTGAGCAATGGCTTCTTCTAATTATTGCCTTTAAAATAACTTGCCTGACACTTCCTAGGATGACAATTGCGCTTATACACTACTACTCATATTGTGTTAATGAACAGTAGGCTTAAGACTATCTTTTCCTTTCATTACCACGTTATAAAATTATGAAGTGTTTTCTTGTTACTAAACATAAAGATGTCCAACCTTAAACTTCCATTCTTAAATTTCATCCCTGTGTAGATACTTCAGCCATTAAATTATTTTTTCTATTTTATCTTTCGGTCCTCATCACTTATAGGGCTTTCTGAATGTCTGCATTTATTTGTTCTTCCTATCCTGTCATCCTAATTTGCTAATATTATTAGCCCCAAGGTCATGAGAGATATCCCCTATAACAAAACCTCTCACAACCTGTTGCTGCCTCTCCATCAGCCAGTTCCCTATGCCACCTTCCTTTTCTAATTTTGATACCCATTTCCTTCAGGTGGAAAAAACACATAGCACCATAATTAATAAATGAACCTCACAAAGTCTAACTGGACTTCTGTTCCTCATTTTTCTAGAATATATATTATGTAACAAAGAAAGTCATTATGTAGACTGATCTAGACCACTACTGGCATATCGACTGGCAAATGCATACTGAGTTCCACCCATGTCTGCCATTTACTTCTGTGCCTTCAATTATTCATTCTTTCAAAAGTCACTTCAAAATATATAAATATAAAGCACCCAATTAAAAAAATTATGCCCTAACACAGCAGCCTTATTATAAATCTCTCACTGAATTTGGAATGTCAGATTTTTGAAAATAGTCAGAATTTCAGTTCTCCAATTATTTTGGTACAGAAAATATCCAATCTCTTGTAAATCAAGTATATTAAGTTCAAACTGAGCAAATTAAATTAATTTTTTTATCTTTCTGGTAGTGTTAATTTCCCACTTTTCCCCTTGTTTTCTTACAGCAGTTCTATTCGTCTTTTGTTTACACAGATAAAAAAACAGTTTAGTATTTGTTTTAAATTCCTCAGTAGAGCCTAACTCTGCTAGGTCTTAGGTTCTGTTGCTGCTTAGATTAAAGCATTAAAATTTCATTTGGGTGACCACTAAATCCTTGTTGCCCTGCCATAGCAAAAAGTATGAGATAATTTTGGTAGCTCAGAGGGTTCAAGTCCATGAAACAAAGTTATTTGTCATCTTTGTGTGTAAGATGCAGGCTATCTCCACAGCCTGTAAATGGTATAACATTGTACAAATATGCTTACTCTGACATAATGATAATTTTGCATTACATATCAGTGGAGCTCATCTCACTTTGAATTAACAGAATCAGGTTAAACTTTTGGAATTAAAACTATGTCAAGCTAGACCTGGAAAAACAAGTATAACTGAAAACTATTTTCTGTGGCTTTAGCTTTTGCCAAAAGAAACAAAGGTTTAGAAGAAAGGGGCACAGACACTTGAGCTGACATATATGAATGTATAGCACCAGTGCAGAGTGATCAGAAGAGAAGGGCAATGCTCCTACTTCAGCAAACAGCACTAAAATGGATTCCTAATGAGCAAACACTGGTTCTTGAAGGTGAGCAAAATTACGGTCACATTTGTGTGTTTGTACCACTGGCACTCATCAGTGATAGTGCCAAGAGTCTGGTGACAAGAAAAGCATTAGGATGTAGTTATGATTCCATAAAGAATCTTGAATGGTTAGGTTCAGATTTATGTAAAACATTTCTAAGAAACATATTTTATTAATTTGCTTTTCTTTGCACATCTCCTTGGGTAAAAACACTGTCATTTGAAAACGCTTAGGGTACTTAGAAGCTTATGAAGACTTAGTTTTCTTTATACACAGTACAAAAGAGTTGGATTTTATTGCAGTACAAGGGTTTTCCCTCCTTCATCTGACCAGTCATCATTTCAACTCTGCTTCATGCTGTAGATGCAGTTAAATATGTTTTCACAAGCACCTATTCTCTGGCAGGAGTGACAAGTCAACATACAAAATTATGCCATTGTCAAGTAATGTCAGAATATCAAGTGATTGATATTGGTGCCTGGGACTTCAAGGTAAATGTAATTTGTATTCCAATGCCAGACATTTTACATAACAAGTTCTTTCAAGATCGTTAATGACTACAAGATTTTTTTTAATGATGGCTGCTAAACAATAGATCCCAAAAGTGGCTGAATAATATTTTCTGTTACAGCCAACAAATCTATTGATGCTTCACTGGCACTGCTCTAGAAACACAGAAAGAAAACCAAGATATTTTAAAAATCACCCCACTAATTACATGAAGTTATGCTTTCACAAAATAGTCTTGTAAATTTAACAGCCCAGTCAACTGCCAGGATTCTTTTTTAGAAAAGGAAGTTTTTTATCTTATAGTTTTCATTTCTAAGAAAACAGAATAGCATTGCTAAAGAAAATGCATGTTTCCTTTTGGAGAAATGCATGTGCCCTGAGGAACTCTTAATATTCAGAAAGGGCTAATAGAATTCTCTTCAGTAACAGCAGCTGAAATATGCAAACTCTGGGGCAAGAACCCCAAGAAACAACTCACACCAAGAACTAAAAGACATCATTCCACAGCTTGAAATAGGCTGACACAGTAATGCCTGACTTGAGAACAGTGTACAGGGAAATGATGCACAAAACAGCTCTACTAGTCTGGAATTATACAGGTGTTTAGCATGCAGCCAAGCACCTCTGTGGTCCTCCAGGAGCTGCAGGGGTACAGTTGCTTCACCATAGTCTTCACCACAGGCTGCAGAAAAATCTCAGCTTCAATGCCTGGAGCACCTTCTCCCCCTCCTTCTCCGCTGACCATGGTGTCTGCACAGTTGTTCCTTTCACATATTCTCACCCTCTTCTTCTCTGGCTACAATTACAACTGCTCAGCAACCTTTCTTTTTCTTTGTTCTTAAATACATAATTTCAGAAGCATTACCACCATTTCTAACTGGCCCAGCCTTGACCAGCAACCCATGCTTCTTTGGCTCTGCCAGGGACATGAAGGAAGCTTCCAGCAGCTTCTCACCCATGTAGCCTCCAACTACTAAAACTCAGGCCATGCAAACCCATACAATATCCCCACATTAATTTGTTCTGGACAGAACTCACTGGCAGAAAGCACATCTATACTTGAGACTAGGCATCTATTTTTATGTTTGATAGGTACTAAATGCAGTAAAGGGGAAAAGAGCACTGTTGAGCTCAGGAAAACAGTAATTCAACACTGATAAAGAAATTAAACCCAAAATAAGCCCAGTCATAGGAAGCTGAAGAAGTACAGACTTTGCCAGCCATTTCCCTGAAGGAAATGGGATAATGCCCAAAAGTCTTGGGAAAATGGACAATTGTTGATAAACAACACCAATTATGTGGGAGTGTTGATCTGCTTGAGAATAAGAAGACTCTACAGGCCTGGACAGGCTGGATCTGACTATAGAGGCCAATTGCAGGCCATTCAATAAGTTGAAGTGCCAGGTCCCTGCACCTGGGTCACAACAACCTCATGCAATGCTATAGGCTTAGGGATCAGTAGATGGAAAGCTGCCTGGCAGAAGAAGGGCGTGGGAGTGCTTGTTGACAAGTGTCTGAACTTGAGCTAGCAGTGTGTCCACATGGCTAAGAAGGCCAATAGCATCCTGGCCTTTATCAGGAATAGAGCACCCAGCAGGGCATGGGAGGTGATTGTCCCCCTGTATTTGAAACTGGTGAGGATGTACCTTGAGTACTGTGTTCACTTTTGGGCCCCTCACTACAAGACATTTTGGTGCTCGAGCATACCCAGAGAAAGGCAACAAAACTGAGTGGAGGGGCCGGAGCACAACTCTTAGGAAGAGTGGCTAACAGGACTGTGGTTATTTAGAGTGGGGAAATGGAGGCTTTGGTGGAACCTTATCACTTTCTCCAGCTACCCAAAAGGAGGTTGTAACCAGATGGGAGTCAGATTCCTCTCACAAGTAATAAGTGATAGGATGAGATGAAATGGTCCCACTTTAGGCCAAGCGAGGTTTGAATTGTATATTTAGAAAAACGTCTTCACTGAAAGCACGATCACACATTGGAACAAGCTGCCCCAGAAAGTGGTGGAATGACCACCCTGGAAGAGTGCAAAAAACATGTGGTACTTGGGTATGTGGTTCAGTGGTGAACTTGGCGATGCTGGGTTAACAGTTAGTCTAGTTCCTAGGGGTCTTTTTCAACCTAAACTATTCAGCAATCTAGAAAAAGGACAGGAAATATTTAAGTTAACCCTGAATGCTGCATGCAGACCTTCTCCTCGTCATTCCTTATGTTTCTCCTTTTTCTGCTGTTATTCTCTCTGTTATTTATCTTCAGCCTTTTATTCTTTCCTTCACTGAACTTAAAAACAGAGAAAAAAAACTTACTCTGAGCAGTTCCTCACCTGATTTTTATAAAATAGTTCTGTTAGTCTGCAAAATAGACACTACTGCTCAAGTCACTAACCTTTATGTTGTAAAAAATTCTGAAATTTTAAATATAGCCAAGGGATATAACAAGTAAATGTCAAGTTATAAACATTATTTGATTAATAAAAAAATGTGTAAATTCAATATATTCTTAAAATTAGCAAGAATAAAAAGATAACCAGAAGAAATGCAAGAACACTTTTTACGATTTTCGAATTATGCAGTAACTTGTAGTTCAAAAGTCAGGTGTTTGTTGCTTAATTTATAAATAATGGAGAGGCTGAAATACAATGACCTTAAACCTACCTCAGCCTTATCTGTGCTATAGAGAAGAAAAGCAGGCGGGTAACACATAAAAAAGTTCAGTATAGATACACTTTTTGACACCAACTAAGCAGAGATTCTGCCATCCCCTGGCATCATTATTCAGTTGCCTATCTGGCCCAAACTCCTACAGAGCTTTCAGAAATCCTGTAAGAAGTGTATAACTTCAGATCTGCGGCTTCCACACATGGTTCTGGAGCAGAGGGTTTATTACGCCAGTAATAAACTCATAGAAACAAGAGAGCTCCTGGTGAAACAAATTAATGTGAACAGCCAGTCAGTACTATCATTTCTTGTAGGCAGTTTAGGAGCCACAACACACTCCTAAATGAAGAAACTGAGAAGAGTCTGAGGAGCCAGTTGTGGATTTGCGGGTTTACAGGTTCTTCTAAAGGACACAGGAGCACCTACAGAGCATGACATGTCTTTAGCAGGCAACCTGAACTGGTCCCCATTCCATCACATGCACAATTAACATCTCTCTAAGCTGTTCCACATTGGTCAACTTCCTAAAGAAAGTCACTTCCTTTTTACAGCATGATATTTAAGGAAACAGAATTCAACTGAATTGTCATGATTCTGCTTCTAATCTTTCCTGAAGAAGAGATTTCATAAACACTTCATTAGACATACAGTAGTGTAATATTACACGATAATGACGAACAGAGTAGCAGAGATGAGATAGCTTTTCTTATCTCCATAAGGAGGTGTCCTGGTTTAGGGCAAATTTAGGAGGAAAACTCTGGAGGGGGGGTCTCCTCTAGAAAAGCCGATTCCAGCCACACCTCCCCCAAACAGGTTCAGGAAAAATTTCCTTAGAGAAAAGTGGAAAAAACTATTTATTTAACAAATAGAATATTCACAAGCATAGAAAATTTGGATAATATGAAAACAATGAAACCTCTCCTTCCTCTGAAGAGATGATAAACCAGAGTTCGTCTGTGGGTGTGTCTGGGTCAGGCTCAGTCCCTCCGGAGGCTGGGGCCGGTTGCCAGGCCTGGCTGCAGAAATCGGGGGGCCCCTGGGAGATTGTCCTGATGTCTTGGACCACAGAGATGCTGACCAGTCCCAGGAGGAAGAAAAAACCAGCAAAAGAAACAAAGTCTTTCCCTGCAAAAGCCGAGAATGATCCTAGGAAACCCTCTGCCGTGAGCTCCCAGAGCACACCAACCGAGAGAGTGAGATATTGCTGTCCCACTGGAACTCAATCTCTCGAGGATTTTCCGGGGGAGTAAGATGTAACTCCTGCAGACAAACTGCACATGTTTTTTCTCTCCCCCTTCATTCTCTCTGTCTCGCTGGGCCTAACTTAAAGCTGCAGAGCTTAATATCCAGCATAAGCAGGAGGGACGATTGAGGATACAAACATCATATGGTCAACCCAGGACAGGAGGCAACAGGTTTTTTGTGTCAAGAATTCAATACATCCTGCCAGAAATACAGGCAATAGTGTTTTTCCTTTTATATTTACAATAGACCTTTACCAAATTACACATATTGAGGTTTACCCATCTTCTCTTATACTAGCCTTCATATGTCTTTTACTTGAAAATTTAGAGAAAATACTTGAAGAGGTACAACCACTTCATTTCTTCCCTTACTCTTTCCACACATCTCTCAGAATGTATAAATATTTGAGAATTTTCCAGCATCAGGAATGAGCCATTTTTGCTAACTACATTTAGAATTGGTAGGTAAAAAAATTTGAAGCATTACCTACCATCTTTCTGGTTTTGTCAAGAAAGACCACATATTTATGATAAGGTTATACTTATATCAGGTAAGAAAGAGCAGAATAACCAGTCACTAAGCATATCATGGAACTGGGATGGTTCTTTCATCAGAATGAGAGCAAGATGTGCAGTCACCTGAAACAACTCCCATGAAGGATTTCCTCAAATGCCCTCAAAAGTCAGACAAATATGTTAGAAAGCCATGACCTGCAGCTGGCCATTTTTTGAATAACCTCTTCTGGCTCCCCATCATGACTTTCAGCCCATTGCAGTGTACACAGCTGTATTCCACTTGCTTTGGCCATCCTTTGAGCAGCCCCACCAGATATAGGGCCACTCAAGATTAGAGTTATGAATGGAAAAAGAACAGCTACGGAAACAGGGCCTGAAATGTTCCAAACTCTCATGTTCAAGGCTCCCAATTGTCCCTACATTTGGCATCACCTACATCTTGCTGTGACTCTCCTCTTCATCGAGGCAGGTGGCTCAAATCCAGATACCTATGGCAGTGGCAAACCCCCCCCCCCCCCCCTTTTTCCTTCCTTACTGCATACCAAAGTTAATGGAGACACCAGAGATAACCCTGGAGTCGGAGGACTCAGCAGGATTTTCTCTGGCGCCAGGAGACTCGGGCCAAACATCTGGAAAAACAAGTGTAGGAAGAGATAAAGAAAATTGATGACTCAAGATACACCGTTTTATGGTATAAAAGATACACGAATTATCCTTGAGGCAGAAGCTTCCATACACACACACCATGTGTAAGGGACTTCTCCCTGAGCCCTGGACCAGGCTTGTGGTTACTTCTCCAGAGACTGAGGGAAAGGATATCGATGTGCTACACCAAAGATTGGATGGTAAGATACATTGAATCCTAAGCTTATGCTATTTCTTCCCTAGCTGTAACTCAATGGTACCTTATCTTGCACAGTATGTAATCTACTAGTAGTTATCTTTTTTGTTTTTATTCCTGTATAGTATTATTAGTTTTGTTTTTAAGTCTTATAGTCAGTAGTTTTCCCATCTATTAATAAATAATTTTTGATATGATAGACAGAATCAGTCATTATTAAAAGAACTTGCGAGTTGGAGGGGGGTTTTGAGGTGCTGGTCATCTCAATAAGATTACTACCTGCTGTCAGAGGCCTGGGCAGTAGGAAAGGGCTTATGTAACTCTTAAACCCATTCATGACAATACCCATAGGGATGGTAAAGTTGATAATCCAACAAGTTGTTAAAGTCCATGATTGTCACAATGATTTTTCAGTCTGAATCTCTCTATCTATGCCTAAGTGTTCACTTGAATGTGGATAAATGCAAGAGCATGCTTACTTTCCAAAGTCTGTTATTGATTGCTGACTTTTAATGCATCCATCCATTTTCCTTGTGTTCACTTATAAAATTGTAACTCATCTCCAGGGGTACAGGAAAACAGAAGGCATCCAACAAGAATCTCTCTTGCATTTTTGCGCGTTTGAAATCTTAACAGCTAACTCTTTGCACCAGCTTGTCATGGGGATAGGAGGACAAACAGTGCAAAATACAGTTTGATTTACAGAAAATCTTTCAATTTTCATATGGAATAGATTTGATAGGGGAGACACTGAGAAGTAACAAATAAGGGAAAACTATGATATAATTTCAGAGAGTCGTTTTCCTGATAATAAGATATTATTATGATTTTTCCTCACAGACCACTGTATAATATAATGTATAATAATAATTTATTTGGCCAGATATAAAAACAGGAACATGTAATGAAAAATTAGAAATCAAACTAATTAAATTAGAAAACAGATTATGTAATTAATAAAAGACCAGAAATATTAAAGACCTAACCCAAGCTAAGAAAGGGATATATATTTTTGTTTTGTTCCCAATATTTTTATTACTAAAATTATGGAAGAAGCTAGATTATGGCTTGGGTCATAAAAAATAAAGAGGTCACTAAATTGATACCCAAGCTGAAATGATAGATTGCCATAACTTTAGAAAGATGGACAAATTTGCTTTCTCAGTTAAATATACCACTACATTAAAATGTATCTATATAGAAAGGATGCCTAGTAACATAAGAAGAAGAAAGATCAACAAAAGAAAGAAATATGTTAAAAGGAAAAGAAAACTTTGAAGAATTTATGCCTCAATATGGAAAAATATTAGGGCTTGACAGCAAACCCAGGTGCAGCAGATGTAATGACTCCAGTGGGAATTCCCTCATAAAAGCTTGCAGCAACAGGTCTTAGTTTGCAAAAGGGACTGGGTACTTCACTGGAGAATGCTTTCTTTATTCACCTTCCAATGAAACAGATACAAGAACTGCAGCCCAGACTCCCGAGGACAGGACCTCTCCTTAGAAAACATCACCAAATGAGCAGTTAGGTGCAATGAAGTGCTGTCCAGTCCAGGGTGGAGATAAATTCCCTCTCCACTAGGGACTGCCAACTCCAAATCAGCTCAACTCTGGGAATGGTGCAGTGTGGGGAACCTTGTCCCACAGCTACACCTCTCTCCTCAGCCTGTAGGTCAGAAAGAGGAGATTTTCCAACTCTGTCAGGCTTTTCATCTTCATAGCTATTTAAAAAAAAAAAAAAAAAAAAGAATGGGCCACGAGTGGTCAGAGTAGCTCCTGAGGACCTGCATGAAGACATTGTAAAGAAAGTGACTGAGTATGTGAAATGATTGAGAAGACTCCTATAGCAAGTCAGTAACTTTGTAAGGTGTGTGCTGCTTAAGTATTAGCAGAAGAGCAGGGAAATCTCTTTGAACAAATAATTAATTCATTTAATCACTGCTCCAGATTAAGAAAACTGATATGAAATTCTAGTTAATTTGAAACATGTAGCAATATAAACAAAAATTTCTCATAAGTCAAAGTTAAGTTATTTCTAAGGCAAAAAACTTTCATGTCCATCTAAAAGAAAAGTTCACTGTATATTTAGAAGAACAACACAGATCCAAAAGCTAAATGGTTCCTTTTGAAGTTAAGGAAAATTACTTTTTCCCTTAAAACATTTTTACTTGGCTAAAGAATTTAAAAAGCAAAATCAAAAATAACCTAATTATTCACATAACTTTAACCATAAAGAAAGGTTTACAAATGTGCCAGAAGCAGAAGATGAGAGATCTGAATTCAAAGCAATAAGGAGGCGTCTAGACATGGAATTAATGTGAAAAAGAGCTAACTTTGTCATAGTTCACAATGTCTCATTAGAAAGTCATATTCCCTTACTGAAACTTGGTTTACTTCTGCTTTGTTCTTGCCAGGTTAGAGTCTGTAAAATTTTGTGGTGTCTCCAGTACATGTAGAACATAAAGATCAAATCATATAATAAAGACATGAAAGCCTGCAATTCAGACTTAAATATTATTTAGGATAAATTATTTAAATTATTATGCTAAGATAGAAATAATAATCACACTATCTAGGTGATAGAACAAGAAATTCAAAAATACTACTGCAGCATGTATGAAAGCATGCTGTTTTTTTCATGTACAGGACAGATGGAAAATGTTTCTATAATTTACATTCATTTTAGTTTTAAAATCACTCTCACAGCTTGACAAGACCAGTCTTCAAAAGCTTGTGTAATGGTAGGAAAAGCATTGTGTAATAGTGAGAGAAATATTGCTTTGACATCTCCGTTAAAATGGAGGATAAATTCTGTCATGATCTTCAGTCCAATGCTTACAAGTGAACAAGTACTAATAAGTATTATTTTCCTAGAAAGGTGAAATTAGAAGAGCCAGAAATAAGGATCTTAGAATAGCAAACATTCACTAGAAATACATTAATGGAGACCATAAACAATGTAAAGAGAAGGAATAATGCCTTTCATTGTTATAAAGCTGCATCTAACCTCTCAAAAAATCCTATGGGAGTACACACAAAAGCTTCTGTTTCTAGGAAAGCTGCATTTTGGTTTGCAGTTGTTGTAGTAGTAGTATCTCCACACCCCAAAGCTGTCATAGACTGCTGTATTTATTGGCAGCACTAAGCTTACTTGTTTGAGTAAGCCTCTAAAAATCCCAGCTCTTCCAAGCAACTTCTAAAATACCAGTACATTCAGAAAAGGTTAGTTACAAACATCACAGAGAGAACAGTTGGATTTGCCGTATTAAAATGTTGCTATGTGACAGCTATCATTGAAAGAGATGATCAGAAAGGTCAGTAGTTACTTGGTGTTAGAAATGCTCACAGAAACATCTTACTTGGCATATGTCTTCAAAACCCTAGAGGATTTTGTTTTTGCACCTTTTCCATGCAAAATGAAATAGGTGTGCCCAGGGTGCATATTTCCAAGAACTGATCATAAAACATATAATGAGCAATGGAAGCAATACAGAAAATTAAGATGTTATTTAGGAACATGAAAATAAATGGGGCTTTATACAATAATAATGATACAAATGCTCTTTTTTACACATCAGCCTTCCATTATTAAACATTAAAGCAGATGCAGAGAGCTCAGAGAAAAACAAAAATCAATATGGCCAGACAAAGAGGGGAGCCACTGAAGGAAAAAGGAGTCTTCTCTTGCTGGAACCCAGACAGTCCAGTAACAGAGTTGTGCTAACTGTATATCATGAGGGCTGAGGGTAGATTCACAAAAGCTGCCTTTGCCTTTACCTTAGAGCATAATTCTCTATAATCAGAGGGAAGGAAAAGGTTCCTCCTAAGGACAAACAGGAGCAGGAGGAGAAACTTATAGTAGCTCTTCGTGGAAAACAAGCTGTCAAGGAACTAGCATTATGCGCTTGAGGCCAAGAATGCCAATAGTGTCATAAGATGCATTAAGAAGAACATTGCCAGCAGGTTGAGGGAGGTGATCCTGCCCCTGTACTCAGCCCTGGTGAGGCCACATCTGAAGTGCTGTGTCCAGTTCTGGGCTCCTCATTACCAGAGACATAAAGATCCTTAAGTGGGCCCAGTGGCAAGCAACAAAGATGATTAAGGGACTGGAGCATCTCTCTTACAACAGTAGGGTGAGGGAGCTGCATCTGTTCAGAGTTGAGAAGAGATGGCTGAGGAAGGACATTGTTAATGTATATAAGCAGCTGAAGGGAGGGTGTCATGAGAATGGAGTGAAACTCTTCTTGGTGATGCCAAACAATAGGATGAAAGGCAACAGGCAGAAACTGATGAACAGGAAGTTCCCCTTGTATATGAGGAATGCTGGTGACCATGCACTGGAATAGATTGCCCAGAGAGGTTGGGGAGTCTTCCCCATATGCATATTCAAGAACTGCCTGGATGCAATTCTGTGCAATGTGCTCTAGGATAACCATGCTTAAGCAGGGAGGTTGGACCAGATGACCTAGTGAGGCCCTTTCCAGCCTTACCCAGTCTGAGCTTCTGTAGCTCTTCAAAGCATTCTCTATAAGAACTCCTCTCTCTCCTCCTTCTGATTTTAGTTGGAGACCTGGAAGTCTTGCCTTTCCTTCAAAGTTTACCAAACACTTCTTATTAGCTTCAGACTTTTATTTCATCTCAGGCTAATTTTTGCTGCAACTTTTAAGTGAACCACAAACAACTTTTCTATAATCACACTTGGAATATGGAGGCAAGCAAAGATCGAAACATGTTCAGCAGCTTTTTCTGCCAGAAATCCTTTTAACCAAAAAACTCTACAAACATGAGGCTGAGTGTAAAACACTCCCTGAAACAAGACTTAGGATCCACTGACAGAGATTGTAATTCAGAGATTGCATCCCATACTACTGTTTCCATTTTCCTCTTTCTGCACCTCACAGTCATTCAACTACAATTTCCACAAACTGGAATCCTCTTCTCTATTACTGACACCAATATTAAAGGAGGTTCCCTTACATCATCTCCCTTCCCCATAAAGCTAGGTAGTATTCAAAGGCAGACAAGGAAAAAAGCAACTCAGAAGGAGAAAAAATGGTAGTATTGCTCAGAAAAATACCAGCCTGTCTCAGGAAAGCACTGTGTTTTTCTAGTTCCTGTACATCAAACCCCAACTCCCTCTGTGTGTGTTTTCATGCTACAGCAGATCTACATGAATTACCTTTAAATTTTGGTACTAGGCAAATCCAACTGCAAGGATATACTTCTCTCAAAATAGGCTCCAAATTCACTCAAGAGGTAGGAAAAATTAGTCCATTCCGAATGCAGCATAGCATAAATCCAAGACACCAAGACCATGGTGTTGGTGGTAATGTTATTCAAGATCATTAGCAGTGATTTGGATGAAACCATTCTTTCTGAGTTTGTGGATGACATCAGATTTGGGGGAGTAGGAGATATGGCCATGAGTTTGGAATGCGTGGCTTACAAACGTCCTGTTCAATCAAAATTTTGATGTCAGTCTGGGACACATAGACTAACACAGTGAAAGGAGATGCCACTTCTAGTTGCGGCAGCCACCATCAGCGTAGCTGCTATTTCCTGGCAAAATGAAAGTTGGCTTGACAAGCTACACCTAGCCTCTGACTTATTTGCTATGTTGCAATTCTGTTTCGCATAAGCACGCTAATTGCATGATCTGGACATGTGGAAAACCCTGGCTCTGTGCCTAATGACACTGGGATAATTGGCTGGCATATGGCACCATAAAGGCTGATCCCAGCAGCATCAGAGTGCTATTTGGTACCTCCAAGAATTGGGTGTTGGCAGAAAGTAGAAGTGATTCTTTCAGAATACTATTTGTCTAAACAGCAAGCCTTAGGACCTTCTGAGCATGAAATGTTCACAACATTTATTCAGTAGGAACTGTTTAATCTTTCACAGCCCCTGTGAATTATTTTGTATGAACAATTAAAAAGAGGTCAGCAACAGCAACACGGCCTGTAAACATGGAGGAACTGATCTGTAACTATAATACTAATTTGTGAGAAAGGAGGATTCATAAAATGTAACAAATTTAACTCAACAAAAGTATTTTTGATCTTTTGATGTTATAAGCTGTAGTGAATCCTCCAAGAGCATATTTGTTGCTCAGAAAATAATAAGAAATAAATTTGAGAAACATTCACAGTAACAAAATATGCTAAGAGACTAGTGTAAAATCATCTAGTCTGAGTAGAGCATGGAAGAATTCAAGATAGTGATGATAAAACATAATATGAACAACCCACCAAAGGAAATGCATGTTAATTTGCAGAATATACTATAATGTACCATTTTCAAATAATTTATTCAAGAAAATCTGTCTCTTTTGCTACATCACATCCCATAAGTTGGGAAAAGAGGAAAAATCATGGATTAAATTCTACTACAATACACATTTAAACGTGTTATGTAGAGTATATGCTAAAATTATTCAGAGGCTTTTCAATGTCCTTATTTTCTTCAGTACAATGTAGACAGACAAGTTTATAACAACAGCATATATTCCTTTGCATGATGATTCAGAATACAGAAGAGCTAAGTCCATGTTCAGAACTATTCTCTTTTTTTCCCATGGGGCACTATTTTCACAATTCCAGAAAGCACTGCCTAGTAAGCTGTATGCTTATCAGTATTGTTAACTCACTTCATGGCTAATGAACATGCATTCTTGTCTGAAAGCAAAATTGAGAAAGATAGAGAATCAAATTAAGGAAGGAAAATTGTGTACCTACGGTGACCTGAGCCTGCCACTACCCTGAACCTAGGTAGGCCTTTCCCTTCTTGGGTCTTTAGGGCAGATTCCACACTAGAAAGCCCCTAATACATTTGCAGTGGTGCTTTTATTATAAGCACTGTATAGTGCTTACATAACTACATAAGGCTGTAGTTCTTTCCCCAATGTCCTGGTTAGGGCAAATATTTAGGAGGAAACCTCTGGGGGGGGGGGTCTCCTCTAGGAAGAGCCAGTTCCAATCACCCCTCCCCCTACAGGTCCAGGAAGAATTTCCTTAGAGAAAAGTGGAAAAAACTATTTATTTAACAAATAGAATATTCACAAGCATAGGAAAAATTTGGATAATATGAAAACAATGAAACCTCTCCTTCCTCTGAAGAGATGGTAGATTCAGAGTCTGTCTGA
>JAHLSL010013024.1:157818-182976 GCA_025920805.1 Petroica traversi
TCCTTCCTTCCTTCCTTCCTTCCTTCCTTCCTTCCTTCCTTCCTTCCGAAATTCCGAAATTCCGAAATTCCGAAATTCCTTCCTTCCTTCCTTCCGAAATTCCTTCCTTCCTTCCGAAATTCCTTCCTTCCTTCCGAAATTCCTTCATTCCACCACTTCCTTCCTTCCTTCCGTCCTTCCTTCCTTCCTTCCTTCCTTCCTTCCGAAATTCCTTCATTCCACCACTTCCTTCCTTCATTCCGCCACTTCCTCCCGCCACTTCCTCTCGCCACTTCCTCTCGCCAATTCCTTTCTCCCTTATGCCACTTCCTACCACTACTTCATTTCTTCCTTCCGTCCTTCCTTCCTACCCTCCTTCCTTCCTTCCTTCCTTCCTGCCTGCCTGCCTGCCTGCCTGCCTGCCTTGCTTTCTTTCTTCCAGCCTTACTTCCTTCCTTCTTTCCTTCTTTCCTTCCTTCTGCCACTTCCTTCCACCAGTTCCATTTGCCACTCCCTTTCTTTCTTCCACCACTTCCTTCCTTCCTTCCTTCCTTCCTTCCTTCCTTCCTTCCTTCCTTCCTTCCTTCCTTCCTTCCAAAATTCCGAAATTCCGAAATTCCGAAATTCCTTCCGAAATTCCTTCCAAAATTCCTTCCTTCCTTCCTTCATTCCTTCCGACACTTCCTTCCTTCCTTCCGACACTTCCTTCCTTCCGACACTTCCTTTTACTACTTCCTTCCTTCTGCCACTTCCTTCCTTTCTTTCCTTCCAAAATTCCTTCTGAAATTCCTTCCGATATTCCTTCCTTCCGAAATTCCTTCTTTCTATTAATTTTTTTTTGGCATCAATATCTAACCTTTTTTGGCTTTAATCAAGTTTTGGGGTATATTTCAAACTTTTCTGTGTTCAGTTTTTTTTATTCACAATGACTTTGTTTTCTTTACTCTTCTGTGTTTAGACTGGATCAAAACACCCATTAGCTGAGATGACCCCCCCTGGCTGGGTATGAATGTGCCAGTCCTTCCCTAGAAAGGAGTTATCACATCTAAGTCATTTGTGAAGAAAAACTAACACTTGTCTTCCGCAAACGATTTGCCTCTTTTCCCTTATCTCAGTTAACACCCAGTTTGTAACCTAAGATTTTGAGTGTGCACTAGGCAGCTACTGCATATGGTCCATCATTAACAGTTCACCAGAAATTACATAAACAGGATACAATGCTCCTGTAACTAGAACAATGTCAAGCCCTTGCATCAGTTGCACAGGACTCCACCCTGAAAGCTACTCTTCTTTCACTGATTATCTCTCTGAGATAATTAACTCAGTATCTATACCAGATTAACTGAAAAAAACATCTAATGTGTGAGACAGGCTGTGTACAGAAAAGCTGAGAACAACCAAAGACATTCCTAAGACAGGCTGGCTTTCATGGCAGTATCCAAGCCCAGTCCCAATACCAGCCTTGGCTCCACCCCCATACTTTAACACCCCAGTCTTCATTTGCATGTCTGTTTCATGATTCAGATGGAAAATATCCTTTATCTGGAGGTTTATTTTGCAACCAAGATCCAGCATGAGGCCAGAATGACAGCTTAAGATACAATTTTTCTGTTGGATATTTGAATTGACATGTACATGGTATGGGATGTACATGGTGCATCGGCTGCCCTGAGGGTTTGTGAAACAAAGCCTCTCCTCCACCCCTCCCTGCCTCGGCCGCCATTAGCACCCTGGGCTCGCGCCGGAGAGCCCCCTGCAGCCGCGTGGGAATCATCGCACTCGCCCTGCCCAAGGAGAGCCACCAGTGCCCCTGCCGGCTGTGACTGGAACTGCACCAAAGGGAAAAGTGCCTGAGGCCGAGCAGGCTGGTACTGGGTTTCTGGTTCTGTTTGTGGTTAACGCCATAATTGTTGCTATTTTATAGCTTTTTTACACATACTAGTAAAGAATTGTTATTCCTATTCTCATATCTTTGCCTGAGAGCCTCTTGATTTCAAATTTATAATAATTCAGAGGGAAAGGGATAACAATTTCCATTACAAGGGAGGCTTCTACCTTCCTTAGCAAACACCTGTCTTTTCAACCAGGACAGTCTAACAGCTGACTGCACGTTTTTAAAGTGAATGAAGCGTTTAACAATCAGCTCAAAAGCCCAAATAGAAAATATTATTCAAATTGATAGAAGAAATGAGTGTTAATATCTTCACAAATTACTAGATCTGAAACCACCAATCAGGTTCTGGGACAATGGGTGTGGAGGTCTTTATCAACATCAAATCCCCCAAGTTTGTTGCAGAACTGAGCACACTCTGAACTTCTGAAATTTAGGGGGAAATATACAGGCTTAATAGATTTATCGATATTGTCTTCGGGCTTAAAGCTAATTTTAATGGTCATACAATGCATTATGAGGGTGGAGTACATGTTTAAGGGGGAACATCTAGTAGGCAGTTCGGGAAGCCTGTACCTTCCTAGTACCTCAGCCAATGGGCAAAGGAAGATAGCAACATGCAGCTGGGAGTTTAGTGTAAAAGGAGGCTGCATCCTCCAAAAACTCAAGAGAAACCCCATGAGATTATTGCCTAGTGGAATCTCTCCCTTATATCAAATACAGTTGATTCTTGCAGGATTCCTCTGTCTCCTTTGTGGACATTGGCTTTTTACAGCATGATTTTCCACACACAAAAATCTGCAAACCTAGTGTTGATTATCCCCAAACGAACAAATTGGACAATGGCAGTGTTAAACATATCAAAAATAGCAAAGAAGAAATATTGCCTTAAGTCAAGGTCATGCCACCCAAACTGCAATAAGTTTTTACAAATGTATTTTTCCATAAAGGGCAAACATAATTTCCTTTAGCAGGGTCTGTAGCTTATTATTCTCTACAATCATTAAGACATAATTTCAGACAAAATGTTTCTCTTTGAAAAACAGAACCACTGGAAGTATAAAACAAGTACATATTTCCATTCAGGGCACTAAGTTCCAGTTGAGTAGCTGTTTGATCCTTTGAAGACCTATACATGTGTATTTTATGATCTACTCAGTCTTCTGGGTTGTTTTCCCCCTTTTATTACACCTGCATCATTGGAACAAAATTCTGGCATAATACTACCAAATCCTTTCAAGACTCTTCATGTGTTCTGTGACACATGTTAAAATGGTATCACCAGGGATAATTTTAATCAATTAGAGATTCTGAGTAGCGACCAAGCTATATTCACACACTACAAAAACACCTGTGTGCTGTCTACAAAACATGCTCTAGTATGTCTTAGGAACAATCAGTGTGAAGGAACATAATTAACTTATTTGAAGGGCAAGAGGCAAATCAGCCTCATGGTGTCTTCATTCACAATCATTAATTTCACTGATGACAGTAAAGGCATAATGAAAACATTTTTGAGAAGATTATTCCCTCATCATGCATATTTGTTGTGAGAGAAAACTGCCATGTGGTCTCTTATACTGTCACAGAAATGCATTTGGACCTGAACAATTATCGGTTGTACAGTTCTCCTTCTAAAACTCCATCTCAAAAACACCAGTTTTTAAAAATTGATCACTCCTAACCATAATAGTTTTTAATCATTCACTTATTTCCTTTGTCATTCTTTCCCTTAGTGAGAAGGTGGTGGCCCTTCTACTGGTACAAAAGGTATTCTTGGAGATAGAAGTTTCTGGCTCTTCCCAGAAAAACTTGTGCCAGTGTCTCCTCAACATCCTGTGATGAAATCCATGTCCAGCACAAACTGAAAAGATTTGGTAACGTTACAGATACAATATGAAATAAAATGGCTTCCAAATAACATAATAAAAATATACAGATATTAGCTAAAAAGTTGTAAACAATTGGAGCAGACAGCACATTAAGTCTTTATGGATTAGCCAGCCAAGAGTTTTGGGTTTCTCCTTTCATTGGAGAGTACTCTTAAAGACTTTTAAAAACACAGTATGAAAATATATAAGATACATTGAACCCATCATTTCCTCATCTAGGAAAAGCATCATAACTTGGTACTCCTCATGTGATATAGCTATAAGTTGGGAAACTGCTAAAGTCATCAATGTGATTTTTTATAAACCACTCAGCAGTCTTAGCTGCAACCTGGACTGTTTTTCATATCATGAAATAAAGCTTAACAGCCCTATAATCCACCTTTGTTTTCCTAGTTCTGCCCACTCATTTCTTCCTCCCCTTCCTTGATTAGAAACCTGTATTCACACACAGATTTTCCACTTCCTGTTACAGGAAAATATTTAAATCATATCTTTGTCCTGATACTATATATTGTCTCCATAACATCTATAAGAAGTTTACTAGTTCAGTAAAATCCAATTACAAATGTACTTCAGCTACACACAGTGACAAATGATTCCGTTTTAGGCACTGCAATATAAGAAAAATATAATGCTATAAGAAAGGGTCCGAAGGAGGATTACCAAGATGGTGAAAGACCTAGAGGGTCTGTTTCTTACACATCTTTTTTATAGAATACTAATGCCTAAGAGTATAGTTAAATTAACTTATTTGGTGTCTTTCTCTTTACCCTTGACACAAATCTAGCAGCATTTGGAAGACATCTCTTTGTACTCCTTACCAAAACACGGGTTTCATTTTTTAATCCATTGAAAATGTTTGTCATTTATAAGCATTAATAATATTACTTCAAAGCAAATTTGAGTTCAAAGCAGAAATATTATGCATTTTTGTGTCTCCTATTGAGCTCATGCTTTCCTTAATGTTCCTACATTCATTCCTGAAGTTGAAATCCTTCCACAGAGACATGCTCATAAAACCTGATGCCTGACTAGCATATGCGTAATTCAGATTGTAAAATTCTGCTGAATCAGTGTGCATATGAATTTTGAAGAAACATGTTTTCATAATCACATCCATTCAACAAACAGCTGGAAGAAGAGACATGTGAATGCTGTAAGGCCTGCTCTTGTTATAACAAAATAATTTTCCAAATTAAGAATGGGCAGTTACATATACATCATACATCACGAAGTCTGCATCTGAAAAAGCTAGCCATGTCTTTGTTTACCTGATTTTCCTCATTTCTTTAGCAAGTAGAATTTTACCATTTGTATCACCAAGCCCCTCATTCACTCTCAAATTATGTAAATCCAGAGGATAAGCACAGCCCTATTGAAGTGCTATGCTAGAAGGCAAAACAGTTTAATATGATTTAAGCTTAAATTGTTCCTGCTTTTGCTTCTCTCTCAACTTTTAACACCTCCTTTCAGTTAAAGAGACAGAAGAAATTTGTCATCTTTTCACCCCTAGACTTTTTGCAGCCACAACTTCTTTATGTGCTGTTCTTTGCACAGTGTGCAGGGTTTCTCAGAGCCATTCATGTTTCCACCACTGGATTAATAGAAGCAATTCACAATTTTATATCTCCACATAGCAGAGGAAAGTGCCTTTGCTAGTGATGTGAGAAAACCTAGAGGTTTCAAACAACTGTAAGATTCTGCGCTGCCTTCTGTCATTTTTTTTTTAGCTGCCCTGAAGAGGTTCCAAACCCCCTGAGAGGGGAGCCCAGTCTCCATGTCTAACCACTGCGCAACTCTTACCAACATATTTTAATTGAAGCCTTGAAGCATAATAAAGATGCAATTCAGAAATATCTTAAATTTATTCTTTAAATTCACCCCAACTGAAAGTTACTGGAAAAATTATGAGGAAAATCCAGCTTTAATTTTGTTTTCCTTCAAAGATATTTCAGTTCTGAATTCAGATAAGAGCAGAATATCAAGGCTATGCTGATAAGTAAAGGCTGATCATTCCTTTCAAGAGAATAAAAAATATGAGAGTTCATGGTGATGACCACTTATCTTTTATGGCTTCTCAAGGGCATTGACAAAATGTCAATGTCAATGTTGGCCAGTCAATAGGCTCCCACAGACAGAATAACTAGAACACTGTACTCAGAGTATTCAGACCATCAGCTGAGAAATGGGGTGAAATGAAATTGAAAAAAATAGCTCTCACTGGAACTGGTCATTCAAAAATTCCTGAGAGATTTGGGAGAGACTGTTTCTGTCATCACCAAACTTCTTTTTGGGTTTGGTTCCAAAAGAGTCAAAACCTTCAGCTGTTTGGGATTTTCCTGAATACTCTCCACTGGAAACTGTTGGAGCCTCCAGATAATTTACATATTTCTTTAAAAATAGGACAGACTCATCTGTTCCAGGTATCCTTGTACTGATATTCACAGCCTACAGATTTGAATGTGAGGTAGCCATGACAATCCTTCCACAGCCTACTACTGAATGATCTCCAGCACTGCCTTCCCCTAGGTGACTGCTATACATGCTGACAGCAGAGTCCTTCAGCCTCTGGAGATAAAGCTCTCAACTCTGGAAACTGCTGTGCTTGTCAGCCTTCTAGCCCCTCATCCTCTACAAGCTTTAGAACAGGACTGAAGATTAATTCATAAGGAAAATCATAACAATATAGTATTGTTACAGAAGCATTCAAGTCAACCCAATTAACAGAATGATCAATGTAAGAGAAACTGTCTGTCATTTCTAATTGCACTTTTAGGATGTCTCAGATTTTACCCCAGTTTTTTCTCGTTACATTTTCTTATGTACCTCGTTGATTTTCTTACATGTACTTGATTTTCCTTCCCAACAGATCTGCATTCAGAGTAAACTGTCTCTTCACACTCACTGCAAGATCCAAAGGACAGTCAGTAGTGTTTCTCCTATAGCAGCTGCCTACTATCATGTAGGCATTCTTATGTGATAACACTCCGAAACAGAAACAAAAGGAAAATGTAAAAGCAAGCAATAGATCATTTCAGTTCAGCTGTCAGACATCCTCAGAGCCCAGTGATATAGGAAGTACAAAGAAAGTTTTGAAAAAACATACCAAAGGCTAAAAGAAAACCTACAAAAGATGAATATGAGAAATGAAGGTGAAGACATGAGCCAAGTCATCAGCTTATACACATTGCTGGAATTTCCAGCTCATCAGGAGATGTTGCTTAAAACCAGTCTTAGAGTGTACTGCTGTCCTACCACTTCTTTTTTCTGGATGTTACACTTTTGCACCAGGTAACAGTACATGCAGTTTTCCATTTAGCATCACACTGAATCACTCAGCAAGTGTAAAATTCAAGGCAGGACCTTACTAGCCATCTAGGTTTCCCTAGGTGCTGCCAGTGTGTGGCTCCTAGACATAAAAAGCAGTTTGCCCCTCATGTTACAAAGCCCTCCAGGCCAGCAGTCAGCATCCACTGGCCAAAGTTATCAGGAGTAGCAGCTCAGCAATTGCCATAAGCCAATCCCTGAAGTGACTTCTTGGCCTCTGCAGAGCTCACATCATTTCTTAGACATGAGAAGGTCATGAAAGCCCATTTGCAAAATTGCTGCAAGGATGCATACCATCAGGCATGCAGCTGGCATGTAACAGTAAGAGCCAAAAAAAGAAAGTTCAAAATCCCACAGGGCACAAAACTTAGTCCTATAATGCTATGTTTAAACAAACTGACATATTGTATTCTTAGTATGTCATTGATACAAGAAATTATTTGACTTGTAGAACATACTTACATCTTTCTTCTCAGGCTTACAGAAAGTCTCCCATAGAAAAAGATGCTGAATACAAATCTTGCTAATGTCACAGTTATGCACAGAGAAAATAAGACAGTACTCAATGTAATGCACTGACAATGCAAGCAGTCCAAGGCACTCACAAATGCACACAAACACAACACAATCATTCATCCTGGGAACAATCTTCTTGAAGCAGCTGAAGACCTGTGGCCAGAGAAATGTTCAAAATTAATTACGAACAATCATGGTAGCAGCAAGGGAAATGGGAAGAAAAGTAGAGCTGCAAACAAAACTACAGTATCAGCCCCATATTTAGAAAAAAACCTAGGAGCATATTTACCTTCTCCCTGTTCTTGTGTCTCACATTATCCAATGCTCTTTTACACAGATCAGCACAGAAATCTCCAAATCAATATTGTTCACTAAACTCTCATAACTTAAACCCACCTTGCCTGTGACTCTGACCACCACACCTCAGTTTCCTGTGGTTGTGATATACAAGTACACATATAACCTGTCCTCTCATTGCTGCATTAAAGCTATAATCTTCAACAAAGGGTGATAGCAAACAGGAGTGGTGCCTACAATGCCTTAGCCAATAAAAGCATCACACTGGCTTATCTGCCAGCATGCTCAAGGGTTCCAGAGCAAGAAAATTAATCTGTCAAAGACCCCCACTGAGCCTGCCTCCCACAAGGAAGGAGTAAGGTAACTACATCTGGAGGATGTAATATGGACTCTTAATTAACAGGATTCACATTTCTCTTCAGTCTGCTCCAATGGAACAGATTATTAGTAATTCTGCAAGCCTGCAATTCATTTTGTTACTACAGCATAAGCAAGCAATACAAGTTAGAACCAGCAGATCCTGCAGAAGAAACAGCATGATATTTATTAGGATTTCACCTTCAGTGGCCAATATTTCTGTCCTTACTCACAGAACTACTAGTAATATCAGAGAGTAGGACTACCATTAGCAGCAAAGGAGATTGGGAGCAACAGCAGCACAAGTTGGTCCTTCAAAGGGGGAAACAATCAGTAGAATCGTTTTTCCCTGGGAAAAAAGAAAAAAACCACCAACCAGGTATCAGGAAAAACCTCTTTCAAACCCCCTAACAAAAACAGAGAGATGATTCACAAATAATTTCCAGTCCTCTGTGATTTACTCTTACCTCTGTGATGTTTTCTTATATTTTCTCCTGCAGGAAAAGAACGAAATACAATTAGGATGAGAAGGCTTCACAGATAAGGAGGAGAAAAGGAGAGGGTCAGACATCAGGGGTAATTCAGTGAAATCACTTCTGCCATAAGATTGTCCCAAACCTGATGTAGCCATTCCCTTCTATTAACCTCAGTGGTGGTTGCCACTAAATTCAGGAGAAAAAAATTGTCTTGGCTTGTGTGCACATATTGCCCTTTCTTCTGAGAAGTGTTGCTGCAACTAGGAGAAAATCGTCTATTATTCCAAATGACTTAGCAGGAAGTCCAAGTGTCAGAAACTTACTTGTACTTACTAGTTGTAATGTTTGACTCTCATCCAACAGATAAGTAAGATAAGATCTGTGCAGATCCCATTAACATGGAGTGATGAAATGTATGCAACCATATTGCTGTAGTGACCCAGTGGAAAACCCCAGTGGTTTTAGAGTAGTGTCTCTCTTAAAAGAAAGTTTAGGTCCTAGCAAGTTCTCTACTCCAACAAATTTCGGACACCATAGCACAGAGCTTCACTTCGTTGCACCTATTTTGAGACCATATAGACCTTAGCCCAGGACTAGGAATGGCAAGAGCAGATAAGCATACAGGACTCCTTCTCCACCCCAATACTTACATGACATCAATTACAGCAAAGGCTGTAAACCTCGTATCCACCCCAATACTTACACCACATCAGTTTCAGCAAAGGCTGTAAACCTCTTACTCTTCTTAGCATGTTGAATTTTGTCTTCAACAGCAGGCAATGATACAGACTGCCAATGCACAGAGTAAGGCAATACACAAAAAGGCAGTACTTGCTTTTCTGCATAGCTATCTATGTGGCAATACAGTTACTTACAGGGATGTATCAGCACTGTATGTTGCCTGTGAGCTGCTCTTTCTGCAGCTGTTTCGAAAGGCTTTGCACAGAGGCTGGCAAAACTGCATTAATTTACTTGAACTCAGCTCTGCTTTTATGTTCTAATTATCAATTTTATGTTCCAATTAACAATATTTAAACTTCACAAGTAGTTACTAAAACAAGTTTCAATGTGGAATATGATGAAGTGGGCCCTGTTATTTAGCAATACACTAACAGACATTCCCAACATTTCCAATGTGTAGGTAATATTGTCAAAATAGGTATATGGCTATTAGTATCGAATTTGATTTTTCATCTCTGATACTAATGTAAATGGGAAATTGTGGCTAGGGTGGGCCTAGAAAACCCAAACAAGGGGCAATTTTCCTTATAAATAAGAAAAATGGCAAAAGGAGTGTAGTGCTATTTTCTACTTAACAGGCGCCATGAATAATGTCTCCTGACTGTAAAACGTTTCATCCAACAAATATCTTTACAAATTGTACTTGTGGTTGTACTCACGTCTATATTCTGACCATGGTGGAATCATAAAAATACTAGCTACTTTAAAAAATATTTCATTTACAATTTACTGTGTGAAAAATTCCTCATTTAAACTTGAAATTAATCAAAGGAGTAAAAGAGAAAATATTCATAGCAGGATCAAGTTTATAGCTTACTGACATTAAGAATGTTACACATAAAAGCAGAAACCCTACTGGATAAATCTTGTTCTATGAGAATTTTTCATTTTCATTTTAGAAGTATGAAAAGTAGAACTTTTGTTTTGGAGAGTGTACATTAGGAAGTCTGTATTCTGACAAATACAGAACTTCATTATGTTTTCTGGCAAAAAAAAAAACAACCTGCTGAAAAATACCCCATCTGATTGGCCATTCTAATCCTCACTAATTAAAAGATTTTATTCCTAAGAAATCTAAATTTTTTTATCCAAATTTGCAAATATGGAATTATTTGCAAGTGAATTCTTTCCCCTGAGAGGCTCTTATGCTTCATTCCAACACTCTGAGAACTATTTATCACTTCATTGGTTAGTGACTTTCATAAAATGTTAAAAAAGTTTCTCTTTCAAACATTTGAGCAAAGACAAAACTTATTAACTCCAGTCTTAGGGTGTTCTTTACATTTGATTAATAACATGATTTTTCTGATCAGTTATACCTTTAATGTTCCTTTCATTCAAGAATATTTTTAATACATTAGAAAGCTGTACTATCACAGATGATAGTACTAGGAAAAAAAGAATTTGCCTATATCATAGAAATTTTTAAAAACATACACAAAATTTTTATTGTTGTTATTATTTCCACACCTGCAGTCCAATCACAGTTAAGGTTTGCATATTCCAAAATGGTGTCTGTATTTCCATTCACTGACTGAGTTTGTATTTTACACTTGAAGATAATATAACTAGAGGAACACTTGTTTATAGATTCAATATCACCACTGCATGCACATACTTTAAAGGAACACCATTAGCAAATTCCAGCAAAAAAATTCTGTATTCTTGAACTTCCAGCATTTCAAAAAACAAGGTCTAACAATTCCACTCACCATTATAAAAAGATGGTGTTGATAACATATCTTTACTTACTGTTTGTAAGTAAAGTATTCAGTTTGTTTTTGGAAACACGGTGTCAACATCTATCTTTTTTATGGTTACAAATCACCACTTAGACATGCCTTCCATTAAATGAGACCATTGGGAACAAAGGAATTAGAAAGTACTTCTTTAATACCACAGCCAGCATCAGAGATTGGCTTGAATCAGCAACCACGTCTGCATTAACAAGAGGAAAATGGAGGGAGGTGGATTTAAGTTTGGTTGTGTTTCCGGTTTTTGTTTGGTTTTTTTGGGTTATTTTTTCTGAAGGGTTTTGTTGTGTTGTTTATTCAAAAAAAAAAAAAAAGTGGGACAAGATATCTTGATTTATGTCCCCAGGATGAGTCTATGAAGAGAGGAACTAGCTATAAAATTGCTTTTAGAAGATGCTCTAGGATAAACCTGAAAACAGGCTCACTTCCAGTCAGGCTCAAGGGACTTCTGATTTTTTGAACAAACCCAAGCTATACCTCTTTCCCAAGAAAGGGAGAATGAGAGAGATTTAAAGGAGGTAATGTTACAGCTTCCCACACCTGTGGGCCATCCTGTGCTCATGCCTGAAAAGAGGCTTATTGATATTACCAAATCTATGTAAGTTTACTTTCTTTTCTCACTGCACACATCATGCTTGAACTGCCACAACCATCTATTCCTGTTTCCTGCTGTGGAACATATTATTCAGAGGTTTACATTTAGCTCACACTAGAAAAAATTAATTAGAACAAAGCAGATTTTTTTTTCATGCTGAAGAGAATTAGCAGGTGAGTCACACTAGGTAGGCCATATACAACCATAAAAATAACTTCACTGAACTTAATGCAGTTACACTTGCATGAGCATAGTATGAAGTATAGCATATAGAACTGAGTAAGTCCTAGTCCAAGAAGGCTGCTAGAGCCTGATGAAAAATTATAAAAGCAGTAAGAGACTTAAAATAGATATTGAAAAATAGAATTGAAGTGGTGCTAAAATTACATTTTTTAACTCAAAAGCCATGAAATTTACAAGAATGTTGAGCCAACTATTCCAGTATCTCCTCTTCTGAGGATGAATCCTTCTTGCAGCCAGATAAATAAAGACAGTATACTGGCCCAAAATAAAATTAGGACAGATTTTTGAAGGTATTTAATCATCAACAAGATGTAGCTATCTACAGCTCTATAGCTACTCAGTTCCCACTATAATAAATAGTCATACAAAATATCTTTTTGTTCTTTGATGCCCATCAACTCCTCTGCATCTATGAACCTGGAAATGAAGAGAATATAACAGAAACACACAAAATCTGTGCCTGAATTTGGGAGTGACGTTCTCAGCTCTTAGTCTTCTGTGGGAGTTAAGTGAGTTGATCAACTGAGTAGCTACACAGAGAAGGGAGGACAGAGGGATTGGGGGAATTAAGCAAGTCTGTAAGCTGACCTGGTTTTGCCCCTTAATCATGCAACTCATAACAGCAACAAGCTATATCAATTGCTATTTCACTCCTACACAACATCTGAAAAATTACCTAAAACCTTAATTTTTTTTACCCATCATAGTGGTTTGGTTAATGTGGTGTTATTCCACATTCATTCCACAGGGTTTGGTATTAATGGCATAATTTGTGGGTGCTTCAGAAGTAATAGGAGTTTGTCTAGTTTCGTCCTTGAAAATCTATACTTAAATTTGAAAGTTAATAATAATCTCATGTTCTGTTCACACTCTGCTACAGATTAGGGGCTGTATCTGCCCTTGACAAGATCTCTGCAGCCTTCTACCTTCAGTGCAGTGATCAGATTGGGTCATCAACTGGTGGATGTGTGATTGAAGGCCCAAGGTACAAATATTTAAATGCAGATGACACTTCTCAATGGGTTGATATTTCCCAGCTCAGGAATGACAAGTGCCAGAAGAATGTCCTTATCTGGCTAGGATGGTGGAATGGCTCCATTTTTAAGGCTGAAGCTCACAATCAGCACACACAGTGGCTTCATCTAATATGTTTTGTTTTGCTTGGCCATTGCAATGAGTTCAGAAGGTACACACAGTTAGTCAAAGCAGTGTAGCAAGCTGGATAGATCTTCTGAAGTCCCTAAAACTCAGTGGCCTGTGCTCTCTTTGTGAGAGTGCATAAGCTTAGATCTAGCCCAGCACATGTTTTCAGGTTGGATCTGGGTTTCTTAGTGATAAAGAGGGTAACAACTTCTTAGGGCACCAAGAGACTAGCAAGAAATGAATATTGCATTAGTTAGAAAAAGTTATTACCACCAGCTGCCTTGTATGCAGTACCCTGCCACAGGACTGCACTCCCACACCCTAGGTGGCAGACACAAGGACACCTCTGGGCATCAGTTGCCTCAGTGCAAAGTTCAACCTTTCAGCTAAAATTGTTGACAATGGTGACTTCTGGCAAAGATGCCAAATTTTGTACTGGCACATCCAAAGTACACTCCTAAGTGCCCCCTCTGCAGTGGAACTAGAGAGGGAAAACTGCCAGTTCATAAACTCCTTGAGCTGATGAACAAGCCTCGTCAAAACTTGCCTGCCAAACCCTTAGTGTTGCCACTGACACTGTAAAGTGTGATTAGAGAAAAGGGACCATTCCTCCTCCTGAAGAAGATAGTTTTGCAGAAGCTGCTTCTTCAGAGGAACAACAATTGTTTAGGGAAACAGTTGCCACAAGATAATATTTAATATTAGTAGTTCATAGGCTCAATGAGAAAGAAGGACTTTTCCTCCTGTATTTAAAAAGCTTTACAATTAGCATGTGTAAGACATGAGGGGGGATCTTAGTCAGATGTTAACAAAAGCACACAGCAATGTTCTTTAATAGTGGAGTCCCACTACATCCATTGCTCACGCAAGCTAGGGCTATTACTATCTGCTTCCCTACAGGGCTCCTATGACTAACTCATTTGGAAATAGAGAAAAAAGCCACCTTACTGGAGTGAAATATCCATCTCATAACACACACATTCTCTTAGATCCTTTTTCTTTCTTTCTTGCCAGAACTGGGCTTCTGATATTAAAAATTGTGTTAAGATAACAGTATTAAACTCCTATTTTGTAGTTTAGCAAATCAACAGTGATATAAACAATGAAATTAAGCAGAAGAGAAAAATGTCTGTCTACAAGTCAAATCTGGAATATTTTTTCTGCTCCTTTTTTACACATTGGTGAATCTATGTTTTTTCTGAATGACATCCTTGCACTATCTTTTTCTGTAAAAGGCAACCACAATTCATGTTTTCTGCTTTTGTCCCCAGGCCCTTCCAGCTCATGGGTCCAGAATTTCCAAGTTTATCCCTTAGTGACTCTATACAGAAGGACTTAAGAGCATTTCCAGACTTGCAAGCTACAGTGCCATCTCTGGTCAAATCGCAGTGGCATAGCATTTTGTACTGGGGATAGGCATTGTCGCTCTGTGCCTCATTCCAAAGGAGAGGTGGGTGGTGGCTCAGATCAAGCTGACTGAGAGGACCACTTAAATAAATTGAAAATCTTCTCTCCCAGAAGCTCAATAGTCTCAATCACCCAGTGCATTACCAAATAATCACCATCACCACAGGATTAGGGATGAATTTATGTTATATTACCAAAGTCATTATTACCAACCAAGTATAAGTCAACTCAAAAAACCCCAGTCTCACAGCACAGACTACTGCATCTGCTAAAGCACTGGATCCCATGAGAGCCCTGACCAGAACTCAGAAATATGTTGAGATGACAATACTATATTGATGGTATAATGTCATTAGTTCCTGACAGGTTTTTAATTCTTTTATTTAAACAGAATGACTCCCTTTCTTGTTTTACTCACACTCCAGTCAATAATAACAAAAAACAAAAGTTATTTTTTCTGCCACATAAACTGTTTATCAGAATACCGTGCTAAGTTAAAACAATACAATCTCAGAGACTATGAACAGCAGAGGAGAAAAAACATTAAGAAGTGAGTGAGGAAAGAAGGCAAGATTTCAGCTGATACTTGAAATTTGATGGAGGGTTTATGCGGAATTTTTAAAAAACAAGGGAAATCATTTACACTTTGGCCCTGAACTACATGGGAACCTCCTGAAATCATAAGAGGATGAGTCAGTCATTTGACTCATTTGAAGTAGATTAGAGAAGCCTGTGTGCTCTGAAGTATGGGTATGCATGATGGAGGTACACAAAGAAAAGAAGAGCATACAACCTGAAACTGGTAAAATTACTTCAGTAGAAATGGAAACAAGACTGTTGAGAAACACAACAGGTCACAATTAGTAAATTCAGTATGTAAATAATTCAAAGCAAGAAAATATACTGTGATTTTTTTTTCCAAGGAAAACAACATTTTAATAAACTTTAGTTAATTGGGCTGACCATTGGATTTCACCAGTCTAACTACTGTTTTCTAAAGCACGACAAAATAGAAACTTAGAGCTTCATCTCCAAAAATTATTGCAATCATTAGGACATACGATCAATTGACACCTCTTGTGCTACCGATTAACCATGACCTTTTGCAATTGTAGGGTCTTACCTGTGGCTTAGAAACCAGTTTCCTACTTGCTCATTTCATGTCTAATGTATGTACTGAGTAGGTGTTAATCATAGCTGGCAAGGCAACAAGTTTAAATTCTTCTTACAAAATAGCCTCTGTGATCACAGTCAGCCAGGAATTTCTTCTGCAGTATAAGCTCAAGATAGCTGAAATCCCTTCTCCACCCATTTAGTAAAGAGTGAATAGAGCCTAGAGGTATTACAAATGGGTGTTATGGATATGATCAGAGTGGACTGAGTCTAAATTTGTTATTATACTATATGGTCTCTTGAGAGTTGATAACCTTTAATTGAGCTTGAGTACGAATTCCTCTGTTTTCCACACAGAGTGCTGGGCACCAAGTCCCTAATAAAGCAGGATTCAAGAATGGAGAGGGGGAAGGAAGAAGGGGGAAAGTAGACTGGTAAGATGGGAGTTGCTTTTGTGATCTGCTCTTGCAGATAATAAAGATACAATTGACTTGATCTATTTGGTACTACAGACTCAACCCATGGCTTGTGTCTGTAGTACATGTCTGTAGTCATGGCTTATCTCCCAAGGCTAGTGTAAAAGCAATCCCCTACTGACTTTGGGCAGGTCTATATACAATTATAAAACTTTTATTCAAGCAGTAATATGACTGCTGTATTAAAGGTACTTTATTTTCCGCTGACATAAAAACTATTTTTGATCAATTGACATAACTTTGTTTAACTTCGTTTGAACAAAGGACAATCATGGCTTGCTCAAACTCTGATAAATAACATCAATTATCAGAAGAGAAAAGTTAACTTCAGTATGTAGTATGTACAGTATGTATCCTGAAAGAGGAGAAAAAGCATCATAGGAAAGGTTTACTTAATTGATTTGTATTGAATACTGTGTGCTTAGGTTGGTTTTGAGCAAGATAGTCAGAGGTACAAGGTTCCACAAGGAGCAGAGGGAACACTGCAGGGACAACTTCATGCTTCACCTGTATCACCAAAGTTTTCAATACCACCAAATCATAAGGGTAAATTCAAATTCACTGGTGAAATAGCTTTGTAATGGAAAATAGACTTGACTGGGGTTTTAACATATTGGCTTCTTAAATACAAAAGAAGTCAGCAAATTTAGTTCTATAAATTTCTAAAAATATTATTTTACTCATGTAAAATTATTTTACATGAGTAAAAATTAATTATTTTACTCTCTCTGTCTTTCTGGGACCAACTTAAAGTTGCAGAACTTAATGTCCAGCATAAGCAAGAGGACTACTGGGGATACAAACAGGTCATATGGCCAACCCAGGACAATTTTGTACATAGCCAGTACAACTACTGACATTTTCAAGTTATTCCTCTGTATTTACTCAGTTTTCCATCACTTCTCATGCAAAAGACCAAAAAAAAAAAACAAACAAAAAAAAACCCCGAAACCATAAACAAAGAAAACCAGCCACAACAACAACAAAAAAACTCCTGCTATTTTATTTGGTGTGGATTCAGCTGAGGAAAAATATGAAGTAAAAAGGAAAATTAGTCTGCTTCTGAAAATCTAACCCTTTGAAAGAACATGATCTACTGCTCATTCTGCTTTTTCACAGTACACAACAAGAAAATTCTCTTGTACTTCATGCAAATCACACTCTCAAGGGAAGTGTAGGCTCATAAAAATACAGTTACAAGCGCATTTCAGGAAAATAAAGTCCAATAGTCTAAAAAAATATAGAGCTGTTCTCTGTACTCATCCTTTAAAAGTTAAAAAAAAAAAAACACAAACAAAAAACCCAACAAAAAGCACCACATTATAGGATATGACCTTCACATATTATTATTTGAAAAATAGATATATATTTAGCCTGTCTGAGTTCTACTATCTGGCTGGCCATTACAAACGACTTAGAACTTTTAGCTTTGAAATTAATAAAGGTGATGACCTGCAAAGTACAGGATGGTTGGTATTTCAACATGCATATTCTGTAGTCTCTCCCACTGGAAGACAATGCGGCGCTTAGTGCACGATGGGATCAGAGGGACCAAGAGAGAAGAATACCCTCCACTGCTGTTCAGAGCATAAATGTGCTTTACAGTGTGTTTACACAGGAGCAACTGATGTCAAAAAGTGGGATGCCCCTTCCTTGTAAGCACAATGTCTCAGAAAAAGGAGATACACAGTCTTTACTGGGCATCCTTTAGCTATATTTAATTGTTCATTTCACTAAGAAGAAAGTAATGAAAATGAGTCAACATGGAGTGTACTGCAAATGAGACAAACCAGAACTTTGCAGAGCATGTATATGGGCAATATTGATGTGTCATGATGTGTCATGAAGTACGTAATACTGTTTAGCAGGAATTCCACTCTTCCAGTGGCAAAAAGCTGGTAGACCCTGAAAGAAACAAGGTTTCTTTGTACAGGTTTAAAATACTTTAATCATCACTACTGTGTAAAACTAACACATTCCAATTCTGTAGGAATAAAAGAGACAACTGTCCAGCTTTTATCATGCAGGACAACTCTGTGATGTTATAGCATGCATGAACATGGGGCAGGGAGAATCATTCTTCATACTCTGAGTGAAATATGAAGATGGAAAACATGGACTGGAATTATATCAGGCCAGACAAGCTGTGTGTGTGAAGTCACTAAACAAATTTGTATCTAGCCCTAAGCTTTTGCAAATCTCTTTGTTGCTATTTTTATACCTAAACGTTGCTTGTTACTGGTTCCCCCTCCAATCTTCCTCCCCCCTGCTGACAGACAGCTGGTGTGACGCAGAATTTTAAATCTCATGGATTTGTGCCAGATCCTTTCCTGACTCTGGGTTATAATCTGAAACACTTGGATTACTGTTGAACAAGCCTAAACACTGGGAGAAAAAATTTCTACACAAAGATGCAGTGTTCCTTTTTCAAAAGAAAGTTCCCTTCCCCATCCCCAACTCCAAACTTTCCCCTCCTTCAGCACCATGGTAGATTTCGAAAATTCTTCAAGCCTTTTAGCAACATTACTTTGTGTAGTAACTCAGGACTGCTGCTGTCCTGATAGTACTTCTTTACTAGCAGGCCACATATTAAATGTCACTCTTGGAAAAATGCCATTTTTAAACTTCTCATAGGGAGCCAATGCTCTTTTTCTAGGCTTCCTTGAACTCTGCTTGTCTTCAATAGCAGAGACATTACAGAGGAAAGTAATGTGAACATTGATGGGTTTCTGGGATAGCTAGTGAAAGTGTGTTTCCAGAGGAGAAGTGGTTTCACAGAGTCTCATATCTCCAAAATTGTTGGTTGCAGCAGGATTCATCATCTTTTGCAGGACACCTGCTGCTCTGTTCACACCATTCCGTATCACTACAGCATTATTTTCTGCAGAGAGTAAAGAAGGTTACCCATCTTTCGTTCCTTCCCTCCCTAGGCATGAATGACACAAATGTGATGGCACACAACTGGCTGCACAAGGAACAAAAAAACAAAAGGAAGTTAGGAAAGTGAAGGGAGAGAGGTGGCAGTACTGCAAGCTCAAAAACACTGTCCTGTGGTCTCAGCATGGGAATATCTTGCCACAAAGGAGGAAATTTCAGGAAAGAGAACTGGGATGGGCAAGTGAGTAGATGGGAATAGGTGCTGGGCATGTATCCAGAGAATGAAAAACGCTGTGCAAGACTTTTATTTCTTAAGACCCTACTCCATCATTATCTCACAGGTATCTAGATGGTGCAGAAACCATGGGGGAAGGAGTGGAATAAGTCTCCAGAAGCCTCAGATATAAAGATTTATTAAATAAGTAAGTTCTGTCCTTTCTGCATACCAAGTGCCATGGTTGAGACAGCAAATCTAACTCTTAAAAGTTTTGCTGCTGTAAGTGATGAGTCAAATTCCCTGCCTCTGGCCCAGAGAAGTAGCAGATCTGCCTTCATGTGGAAATAGGTTATTCAAACTGAAATTTGTCATTTCATAGAATGAGTCTAGGTGGGACCATTATGATAATTTACTCCAAGTTATTAAGCAAATTTACATAACTGAGAAATTTCATTCTTCTCCATTGGCAAGATATTTTCACTGCAACAGAACTAATTAGAAACAAGTCTTTTAGAGATCACTGATCATTAATGCAAAAACCTTTCTCAGAAGAGCACTTTGAAGACAGTCTGTACAATATTACCTCTCTACATCCAGTCAAACTGCATCTAAATCAGTAGGCTCCCTGCACATACAACACTAGTGTAATGAGAGAAAGGACAAATATCTGCCCAGATTGCATTAATGGGAACATATGGGAGGAAGAATTTTTATACATAGCACAACAAAAATGTGGCCAAGGTACCAAATAAGTTCCCCCTTACCCTAACAAAACAAAGCAATGGCTTCCTAAAGAAGAGATCCTCATTCTTCTGAACAAAGACATGCTTAGAAGGTAACACAGAAGCAGTATTTTGGGCAGTAGTTGCCACCAGCAGTGTTCTTGCAGAAACCAGGCTTTCCTTCAAGGCCTTCACTAGAATCTAAGAGATGCAAAAAATGCTACATATGTGACACATTTTCAAATGTCCTTAAAAGCAGTCCTTGTCCCTGTGGTTTTCAGCAGAACTCAAACTTCTAAATGACTTGCATATATGTTGTGCTGTAAACTATTTCAATCTGTAAGTAAATAAAACTGTTTACATGTAGGAATCTGAAGAATTCACAAAATTATCTCTTCACACCATCACTTTTTTTTTAATTTTTATTTTTTAAATGCTCTACCTGGTTTTTCTCTGCAACCTTTTTATGAGTCAGTATGCTCTTTTGTAGATGACCTCCCAATTCTCCCTTCCCAGTCTCAACTCCTACAGTTTCCTCTCCTTTCACTTTTCAAGCAAGTCTGAGAAAGGAGAGTTCTTCCATCTGGCTGTAGCTGTCCCTGCTGCATCAGTATGTGTAGAAAAGCAAATCTAAATTGTGTATTCAGACTCTTGGCTTAACAGACACTAGCTTATTGCTAGTGAATCCCTGAAAACCAGCTGCTCCACAAGAGGCATGGGAGGAAGTGTGATCTGAGCATCATAACTGTTCCGCCTTGTAAGGATGCTCTACTTCTGTTCCTTGGCTCTGCCTGCCACAGCCGTAGCTCAAGGGCACTGTATAGAGTTGTTAAAAATTCCACAGATCTTACATCTGATTTGTGCTAATCTTGGTGTTGAAATGAGCTTTTTACCAAGCCAGGATTCATGTTAAAGGTGGATGTTGTGAAACTTTCTGTCTTGGCTAGGAGTTTTGTGCATGAACAGTATCCATCTCTATTAGTGTAAGAACTCACTCCTAATGTGATGACACAGATGACCACTTCACCCAAATGACATAAATAGCTCTTCAGGATGTTTGTATATACATTGTTGTCATTCATTTTTGTATGCTTCTTTATAACTGAACTGCCTCCTACGTCTTTCTTGACAAAAAAAGATCATGACCACCTTCTCCTGCTGCATGCCTAAGCTCACATGAACTCCCACATAACTGAGTGACAGGCATAGAAGTCCTCCGAAAGAAGGCAAGTCAGACTGCTGTGACATGAATTGGAATTCTTGGCAGAGACACAGCCTTTCAAACCTCTCTTTGACAACCATACAGAACCAAGTCTCTCCAAGAACTCTGCAACCAACTTCTTGGCCAGGAAAATTCAAAGTCCTCAATTTCCACCCAACCAGTCATTTTGAGTAATCCTGACTTTAGTGAAGTCAATTGGTTGAGTTAATTACAATGAGTTTCACCAGAGTTTGAGTTGCATTCTTCATCTATTGCAAAATTTTAGTTCTGGTTTCTTTTTATTTAAAATCAACTTCAAATTTAATCTGCTGTTCAAACATCCCAGGCAGTTCCAAACAAATTTTGGCAAAGGCTTGGGTCTGCTGAAGAAAGGATTATTGCTTACCTACAATTCAGATTTAAGTACAACTCTGGCTTGAAGACTGTCAGAGGAAATTTTTGCACCATCATGGGGCTAAATTTTCTTAAGCAACCAATTACTTGTAAAACCTAGTTTAATCAAAGGAAAAAAAAACCTAAAGAAAAGGGGGGGGGGGGGGAGATAAAAAAAAAAACAGAACAAAACAAAACAAAACAAAACAAAAAACACAAAACACAAAAAAAACACTCCAAAGGCCAGGAACTGCATTCTAATTTCACCCCTGACAACACATTGGTATCAATGCTTTCTAGTACAGCACAGGACAGGAGATCAGAAATAGCCTTAGAAATCCTTATGAAACATGTTCTTCTAGAAAAGCTCTGCTAAATTTCTAGTATTTTGAGTGAAATTTGCATTTTTAGAGGTTTCACTGTTTCTGTAGTATCTACTGGGTCAGCCCTAATATGTGAATCTTAAGCTTCCCTCACCTACCAGACAGGATCAGAGTCAGATGTTTTCTAGGATGCTGAAGAGGTTGAAGTGCTTTTTGAGGAAACAAGACAAAAAAGACTGGAACTGGAAAATTTCATGTGAATTGCAGGAAGAAACAGAAACACATTCAATAAAAATCCTTTCAAGGTCTGAGTTGGATTTAATATAGTGTTTGAAACCACCAAAACCTTGCAGATTAGGAGAGGACATCTCCTCATAGCTTTTAAAACACACATGCAGAGGATTTTCAGTGATATCTTCCATCAGGTTCTTTCTGTATGGACTACTATCCCACCAAGACAGTTTTAAAAATGAATTCCAGATATAGAATCTCAATTTCACTTTTACTTAAGGTTTAAATTCATCTTCGTAAACATAACTTTTTTCATTTCTTGCAGGACTGCAATAATTTTAGCAGTGATATTTGAAAAGCACTGAATTTAATATTACAAAGGGAGACTCTTTCTTTTATGATTGTGCTGTTTTTACAACTGCAGAAGTAAGCTTTTTGGGCTGAATGTATTTCATTTGTGCTATCCTCAGAAGAATAAAAGTTCTTTTGTAATTATGGGGGAAATAAATAAAGTATATCTTATATCTTGGTCAACATTTTACTATTAAACACAAACTATTCCCTCTTTCCTTACCTACAGATTCATATATTGACTTAAGATCCAAAATAAAGTCAGTTTGTGGAACAAAGTAACAGAAGGACTGTGGCAAAATGTATCTATTTACTAAATAAATACAATTTCAAACACCATTGTTTTTTATTACTTTTTTCTGAAGGTTCTGTTCTATTTATTTGAATATATTCTCTCCTCTGTCCATTTGCCAGGCATGAGACTAGAAGCTGGCAACACTTCTCTTGTTCCCATTGCTCCTTCACGGTCTATACCGCAAGCAGTATAAAACAAGTTGTTACAAGTTAGTCTACTGGTAAAATTGAACCCTTATTCACCTACACGAAGAAAAATATTATGGATCAAACAGACCCTGACAAGGTTTAAAACTAATCAAGACATCCATACCCACAGTTTACTCAAGCCAGGAATCTCTAGGCTGCACTGCTGCCTCAAGCACATACCCAGCATCCACTTGCTGAAAAGACTTTCCTAATCCTTCTATAAACAGTGACAACCATGAGAAAAGTGATATTTGGAACCTAAGATGTCTACAGAGAGATTTTCTAACATGGTTCTTTGACATATAAGCCCTGTCTATGTCCATCAGGAAAGCCAAATGAGAAAAAGGGTGGCAGCATCTGAATTTAAATATAATTGAAGGTAGCTCCCTTCTGCTCTCAGGGCAAACAGGGCTTCAGTTTAAACCTAGAAACTTAGGACCTTCAGGAGGACTGAACGCAAGACCAAAGAAAGCCTTTGTGCCTCTCTCATCTAATGTATTCTTATTTTTCTTTTGAAAACCAATATATTTACACCCTTCCTAACAAAGTAGGCTTTTTTGATAGACTTCTAAAAATCCTGCTATCTTCTGTGAGCTAAAATATTAAGGGACAAAGTCCACTATGCAGAGGGTGCTTCTGAAATTGAAGAGTTCTAAGTTTTCCTGTTTATGATGGCCACATAAATAAAATTTAATCAGATCAGTATACTGTCACAGGCAGAACCAGCAGTTCCTATGTGACATTTTTCAACTAAGGAATTCTAAAAATATTGTAAAGCACATACAGATAAGACAGGGAAACAGGTAACTCAGCAGTGGCACCCTAATACTTGCCAGATCCAGATCATCTTCAGTCACCAAAGTTCATCTTTTCCCAATGAAATCAGTTGCTTCTTCACCATTAACGTCAAGAAAAAGTTGGTCTTATGCCAAATCCATCACTGGAAGCTCTTCACTGTTGACAGGATACAGGGTGCTTTGCAGAGAAAGCTGACAATATGCCACAAAAGCTGAAATAGTTTCAGATTTTCAGCAAAACCATGATGTTTACAAAGGCACTGCTTTACATATGTTTATACATTATCTGCCCATCAAATTTCTTAGTTTGTTCAATTTCAAGCATCCTATTCATGTCACAGTTCAGAGATTTCTGTTTGTAATCACAGAATGGTTTAGGTTGAAAGGGACCTTAAAGATCATCTAGTCCAACCTCCTTGCCATGGGCAGGGAGATCTTTTATTAGACAAGGTATTCAACGGCCTGTCTGTCCTGGCCTTCAACTCTTCCAGGGATAGTGTATCCACAACTTCTCTGTGCAACATGTTTCATTGCTTCACCATTCTCATAGTGAAGAATTTCTTTCTTGTAACTAAACATTCTCTCTAAAAGTTTAAAGTCATTACCCCTTGTCTCATCATTATATGAATTGTAAAAAATCTCTTTCCAGCCTTCCTGTAGATACCTTTTAGGTACTGGAAAGTAAGATACCCCTGGAGCCTTCTCTTCTTCAGACTGAACAACCCCAACAGTCTCAGCCTGTCTTCATAGGAGACATGCTCCAATCCTCTGATCATCTGCATGGTTTCCCCTGGTGCTCCAGCAGTTTATGATATTGGAGGCCCTAGAGCTGGATGATGCACACCATGTGGGGTCTCACAGGACCTGTTTAGGACATTGATTGAGAGAGATTTTGTGAGTCCTGGAGAGCAAAGGAATCCAGGAAGGCTGTATGTGCTTTAAAATGTATTGTTGAATATTCAGGAGCAAGCTGTCCCCATGTGCATAAAGACAAGCTGTCAGGGAAAAAGATCAGCCTGATTAAACAGAGAACCTATGCTTGAACTTAGGAGGGGGAAGAGACTATATCACCTCTGGAAGGAGAGTGAGGTATTTTGGGAGGACTATAGAGGTGCTGCAAGGTCATGTAGGAAGAAGAGTAGAAGAGCAAAAGCCCAGCTAGAGCTTGATTTGGTCACTATGGTTAAAAACAACAAATACATTGGCAGCAAAAGGAGGGTCAAGGAATGTCTCAATTTGTTGAATGCAAAGGGTAGTGTAGTGACAGGGGAAAGGCAGACAGGTTAGGGTTAGGTTAGGGTTAGGGTTAGGTTAGGGTTAGGGTTAGGGTTAGGGTTAGGGTTAGGGTTAGGGTTA
>JAHLSL010013024.1:182986-207626 GCA_025920805.1 Petroica traversi
AGGGTTAGGGTTAGGGTTAGGGTTAGGGTTAGGGTTAGGGTTAGGGTGGTCAGGCGTTGGAAAACGCTGCTCAGGGAAGTGGTGGAGTCATCAACCTTCGAGATGCTTAAGAGATGTCTGGATCTGGCACTGTGTCATCACCCAGTTTAGTGTTTTAGGGCTACAGTGGTAATGCTGGGTTGATGGCTGGGCTTGATGACCTTAAAAATCTCTTCTCACTTTGATGGCTCTATGAGAGTAACAGCATGGGGAAAGACTACACTGAGAATGAAAGGATTTATTATGTATTTAGCAGTTCAACGTTATAACCACAGCAACTGGGAAGAAGGTTGTAGCCCATTTTCCCTCATTTCTTTCTTCAATGTGTAAATCACAGCAGGGGAACCAGCAGATGCCAGTGATGATATACTACTGCTATAATATCTAAAAAAATTTTTAAAAAGTGGTTTTTTTGGTATAAAAGCAACAAAAATCAAACCAAAAATATCTGCAAACTGCATCTTCCGCTGCCACAAACTAGCACATCTTTACTGAAACTCACAAAGCTCTTTGGATATATGCCTCTGCATTCTTCTTTGTCCTCGCATGCAACGTCTAATCCTAGTGTTGAAAAGGGCTTCAGTGCTCTCTGTTCCTGAGAAATCAGAAGGCAACTGAACTCACTTCATGAAGATTTAAGAATTGTAAGCAACAGATGGATGTTTGTCTCACAGCTAGGGTTCCAAATGCTCAAACAAGAACACCCCAACAGAGCCACCACTGGTCAAACCTCCACAGAGAAACCCTCAGCTTGAAAAGCAACCATGCAATTTTGAAATCATATATTTTGAAATAAGGTCTCCAAGCTCCACTGCTAACACTGACCTGAAAGTGCTCTCAACTAACCTTAACTGATAAGTTTTATGGAGCAGAAGGTCTTGATCTTAGCAGAGTTATTAGTAACTACTGGAGAGTGGAAAGAGGACTCATAGGTAATTGCTTGGAGTCCTACAGAAGTTTTGACTATGCTTTGCATAGGGTCCAAGTCTGGAGCTGAATAAGCTGAATAAAAGACAGTCTTCTGGACAGGATCAATGAAGCAAGGAGGATAGAACAGAACAAGAGATTAAAGATCTTTCTCTGGCAGCAATAGCTATTAAGAGCATTAAGCAAATAATCAACAAATCCCTAAGAAACATAGTTTCTTACAGTGGGAGCACTGCTTAGGTAACTGATCAAGGCAGGCCCTGCTTGATGAAAAAAATGTGCAGAGGCAGCTGGCAGCCCATCAGCAGCCAGGGAGTGAGAGCAACTGTGTCCTTGTGCAGGAAGGCACAGGGTGGTAGAGAAGCATTTCTTGGCATCCATCAGCATTCCTAAGAGATAGACAGCCCTCTGGCAGGCAAGAGCAAATGCCCTCTGATACCCTGAGGGGATATGAAGCTGTTCCAATCTGATTCGTTTATGATGTCATTAAAACTCAGGAGCAGGTCTGTTTCTGGAAGGCCTCTGATGCAAGGAAATCTGCTGTATTCCTTCTCAAGGAAGAAAGGACACTAATGGCTGCATTTCTGTTCTACACAGCCTCTTGCTGTGTGAGCTTCTACAAAGAGAAATCTGGATTAAACTTCTCCCTGCCATTCTGGCACAACATAGGAAAAAAATGGCCAGATTGTCAGTTCTCAACTTTCAGTATTTTCCCCAGAGAGTTTCATATACCTCTAATATGTCATTAAATCTAAATTGATATCTAATAGGTCATGTGTAAAAGACAAAATTTATTTCTAGACCTCTGGTTTGGGACAGACAAAGATTATGCCACAGACAATTTACTGCCCAATGAGACAACTCACCATGCTCTCTTAAACCTGAGGAAACACTATAGGTCCTCTGCCTAGATTATCTTGTAAAGTACAGCACAGAATTATTGCATCATGAATACATACATATCAAGAAAAAACATTTCAGGATATACTGTATTAATATTTTAGCTTGTTCTTAAACAGTAAAAGCAAAAGAAACTTGTATATGGCTTAACAACCAATACCTCACACTGCTGTGCTTATAAAGCAATTATGTTGTCCTAACTAAACCACATCTTGAAGCAATACAATACAGAAAGGAGAAATAAATCCTTCCACTCCACTCCAGAAACAAATTCAATACCTTGTCTGCCTTTTACAGCAATATATGACTCATGTTGCAATTGGCCGGCCATCCTGCAAGACAGAACTACACCAGGAACATGGCAAAAGACAGCCCTCACCAGACTTGCTTCAGCATAATATTAAGGGCAACCAAAAAGAGCCCCAACTCAACCACTGCTTTGCAGCCCTTGGGTTTCCATTCCCTTCAAACCAAGCAGGCTGAAGAAGGGGTGAAAGTTCAAAGAGATCCCTCCCCTGCCCCATACAAAAGCCAGGTGATGAATATTGTTTTGTCTACAAAGTCTTTGTGAATAAACACACCAGCTAGCACTGTGGATGGAAAGAGGGAGAGGAAAGTACCAGAGCTGCTACAGGTGAAGTCCTACCAAGGAGATGTCCAGTAAAATGCTGAGACCTCAGACTGTTTAAATCATCATAGCCCTTCCTATGATGAGATGTCAGGATTTAAGAAGAGATGTCAGGATCAACTTAGTCTGCCTGCTGCAGGCTACAACTCCTCTGGTAGCTTCAGCAAGCAGAATGCTCTCAGTACCTGTGGGACACTGAACTGGCAGCTATTGTGCCTTGTAACTAATTCCGGCAAAATACGGCTTTCAGTTTACTAGTGGCAGAGGAGAGAGGTATTTTCTCAAGTAGTATTTGTTCTCTCCAACATGAAGTTTCTTATTTAAGTTTCAACTAAGAAAGCTGTGCACATCTGATCATTCTTACAGATATACGCATGCATAAAAACAGACAAGCAAAATAATGAAATATTATGACAAACCTCAGTTTGGTGTGTATGGATGCACTAAGTCTCCATAAAATAATTGGGAATGGAAAATCTTCTTTTCCATTTTCATCTAGTGATTAAGAACTCTACAGAAAAAATCCCTCCTCTTTAGACAATCTTGAAACTTGGAAGAAGTTATTTACACTCACATTAGTTACACTCATACACACTCATGACAAAGAGCGTTATACTGAAAAACAGCCTCAGTTTTAGTTATTACACATCTAGAATAAGTCTTACAGTTTTTCTAACTTTCTAAAAGGTAGAAGAGGCCCAAGCTTGATGTATAATCTACAAACACTTCCTTGTACTAACTGCAGGAGAGGTCCTGAACAAGAATGCTGCTTATCTATGAACTCCAGGTAGAATCCAAATCAGCAGGCTCCTAAACTCTATATTAAAGAGAAGTTAAATAAGTCTTAATAAAGGGTTTGTTTTGTGTAGCTCTTCAATTAGGAAGGCTTACTAGACAGCTGTCATCTACTTTGAATAGGTTCCTTTACAAAACAGGCTTCCTGGAATAATGCTTTGAAAGAAACACATGTCAATGCATATCTCTTATATTGCTTGGACTCCTATAGAAGTTTTGGCTATGCTTTGCAAAACATATCATAGTTGTTCACACCGTAACACCCAAAAAGCAGCTCAAGTTTAACTAGGACCCGTTTGTTTTCAACTACTGGCCTACTCTTTTTTTGCTTTTTTGCTTCTGCTATTTCTAAGCCTCCTTGGTCCCTTCTGCCCTACCTTTCCCTTGAGGGCTGAAATCTTAATAACTCTAACATGTGAGTCTGAAGAAAACAAATACAAACATAAAGAGTTCTGAAGACAGAAAAGGTTGTAAATTGACATGGTAACACTCCTCTTTGCCATGGCCAAGAACTGATGGGCAATGGTTGACAGAATTTTACATACTGAGAATATGAAAAAGACCCCAGACATTGTTTCTAAATAAACTAGGCAGACACCACAGGTCTTTCTTTTCTGCAGTGCCAAGCTCTTTAAGCACAGACACTTTTTTTCTGCTCAGGAGGCAGTACAGTGATCTCATGACAAGTCAGGCTTAACATATAAATTAATAAGTACAATCCAATCAGAGGAAGATCAATTTGCTGTCGTTATAAATCCTATTGGAAATGTTTTCCAATTATGCCTTCTCTGCCTATTTTGACCTTATTCATCATGTCAGTGCTAGAAATGGTGGGGGAAAAGTCTTGTCTATGCTGCAGCTAAGGGTAAGATTATTGAAAACAGAGGATTCAATTAAGTACCATTCAGGCTATAAAAGAAACTTTTCTGGTATAACACCTGAAGTAATTCGCATCCCAGTAACTGTTTACATCTTAAAATGCTTCATTAATGGCATTTCTACATTTCCAGCTGCAAATGTTCAATATAAGAAGCAGTTCAATTTAAGGAAGTAATTTGATATTTTGCAAAGATTAAGTCACTGTATTTATGGAGAACAGATGTGAAAACTGCTGGGAGATTTTGAAGGTATAGCAAGAAAGAAAAAATAAAGTGCTACAATAATTTTGACAGTGGGAGGAGATTGGAGGAGATGAAAAGTACTACTTACAAGCCTCGGAGACGAAGCCAGATTTTCTCTATTTGCTCTGGCTGTAGGTATTTCAGAGAGTTGTTCTCAAATTCTTCTATTTCCTTAGTCGGTGATTCCATAGCTGCAGGTTACTACTTTGGTTAAAGCTCTGCAAGGATGGCTGCTGCCGCCACACATGCACACACTCCACCTTTAATGCTGGTGGGGAGCAGTTAACATTTCTGGCATACCCTTCTCCCCCTTCCCTGCAAACGGAACTGTGTGGGCAGCCCTGGAGCACTCAGGTGTACACAGGGGGCAGCTGTGCCAGCATGTCACCATCCTCGGGCTGAGCGAGAGGATCAAAGGCTCAACTCCAGATTGCAAAACCCCGCGGATTTTTTTCCCTTTGTTTTTTGTTTCGTTTTGCTTTTACAATAAGCCAAGGATATAACCCATAATAGCAGCTAAGGAATCTTTATCAAGGGAGGAGGGAAGGAAAATCCCTTGCTGACAAGTGAGCAGGGGCTGCTGTGGGGAGTCTGACGACTGCAGGGATCCCCAAGGCTACGGTCTGCTTTACCATGCTGCCTGTCACTGTGCGAGTGGTAGTACACAGGCCCCTTCTGTCTAGTCCCCACCAGGTCAATCTCGCCCTCCCCTCCCTAGCCATATTTTTTCCCATTTACCAGCAGTGCTGCTGACACGCTTGAAATCTGACAACTGAGTAAGAATACATCTGTCAATGTAGCCCAAGAACTATTTCTCTTTCTGCCTCCCTCTGTACTTCACTCTCTCCCATGTGCACACACATTCACATACATACGATGGAGAATAGGCTATTGGAGAAAGGCTGGCTTTGATTAAAAACCCATCCAAGATAAATCATGGACTAAAAAAAGAAAAGGGGAAATAACAGAAAGTGAGCCCCTCATTTCTGGCAAACGGCCATCTACTTCATTGCAGTCAGTCTACTCTCCTGAGAATGACACACAGCAGGGGCTGTAAGGTTTCAATAGGGCAAAATCCGCTTCTAAAACAAACAAATTATAAAGCGACAATGCTTGAAAATGCTTAGAAGGAAAGTCAGTACACTAAAGAGAGATCAAGTCAAACACATTAGTCAGTGTCATTTAATAAGAGGCTAGCACAATGGAGTTTAAAACTCAGTTTTGCAATAGGATGCCTGCCTCCAGCTCCACTGGAGCATCCCTGTACTGACCCGCAGGGACATGCCTCTCTATATCTGCAGAGTTCATGCTCTGAGCAGGAGGAAGAACAGGGATTTCTTCCATTGCACTAGCCCAATCAGTCATCTCTCAAATTCTGCCAAGATCTCTGCACATTTGTATTTAATTAATCGTATTGATGTGGTGCTTTCAGCCAAAGCCATCAGAGCAGAGGAAAAATAATTGTCAAAATATTGTCTTAGCCTCAACACGTTTTGTTGCACATTACAAAAGCTGTCTATTAGAAGCAGAGCCTGCAGGGAAAGAATTAGCACCTCAGACAGTCGGGTAGCCTATGACGTGGAGAAGGTCACCTCTTCTTTGCAATAACATTCAACAATATGCTTGTGGTGCTAGGTCCAAGGCAGGTAGTACTGGTAGGTCCAAGGTCTGTAGTACTTTATGTTGCTTTTCAGAAAGCTCTTTGTGTAATGAATGTTATCCTTCCCATTGCTAGGTGCCAAGTTGTATCAGCATCACTCCAGGTAGTTTCAATCCTCTCCTAGGAGTAGTTCTTAAGGAGTTACCCAGTTAGAGCGCTGCTGCAATTGTTAACCATCTCCAGCTCTCAGCAGCTGAGTGAGATATATAAATATAACCAGAAAGCAGCTGAGTCAAGTTGGAACACATTCAAAGAAAAGAGACAAGTTATGGGAGGTAAAAACATGAATAATTCTCCAGATGGTTCTCTTTCCCCTGTGGATTACAAAGGACATGCTAGTATGTTTGCTCTAGAAACCTCTTTCAAATGATAAAAAGCACAAGCAATGATACTGTAAAAGCAGTCATAGCAAGTGATTTTCCAACAAAAGCTAGGGGCATATTATCCTTCTTACATTTCTGCTGGAGTGATTACAGAACACAGTGCTATTCTTCACTGCTTGTGCTACTTTCCTTTACACTGATGCCCACCACTAAACAGTTAGCATGTTGCACACATCACTGCCTTTTGATGGTGAGTAAAGTAGTTACAAAACATCTTGTCTTTTTTTCACACATTTGATTTTAAGGCACAGAGGAAGGAAGAGGAGGGAATGGGAATGCAGAATTCCCATTGGTAGCACCAGGTCTGAACTCAAGTTTGGGATTCCTTTTCTTGTTTAAGTCCTGTTGGTCTGATTTTCTGAGAGATGCCATCAAGATAGCAAACACCAAGGCAGTGACTGTAAAATGTTATGAACTTATTCCATAAGTATCTGGTATGAACACGTCATGACTGTAATTTGATGGATACAAGCAGTAAGCCACTTCCTGGTGGATTAGCCATATCTTTAAATCAGAGGTGAGATCAGATGAGCAGAAGTCCACCTGCCTGTCAGAAACATCTGTTTTTCAGCCTTCCGCAGGTGATGACCAAGCTGATTGGGCAGATGGCACTACATATGTACCACTGCAAGCCCTTATGACTGAAACAACACTGCATAAACTTTATCCCTGGAATCACTAAATCACAGAATATTCTGAACTGGAAGGGACCCACAAGGATCATAGAGTTGAACCCTGAAGTGAATGACTGTCCTAGTTTAGGGCAAATTTTAGGAGGAAACCTCTGGGGGGGTCTCCTCTAGGAAAAGCTGATTCCAACCACCCCTCCCCCAAACAGGTTCAGGAAAAATTTCCTTAGAGAAAAGTGGAAAAATCTATTACTTTAACAAATAGAAGCATAGAAAACCCTATTCACAAGCATAGAAAATTTGGATAATATGAAAACAATGAAACCTCTCCTTCCTCTGAAGAGATGTTAGATTCAGAGTCCATCTGGCTACGGTTTAGTTCTCCAGCGGGGGGGCTGATTGCCAGGCCCAGCTGTAGGAAACGGGGGGAACCCCCCAGGAATTTCCCTGGTGTCTTGGACCACAGAGATGCTGACCAGTCCCAGGAGGAAGAAAAAAAACCAGCACAAGAAACAAAGTCTCTCCCTGAAAAAAAACGAGAAAGATCCGAGAAACCCTCCGCTTGAGCTTTTCGAGCACCCCAGCCAGAGAGTGAGAGCGAGATATCACTGTCCTGCGAGAATGCAGTCTTTTCAAGGCCTTTCAGGGGGAGTAAGGTGTAACTCCTGCAGACAAACGGCGTGTGTTTTTTTTCTCCGCTTTCACTCTCTCTGTCTCTCTGGGCCTAACTTCAAGCTGTAGAGCTTAATATCCAGCATAAGCAGGAGGGACAATTGGTGATACAAAAAGTCATATGGCCAACCCAGGACAACTGGCAAGAAGTTTTCTGTCAAATGCTATAAAAAATATTGTCGCAAGACAAAAGCATGCCTCTTTTGTGGTCTGTCCCTTTTGACTCAGTTGCTGCTTTCTGTGAAGGCATATTTAAGAGAACATACAGAAATCTTCTTCAACTTAGGAAGCTTACCAAAATGAGAAAAATTCCATGCTGATGACATCTGCCGTTATTACTTAAGCCATGACATCATGATAGCAACAAAAAAAAGTCCTTTTGTACTCAGAGTGCTGCAGCTTTGACAAAAGGGTAGTTGAAGGGTAGTTTTGAAAATTTGTTTTTCTTTAACAAACTCCACAGCACCAGAATTACTATACAATTTTAGTAAGCAGTTTAAGGAAAAGGCATGAGTGAGGAGTGATGTTTAAGGGAAGAGTAGCTTTATAATATGCATTGCAAAATAAAGTAGAGAGCTCAAAACTCAGCTACAAAAGGTCTGTGCAAAAGAGGTTAGATGTGAGTAGTAATCCAAGTAACTAATTATTCAAATTAGTTTTTCCCTTTCTCACTAACATCCAGTGAGATCAAAGCAGGCAATTTTGAGGGCCTGAAGACTCTGTATAGCTTTCTCATAGTTTCCTGCCCCAAGTCATCCTTCACATCTTTAAAGGGAATGAATAAATACTGAAGTTTATTAAAACAAGCATGAAGCTGCCTCAAAGGGTTTCTTAATTGTTACTTATATGTTTGAGAGATGGAAGTGGGAGAGTTTTCACTTTTCTGTCTCTCATACACAAATCACATTATATTACACGGACCAATACTGACTCCTATACTGTGAAAATATTACATTCCACATATACATTCAGCTCTTGTTAGAGTTAAGACAGAAATTATTATACGAGATATATTATCCTTAGTGGAGTTAGGAACAAATCTATCATGGAATATCTCTGTGTAAATATATATATATATATGTGTGTGTGTGAGTATGTACACAACTGAATTTTATCAACTTCAAAGTGTATGGGAGAAATTTATAAACCAGACCTTGAATTCTATCCCCACCCACCCCCGTGGTTTTCTTTTTAAAATCTGCCACATTGCTGTAAAAAGAGAGGATTTCATAGTTGCCATTTTGCACTACCATTGCTTTTTGAGACTAGGGAGTCCAAGTGCTATTCTTATCCTTCTCCTTATCTGCTGACTCCTGGGGGAGGTAGATAGCAACCTCTGATTGCTCTACTTGCCTTTGTTAGCAGACATAGCTAAGTCAGGGTTATTTAAATAACCATCTCCAGCAGACTGCATACCAAGTGACAAATGCTAGTTTCAGGACTTTATGTAGATTTCTTTCTCCAAAATCCCCAATTAAATAAACATTTCCTTTGTCTTTCTATGAATAACATGCATTGGACAGGTGGTAGTGGAAGCAGAAAGTAGAAGCAAAATACAAAACCACACCGCAAAATGCAAGACCATATTGCTCTCTGAAACCAGAGAATCCAGAACACCATCATCAGAGAAATCCAGGTATCTACAATATACAGGGACCTTTTACTGAAGTGATACACAAAATAGATTATTATCTGCTCTCACCAGTTTGACAGACTGAGTCCCAGCAATGTGTCAGAACTCAGAGGAAAGTGTAAGGCAAAGTGAATAAAAACCAACACCTATTTATAACATTAGATCATGGCTGATTAACCTGGTCTCTTTCTTCCTTAATCCACTTCCTGTGATTACACAAATATGGTAGATATAGCATGTTTGGAGTTCATAAAGGACTCAATTTCAATTTTTTGGAAATGGCAGTAGAACAGAGTGTTGCAATGCAAGCAGGGACATGACTAAAAGTAAAATGAGGATGTAGGGTAAATTAGCTTTCCACTCCACTGCCACAGCTAACCTGTCTCCCTACTTGTGCATGCTCATGAAAATCCTAAGGAATCAGTTGCTTCAACAGAGCAAAAGGAAAGCTAAAAAGGATTGTGATACCCTGTTAGTTATCAGAGGTAGCACCAGGGGAAAAAAAACCAACAGCAAACCTTCAAAGTAACAATTTGCCACAAGAGCAAAAGGAAATAAACAGCCTGAGTACATCTTGAAAGATGGAAGATTTCTACCACAGCACTGAGACTAGAAATGTCTCCCAACTGGTACAGCACAAAAGAAAATACTCACCTCACTTATTTGGAGAGGAAGGTTCCCCAAGCTAGACAGGGATTATATAGACAACAGGATAGACCAAGCAACCTGTGCCAAGACTTGTGCCCTGAAGATGTTAATGCCTCTGCAGATAGAGGTCTTGGGTGGACACATGCAGAGGAGGACAATCAGTTTAGGGCAACACTCTTCAGAGAGAGAAAAACAAAAGGTAACAAGGATTTCTCCTCTGGGAGGAGAGTAAATAAATTAGTAAATAGTTATTCAGTACAAATTATTCTTTGCTTCACAGAAGGTGCTGCTTCAAAGGCCTAAAAGGTGTTCCTCAGAGACCACTCTTTTCTCAGCTCCAACGGCTAAGCTGCCTTTGAAGAGCTTAAGGGCTTTTATACATCCCCCTCTTTCATAAGTTGTCTTCTGCTAGAAAGAGGAAAGGCCTACCCTCAAAACATGAATTACCTTTTCCCTTTGATGCAAATAAGACTTTTGTGAGCCTGCAGGTAGTTTACGCACTTTACTGTAATGGCATATTCGCCATGCTCTTTTGCTGCAACTACTCTTTCTGCAATTATTAATTTTTACATTGCTTAAAGTCAGTAATATGTATAATAAATATAAAAATTACAGAAAAACGTTGTAGCAAGAAAACACATATATTAATGTAGCTGAACAGACTCCAGACACTTTCCAAATAAAGAGATTGGTCATGCCAGGGAAACGGCATTGCAGAACAGTTTGAGGAAGGTTTGAAGCAGTCCTCTTCCACAGACAAGTAACTGGCATCCACACTTCAGGATGCACAGGGCATAAGACTCAAAGGTAGCTCATACTCTCCATCCTGATGCTGTGAAACTAAAGTAATCCTCCTACTTCCACTTCTGGAAAAGTGGATTGTGTCTCCTTTGACCAGGATGTTTCACAGGCATGTGCCCATTCAGACATAACATGCTAAGGGATTTGATTGCCTCTGTAATTCAGAGAAATTGCATGGGCTTTGTACTGCTATTCTCTCTTTTCATTATCATGTTAGACAGAAATATATCCTAAAACATACCAACCAATATATTGCAAAGAACATGAATACCTATGAAATCCTAGATACTGCATATTACTACAGGAAAGATAAATAGCTTTCTTAATAGCAAGAGATTACAGTCTCCCTTTTGCCTTTTGTTTACCACCCTCTCAGTGCTACAGGTCCCCATTGTGAAAAGAAATTCACTGATGTAAGATAAAATCCTTACACTTCCAATGAATGTTTAAAATAAATTGTGCAGCTTATTATCTAAAAATCATAGTGTTAATTCGGTATCTATAAGGACTGGGTTTTCAATTTACTTTTCAAAGCACTGCCAAAAGATCACAAATTATTTACAACCTCCATTTCACCAATGACACTCATCACTGCCTTATGGCATTTCACTAGCAACATCAAAAGTTGTCAATAAAAATCTGCTAAGTCATACTTTATGATTAATCCTGCACTGGAAGAACAAGTGATATTCCTAAACTCTCATTTAAGCTAATTCCTGCAATTTTCATTTAAATTTTCATATAAATTAGATCCATTAGGTCAGATTTCAACAACATTTTGTCCACACTCTCATCTAACCTGTTTCCCCATTTCCACTGCACATTAGTGCAAATTTGGTCACCACTGAATGATTTAAGAATTTAAGAACTGAAGCACCAGACAGCAAAAGTGCGGGAGAGGTCAGGAAAAAATCATTACCAAAACATTTCCTTAGAGTGTAAGGGAATCACTGTCACTAATCTCCCTCTCACAGCTAATTGGTAAAGTTTTGATTTGGCAAAGGGTAATGCCCAGACTTCTTCCTTACAGGCCTGGACTCCATTTTTGCTCATTTTCAATGTCAGTGTCACTGTTCACCTGCCTGTCCAAAGCAGCAGAAAATATGTAGAAACATCTCAGTCAAATCTAGTTCAAAAATATCCAGAACAGCAACTATGAACATCCTCTTCAGATGCCTCAGCTTCACCATATGGGTCCAGCACATAAAAATCTGTGTACTTTAACACAAAAAATATGTGTCCGCAATGTAGTAGGAAGGGGCAAACATATATAAGGGGCAAAAATGGCAAACTATGTTTTGAAGAGCTCTCAAGTACAATCACTACATCTCCAATATAAAAATATTTTGGAACTCTGCACAAGTGGTTTGTGAAATTACTTATCTAGGTTACACCTGAGAAAATTTTAAGTATTTAATTGTACATGACACATCATTAAAAACAAACCAAAAAAATCAGCCTGGAGAGGTATTTTAATAAGAAAGAAGATTACAATTAAATCACTTTGGAATGAAGAAGCTATTACACTATTGTCCTCAAGAAACAGATCTATCTTTGAGAGAGAAGTGGGTTGTTTGTCTTTTCTTCTGATAATATAATTCAGTGTCATAAATCCATATGAACTGTGCAGTCCAAGTCCAAGTATCTACTTGCTTCATTCATGTCCTAATGTGTTTCATTCTTCCCTGCTACCTTGACTATTAAAAGATGTTTAGCAGCAATTGGTTCACCAGTCAGTAAATATTTTATTTATATGCATGAAGCATCTACCACCATCACAACTCAGCCCTATTTCCTAAAAGGATTATTATTGCATTTATATTCCCATGGTTTTGAATGCTTATCAAGTCTCAAATTATGATTTTTTTATATGTCAGTGTGGCAGTGGCACCACCCTCCCCCCCCCCCGTTCCTGCCTACCAGAGATAATAAGTGCATTATAAGAGATAACCCAGGAGTCAAAGGACTCAGCAGGAGTCATTTCTGGTGCCAAAGAGGCTCAGACCTTAAGAATAAACATCCCAGTCTTGAGAAGAGATGTAGGAAGAAATAAAGGAAAATATTGATGACTGAGAGACACCGTTTTACCCTATAAAAGACACGAGTTATCACTGAAGCAGAAGCTTCCATACACATACACCATGCATAAGGAACTTCTCCCCGAGTCCTGGACGCAGGCTCGTGGTTACTTCTCCAGAGATCAAGAGAAAGGATCTCAATGCGTGCTACACCAACAATTGGATGGTAAGATCCTAAGCTTATACTATTTCTTCGCTGGCTGTAACTCAAAGGTACCTTATCGTGCACTGCATAAAATCTACTAGTAGTTGTTTTCTTTTTGTTTTATACCTTTGTAGAATTAGTTTGTTTTAAGTCTTACAGTCAATAGTTCTCCCGTCCATTAATAAATAATTTATTATATAATAGACAGAATCAGTCATTATTAAAAGAACTTGCGAATGGGAGGGGGTTTTGAGGTACTGGTCATCTCGATAAGATTACTACCTGCTGCCAGAGGCTTGGGCAGTAGGAAAGGACTTTTTAACTCCCAAATCCATTCGTGGCAGTCAGCTGTGCTCATCTGCACAGAAGCTAAAATTATATCTGTGTACATGAATATGTGTGTGTTTTTGAATAAAAGCATGAGACTGGACAGAAGAATGGCAGAACAATTTGAGAAAACTTGTATGTGGCCATACCGATTGCCATACTGCACACCAAGGTCTTCTATGAGGACTCTTCAGCATTATTAGTCTCTTTTCATGTTAGACTACTCAGCTTAGCAACCAGAGCAGATAAGGTGCATACTGGTATACAGGCTGGAAATAGAGTCTGACATTAACAATTTGATTTAATTTCCACACATTCATTCAAACACATGTGAATCTGTGATATTAGGAAGGAAAGAAGTTGGAAATGGCATTTCCTTTTCCTGCAGCATCCCATTTTAAATATTGCTCTTGCTACCATGAGGCATTTCCATCTTCAGCATGAAACAATTTTATTCTCCTGTCTTTTGCTCAAATAATTCTTGTGTTGATATTTTTTAGCTAAATATATTACTCATGGACTCTGCAAATATTGCATTTTAATGATAAGTGATAAATATGCACTGGCACCCCTGAGTATATAAGCATGATTTGGGGCCTGTTGAGCCAATAAAACAGTGCTTAGGTTTGGCCTGTCTGTAATGTATCCACTGTAAAATCAACAAATATTAATAAAACTCCTTGTGAATCTTGGCAGAAACTGGATTCAGTGAAAATTCATGCTGCATGAAATCTCAACCCATATGTAAGTGTTAAACAAATTCCATGCAGTATTTAAAACGCTTTTTCCCAATTAAATTGTCTTAAGATTCTCAAAGACCAGTGAATGAATTGCAAACCCACTCAGTGGGTCCGACATGCAACTGGTAACCAATAGTCAATTATTTCAAATTGGTACTTTCTCCAGAGATTCTTTCATGGCATTGACTTACAACTATCCAAAGGTTCCTAGAACTAATTTCTTGTCCATATGTTTGGCCAGAAAGAAGGTGAAATTCTCTCTTTTCACCAGCACCATCATCATTCTAACAACTCCGTAGTCCCTTATGTAGTGTACTGGAAAGGATGCAGGAGAAGAACCTGAGCAATTATACCTCACATAATCTGACAAATTGTGACTTGTGCTTTTAATCAGAGGCAAGAAAAAAGATTTTGTTGCAACAATTCATCTTCCAGGTGTGCTGAAAGGAAAGGGAAGACTTTTTCTGCTGCATGTACAAATAATTACTAGAATGAATGGTATCTGTTGTTCAGTTTTGTTTCAGAGTAATTGTAGTGATATAATAAATGGAAGGACATGCCCTGCGTTACCTCAAAATAGCCTTCTAGTTTCTGCAGAAACATGAGATAATGAAATTCACTTGTTTAATTGTTCACAAATAATTTAGTGAGTAGCTTAAAAACTAATGTATTGCATTTCAGTTATGTCTTAAACAATAAAATTTGCATGTCTAATTTCCTAATATATATACGAATGCATTTTCATGTGCCAGTACAAAACTGCCATCAAAGCAGGCATTTGCAGTAGGATTGTGCTGGTTACTTCTTCTTGTTGAGTCAAACAAATAGGTGTCTTGTCTGTGTTTTCACTCAAAAGGCTCAAAATTGTAACAAGGAGCCCAGCCTTTAAATCTGTTAAGTCCCCCTGATTTTAATTGCATAATTCTGTTTATATAAAAGAAGGAAACAAAATTATGTACTTAATCTTTGGTTTGCCCTTTGGTTTGGTTTGGGTTTTTTTGTATATTAGTTTTAGCCCTGCTTTTCAGTTAAGATTTATCATCTTAGGACACAGGGAGCTCTTGGAGGGACTCCACTCTTCCTATTTGTAATGGAGCACAATAAAGCAATCCCATTTAAACATTAATTCAAAAGGCCTATTGACTTTCATCAACTGAAGAACTTTAGCATTTGGCCAGGAAAAGAAACACCTACTTGCTCAACTCACAGTTCCTGCTCTTCTGCTGGGTCAATTCCATCAATATTATGACAAAAAGTTTTTCCTACAACCTGACTGAAAAGTATGTCCCTATCTTTCTTATAAGCTCTCTTTCAGTACTAAAAGGCCAGAATGAGGTCTCCCCAGAGCCTTCTCTTCTCCAGTCTGAAGAGCCCGAGTTCTTTCAGCCTTTCCTAATAGAAGAGGTGCTCCATCCCTCTGATTATTTTTGTGACCCCTCTCTGGGCCTGCTCTAACAAGTCCATGTCTTTCCTGTGCTTGAGAACTCCAGGGTTCAATACAGTACTCCAGCTGGAATATCATGGAAGCAGAGTAGAAGAAAGAATCATCTCCCTCAACCTGCTGGCCAAGCTTCTTTTGGTGCAGCCTAGCATGCGGTTGGCTTTCTGGGCTACAAATCATTTGACCCACCTTATCTAGTGGAAGGTGCCCACACGCAGGGTAGCGGGGTTAGAATGTGATCATCTTTCAATCCAAACAATTCTGTGATTGTAAGTCTTGCTTTTAACAGGGTGATAGTGATTTACCAAAATATGGGTATTGATCTAATATCGATACCCAACTAGAGAAGGACGAAGACTCTAACAGAGTTGTTGGAAAGTGTATGTTTATTTCAGCACTGGACTGCTGCATGGGGTAACTCCCTAATACGCAGAGCAATGCACAAAACAATACAAGGTCTATTTATTTGCAAGGGATTTTGAATATTCAAAATACAAACACACATTAATCACATTAATAACTCCCATTCCCCGCTACGAATGGTAATTAGCTGAACAGTTATTAAGCATGCGTGGTTTATTCTTTAAATTGAGTTGGTGGTGGCATATTTTGAGGGGAGGGTGAGAATGATGAAGTAAAACTCGTCTTCCTCCCTTTGACCTTTCTGCCTTTCTGGCTTTTGACAATACAAATTGCTTTTGGGAAACTTCCAGTTCTTTTATTCTCTCCTATTTGAGAGGGTTTTTTAGGTTGAACGGTTAGTAATTGCTATTTCTCATTATAAGTACAGCTGAGCAAATATAAAATGACAAACAACCAGTTACCTGTACCTTAAGGCTTACTTCTAACTCAATTCTTTGGTTAAACATTAATTCTTTAATTAACTCTAACTGGGTTTGCTTACTGAATCTACTTTAGCTGGTTTCGGCTATACTAACTTTGCTCAAAATCCTAATTTTTAAAGCTCCACATTTCAATAGTCTCTAATTATATACTGAAATACCTGAAAGTAATACCCAGGAGCTCGAAGGTAAAGCAAGTCTGCCTGCATATATTCATAAACAAGTTTCCAGCTCCCTGAAGTCTGTTTGAAGTAGAATACACAGAATTATTTATTGCTCAGGAGTTAGTGCAGTGAGTTACTTGTCTCATACAAAGGCACACAGCTGCACCTACCAACAATACTGAATAGCCATTTTCTGAAAACACTTATTCATTAAGTACCCTAGAATTAGCCTTCAACCATGAACTTAGATAAGTGTCCACTGTGTGCAATTCATTTTCAAATACTGTTACCTGACACAATTCACAGAAAGATTCCTCCTGATTTCAGGCAATTAAGATCTACTAACTGCCCAAAAAGACAAAACTATCTAGCCTTTTTACTCCAAATACACTTGCAGTGTCCTGTGGAAACTTGATCTAGAGTCATTTCCAGCAGCAGCAGGGTTAGGTAAAACTGATATAAATACTGACTGTGTTTTAACCTGAACAGTTGCCTATTAGAGCCCAGTGTTGTCAGATGTCAAGTACCTTTTTAAAAGCATGGAGCATTTAACTTCCAAAAAAGGAATGAATCTCCACCATGACAAGAAGACCAGACTCTGGGATTCAACTGGAAGAAGTCATATGACTGCATGTCTAGTATGATGCCTTTTTCTGGTCTTAGGAATGAAAGCCAGTTAGAGGATTGAGGGTTGTTTACCTTGGATCCCCTTTGATGCATCACTTCGCCAAGGTGGAACACGTCACAATACCCCCCATCGTAAATCATGTATACAATTATAGACCTTACACATTAGCATATTTAACAAGGGGGCCCAATAAGGGGGTTGGGGTGGGCTAACCTCTAGCTTACAAAATATATTTTGCTAGGGGACCTTGGCTCCTCAAGACAGCAGAATGTTTGGTCTCCTAGCTCTGCAGTTTCTAGGGTGTTTAGTCTTCTGGCCCTACAGGATACTAAAACTATGAAAAGTTATCAGACATAAAGAATTACAAGTATGCATGCTAATACTTGTGGATACATAGAATTGTGTAAAAGGTACATAAAAGAAAAAGCAAAAATCATCTTGGCATCAAACAGGATGCTTAGCCTGTACTGCTCTCTTGATGCCAGCTTCTCTTGAGTTTTTTCTCCCTAGAAGTACAGTATGGAGTCCTTAAGTATTAAGTTATATAACATCACTTTTTCCAGAAGCTTAAAGAGGCACAGAAAAAAAAAATCCAATTCTGAAACAAATAAAATTGTTATATTTTTTTAAAAATCACCTATGTCACCATAGTACTAAAATAATAATTGCTGTTTCCTTACTCTTACCACCTCCATATCCAGGAAGACTTGTGAATCAATGATATGTGCAGACTGTTGGCAGAAACAACACTATGCCCAAAGTACACGACACAAAAAGAGTTAACATAGTAAAGCCTCAGGCATCTGTGATGCATCTGCAATACAAAAACATGCTTTAAACAAGTGTTAATAAAAATACCAACAAGGAGGAACAACAGAAAAGTGATGCACACAGACTACAGACTACTAAGGGATTGATAAATTATTATAAAGGAAAAATAAAACTAGCTGTAAACTCAGCAGAAGAAGCAAACACTTGGACATATGGATTAGAACTCTTAAAACAAGTTTTGTTTCTTTAACTGAAGAAGAAATTAGTTCAAAACCATTTCAATATATGGTTTCAACCTCCCCCTAGCAAAACCACCAGTGCAGAAGTGAAGCTAGCAATCACCCTTGTGATACCTTGAAAGGGGGCTACAAAACTTGAGAGGACCACAAACTCCTTTTTGAGGAACAGTTCTATACAGTCCCCTAAAGGTGTGACTTGCTTGCTACTAGAGTGAATCTGTTAAAAATGCTAATTTAAACCAAATTAACTTTAGACCTTCCAATAATAATAACATCTACCCATGGCCTATCAAGTACTTTCTGACACTGTTATTTTTCTAGCTTTTACAGTGGAAAACCACAATCTACATGAGCTTCTACACACACTCATAAATGTTTCTTCCAAAGACTTTGGCTGAAAAAACTGTGTCCATTAACAAATATCCATTACTATTCTAGATGAGAACACCTTATCATTTACAATGCCAAATGAGAGCAAGGTTTGGAAGTAAAATTATGCCTTATAGAATTAGCCAATACATTTATACCCAGCTGTCTTGGTTTGAAAGACACGTGTCTGCTTAGGAAGGCAGGAGCCTGTCTTTGAATGGAAAATATGATGTCCTCCCCTCTGAGTTATAATTCTGAAATTAAGGGGCTTTTAGGAAAAGGTTTAGGAAAAGGTATAAAAATTCTTTACTACAAGGCAAACAAACAACAACAACAACAACAGCGACAGCAAAAATACCCAGAAATCCAGTAAGAGCCTTCTCAGCTGCAGGCACTTTCCCCTTTGGTGTAGTTATGGTTACAGCCAGCAGGAGTGCTGGTGGGCTCCCGGTAGGCAGGGAAGGTGCAATGATTCCCCCGCAGCTGCAGGGGGCGCTGCAGTGTGAGTTTGGGGACCACACGCTAATGACAGGCATAGCCAGGGGGATGGGATGGAGAAGTGGCTTCTTTTACAAACCTCTAGGGGCAGCCGATCCCAGTGCCCCCTCTGTGTAGCAAAGGAGCTGCAGCAGGAAACCTCTGGAGAAGTAAGATGGAAGGGCAGGACCTCCTGGGAGACAGAGGGTGAAAAGCTACAGTGTATCACAAAGCAGGATCAACGGCAGAATTACAGGGGTGTTTGGGCAGTAGCAGTCCGGCTGCAGTCCGAAAGTAGTAAAAGGCTCCTTGGGCTTTTTTTCACCAGCGCTGGCTGGTTTTTTGGATCCTGGCTTCCTGGCTCTGCAGAGGGTTTGGGTAGCCCCCCAGGTGGGAAACAAGGGTGGTCCCGGGCCCTGGCAGGGCGGGCACTGCCTCTGGGCTTCCCGACAGCAGAGCAGCAAAAGAAGCCCAGCTGGCAAGCTTAGGCACAGTGCCAATGCAAAACAAAAACGAGAAGAAGCCACAAAACCCACGGAAACAGCAGGATCCCTGGTCAGAGATACCAACTGTGTGTGTCCAGTCCATCTGCCCCCCAGAACAGAGAAAACTGCCTCTTGCTCCGCCCCAAACTTCCCCCAGAAACCCCAGCTCATCTTCCATTCATCACGACAGCCCTGGAGCCAGGGAGGATAGGGATAGGGCAAGGACAACAACCACCCTAGGCACAAAACCAAACAAAACAAATCAGAGACCCAAAAACCAGGATGGGTTAATAAACCCTCCCCAAGACACCAATATAGTCTCTGATCCTGATAAAAACTATTGTTAATCATGCCGATGTATATTAATTCCAAAATTTCAAGTGTTTGCAGGCTCAGGACTATAGGACCATCAACTCCACTGTTACACTGACTAGTATTGACATACTACATCAGACAAAGAAGCAGTTCACTCAAGGACTATGGTGTGGGAAAGAGTAGAGCAATGAAGGAACCCAAATCCCTTTAAGAAACCCAGGCAATTGCAGAACAATATCAATTTGCTCAGGGAAAAAAAAAACCAAAACCAAACCAGAGACAAAATGGATTTAAAAAAAAAATAGATTACCAAGTCCCCATCACTACCTTTGCAAATTCATAGGTTTTTTTTACTGGATTTTATTTTTCTTTAAGAAAGGAAAAGTTACTATTATATTCAATGATCCCACTTGCTCTGGCAGATGAACAAAGACCTGCAAAGACAAGTAACACAGGCCTCTCACACTTCTCTATCTAAAAAAGTGCCACTGTGTGTGCTACTACCAAAAGCCTGGGTATAGCAGGGCATCTCACCACCCCACAAGAGCTTATTTTGTTAACCTGACAGATAAACAGGACAAGCTGTCTTGTAGTGAGTTATTTTGGTGCCATGAGATTAACAGTGGTCTGGAGTCTCCCAACTTCCAATAAGCATCTTGCTGTTGAAGTGAGATACGGCAAGTTAAGTTTGATTTCTGACTGACAGACACTCACTTTACAAACTATAAAAGCCGCAGCAAACTTTCACAAAGCAGAAATCTTCTATAAATTTTCACAGAAATGTATAGCGCTTTTCCCACGAGTAGGGATGCCTGCTTTGCAGTTACTTTCCAGAGGTTAAGTGGAGGAATCTGTGTACATTATCATCATTTTGGTGGTTAAGTTACATTTGACTCCTAATCAATACTATTTATTTTAGTAGCTTAAGTATAGGTACCTTGATATAGTGTTACACATTAAGCTGCAATCTACTAGTAATTCTTTGCTTTCATAGTTTGTAGTAAGTAATTCTGATTAAGATCTTTATCTGTTAACTCTTTTCTGTTTAATAAATAATTCATTTTTATAAATAGATTTGATTTGCCATCATTAGAACTTCTGGACAAGAGTGATTCATTAAACTTAAACTGTTGTCAAAATCTGAGGCTTGTCTAGGCTTCCACTCATCCCATGACACTGGGAAGAGTTCAATAACAGCTATGCAATCTGTGGACTGGTCAGGTCTTCCTGGAGAGGAAGGAAAGCAGTCCCTTCATGAGGACTGCTGCTCAAGAATGCAGAGAAGTGGCTGCATTCCTTTAGTCTCTGATTCCTTTAGCACAATCTCAGGTGAAGGATCACAGGTTATTGCAGCAGCTCTTTCCCCTAGCAGCTCCTCAGGAGGAGACCGAACAGTGATGCATGGGAAGGCAAAGCCCAAACTCTCTCCAACATTTTTCCTCCATAATTCAGATGAGCACAAGTCTTCAAGATGGAGATGAAAAAGACACAAAACACAGGCTGCAGAACAAACTGGACCACACCAAATAGTACAGGGAATAGGACACAAAGCTAGTATTGACTCTTGGGGGTTTTGGTGTCGTATTAAGCTTAAAGTTTGGAGTCCCACTATTGATATTAAGTTGGTACTTCACCCATCACCAGTGGGGACCTCAAGAAGAAAACACATAGAAAAATTTACACATGATCCTAAAGCATATAAGAGAAAACAGATTTTTTTTTTTAATGTCCCTGTGAACAGCCTGTACATCCCTGAATGTGAAAAGCAAGATCTTGGTATTACACAGAAAGAAGCTGGAATGGTCCTAGCATGAAAAGATTAAAGGATCTACAGTGCAGAAGGATAGTAAAGGGAAACACTGCACATTTTTTCTCAGATACATATGGATTTCTTTAGTGTGGCAAATTCTTTCATACATCACAAGCTTTCTTCTAGAATGTGCTCACACTGCATAGTATCACTTACATTAAATTGTTCCATTCTGAGTTTGCATAGGCTGATACTTTTCACCCCCACATTCCATTGCAGTATTTGATCCCCACAGCAGACCTCTGGGGATCTCCAAATTAAGTATGTATCACAAGAAAACCACTCCTACTTTCATCTAGCATGCTATATGAGGAACTAAAAACTACTACTGGTTTGCCTCCCATGGTAATGGGGCACTGAAAGTCACTCCTACCTTCTCTCTTCATGCAAATAAAAATGACTGAATCTGAGGGACCCCACCACCAAGAAGTCCAGGGCACTGAAGGACCACCAGGACTCTGCTGGATCCATGGTGCTGACTATCTTCTACTTGTACTATTTCTGTCCTTCTCCCTTCCTCCCTCCCTCTCTCCCTTCTCATCTTTGTCTCTCCCCCTCCCTCTTTCCCCTATACAATTAATTTCGCAAAATATAGTCAGAATTACTGAATCCACATTTGGTCTCTTTTGCACGTTAATTTGAGCAGAGTACTTTAATATCTATCAAACTGCAACATTTGAATTTGTATCATGGACAGGATACCATTCTCTGATGCAAAGTATCATTTAATAAACAGAACTGAACTTTTAGTGTTTTTCTTCCCAGGTAGCAGGCATTGTCTTTCTCTGAGGGAGGTTGATCAAACTTTTACTGTTCTTTCTCCCATTTAGTGGGAACCAATTGTCTCCTGCTGAGGGATATTGAAGGAAAAATGGTTACCCTGGATGACCAGGGTAAGATTAATGTTTTGCTTTTTCTCCTGGAGAAGTTTGATAATTGTCCCTCTCTCCTAGGTTTGGAGAGGACATAAACTAATTGAGATAATGAACAGGTAATAGCCGACTGTATTACTAGCACATGGGTCAAAGGAAAAATGCAATAAGGGAAAGATAAAATGCTATACTTGAGTTAAGAATCACAGAATTAACTAGGCTGGAAAAGACCTTTGAGATCATCAAGTCCAACCTATGACCTATACCACCTTATCAACTAGATTATGTCACTAAATGCCACATCCAGTTTTTTTCTTAAACAACTTCAGAGACGGTGACTCCACCCCGTCTCAGAGCAAACCATTCTAATGCCCAATCACCCTTTCTATTAAGAACTTCTTCCTAATGCCCAAGAATTTCTTCCTAATGCGTAATACTTCTAAACTTCCCCAGGTGCAGCTTAAGGCTGTCTCCTCTTGTCCTGTCTCTAGTTGCCTGGGAGAAGAGACTAACCCCCATCTACCTACTACCTCCTTTGAGGGAGTTGTAGATAGTCAAAAGGTCGCCCCTGAGCCTCTGCCAAGCTGAACAAGCCTCTGCCCAGCTCTCTCAGCCATTCCTCACAGGACTTGTGTTCCAGACCCTTCACCAGCCTTGTTGCCTTTCTCTGGACATGCTCCAGCATCTCAACATGCTTCCTAAATTGAAGGGCCCAGAACTGGACACAGAACTCAAGGTGTGGCCTCACCAGTGCTGAGTACAGGGGAAGAATCACTTTCCTAGTGTCCTGCTGTCCACACTGTTCCTGATACCAGGATGCCATTGTCCTTTTTGGCCACATGGGCCCACTGCTGGCTCATGTTCTGTCTGCCATTAATCAATATCCCCAGATCCCTTTCTGCCTGACCTCTGTCCAGCCACTCTGGCCTCAGACTGTAGCACTGCACTCAAGACAAACTGTTCCATAACATTCAGGCTGACAGGCCTTGTATTTTCCTAGATCCTCCTTTTGGTCCTGGATGGGCCAGCTTCCAGTCATCTGGGACCTCCCCAGTCAGGCAGGACTGATGATAAATGATGGAGGGCAGCTTCGCGAGCTCTTCTGCCAGCTCCTTCATCACCCTAGTATGGATCTCATCTGGTTCCACAGACTTGTGAGCATCAAAGTGGCTCATCAGGTCACTAACTGCGTCCTCCTGGATTATAGGAGGGTTATTATGCTTCCTGTCCCCATCTATCAGAAAAAAATTTCCCAGCCTTTTACTTCCTTCTTCCCCTCAGGTCTGACATGTCACCTTTTGAAAACGCTGATTTCCCTCTGAGTTTTAAAGATACTATATACTATAAATGAGACAGTGGGCATTAATGACTAGAATGCTATAAACATATGAAGATACTGTCCACACTAGAACAGAAGCCCAAATCTCAGCAGTGGAAACAGATTTGACGGAGCATATGCAGAAACCGGAAGAAAGGATTGAAGAGAGTCAGAAACTCAGGAAGGAGCTTAAAGAACACTTGCCCCAAGTTTTATCAATGCACACTAGAGTCCTCGCTATCAGAAGCAGGAATTCCCCACCTAGGGAGAGGGGATACACTCCATAAACCACATTCCTCCATGAACATGGGGAAGATATAAGAAGATGAGATGGAAAATCCACTTTTGTCCTAGCATGGGTCTGTAAGCTAATAGATGAAACTACTAATGAGGAATTCTGCGAGAATGAATGTAGCTCCAGTTTCTCATGACTGAGCTGCTAGGCTTAACAGAAGGGAGGATGACATGTCTATTGCCCTTGAAGGGACCACCAGAATGCATGCCCGGGGGGGAACACCAGCCAGAACTAGAGGGACCCTACCTCCAACCAGATAGACGCCAGGGAATGTTGAGTCTATTGGACAGTGTGGATTGAACGTCCTGGCGCATCAGAAGCACAAAAATACAAAGCTTTGGCTGACACTGGCACACAGTTTACTCTGATACCGTCAGGACATATAGGGCCAGAACCTGTTTCTTTTGCTGGGGTGACAGGGAGGTCTCAGCACTCTCTGGTAATGTTACACTACTATTTTACAGATTTATTTTTCTGGGTAAAAAAAA
>JAHLSL010013025.1:0-26597 GCA_025920805.1 Petroica traversi
ATGTTGGTTCATAGGTTGGACTCGATGATCTGAGGAGGCCTTTTCCAGGGGAGTCGCCGCCCAAGGGGGCCCGGCCCCAGCGCGGCCTGTGCGGCCTGGTTCAGCCCTCGCCCCGGCACGCGTTGCTCTGCTGCAGCACAGCTCGGCTGGGACGTGCCGCGTAGAGTCACGGCGTCAATTGGAAAAGGCCTCCTCAGATCATCGAGTCCAACCTATGAACCAACATCACCTTGTCAGCCAGACCGTTGCTGAGTGCCATGTCCAGCCGTTCCTTAAACACCTCAGAGGCGGGACTCCACCTCCCAGGGCAGCCCATTCCAATGTCTGAACGTTCCTTTGAAATAATTCCTCCGAATGTCTATTCTGAACTTTCATGGCACAATTCAATACTAGGAAGGTGTTAGAGAGCTCCAGGAGAGAGGACGTTCTGGGAAAGGGCTGTGCCTAGGCTGAGCAGTGGGGCTTCGCAGTGGCTGGGTAGCCTGCAAGCGGCTGCCTGGCCTTCTAGAATATTAAATTTAGTTTTGAATTGCGTTTAAAATATTTGGTGAAACTAAGAAAATATAGTTATTACAACAGATAAATCTACACAGGCATTTGCTCAAAGAACCAAAATTATTTTATTCCACATTTCATTGATTTATAGTTCTGTCATGTCTTTCTCTCAGAAATTAAGTCCAGGCATGCTTCTTCTATATATTTTTATTTAATTAATAAATTTAACTTCCACATACTAAATATTTGAACCTTTTGAGCTTTCTGTTATGTAAATGTCTTGCTTAAGAGTACAGCATTTTTGGTCTACTACCATGGGTCTTTGTCTGGTGATAGCTATTAAAAGTTCTGCTTTGGGCTTGCTCACAGTGCCTTTATAAATAGTATTGTTTTCAGTTTAGCAAAGGACATGAGGTGTCCAGAGATATTTTAATCTCCTTTGCTTCTTTTTTAAATGCAACTATGTTGTAAAGACTGCATCACCATACACGGGTTCAGAAATTCCTGGAATAATTTCTCTTTACCTGTCTTGTTCGGTTGTGTTAAAGCCCATAGGTAGACTTTTCCATAGCCTGGACATACTAGTTGTAAATATTACACAATGACTTTGTGTCTTCCTTCATAAGTCTGTCTTTACCGGCTGCATCTATTTTTAAACTGATTAGTTGGAGAAGCCTGTATTTCTTCTATATTTCAGGCTGTAGAGGAGCACAAGTTGAAGAAATATGGAGTTTGGAGCCAGAGAACTTCGAAAAATTGAAGTAAGGCACATGTTTTTTATGCACATTTGTCTGAAGTCCCTGAAAGAGTATGTACTAAAATTAAGTGTGTTTTTGTTGAATTTTTTGGAGGGGGCATTTTGTGTTTGTGTTTTTTTCCTTCAATTTCCACAAAAGTTCAGTAGGATTTTGATTTACTTGCAGCTAAATTGCTTTTTATTAATGCATTGGTACTTAATCTAGCTTAATCACGTTTTGAAAGAGATGCTGATAGTAGCTAGAATTTGGAAATAGTTTTCTAATGATTTTGCCAGATTTTTTCTAACAAATTCTTGGACGCATTTCTGGTCCCTGCTTTATCTCCCTTCTTCTTTACATCCCCTGATGTTTCCCTCTGTTGTCTTAAATTATTTTCCAGTACTTATATACCTTTGTAACTTGTTTTTCTTGCAGAGCCAATTCCACATGTATGTGAAGGCAAATAGACTTTTTATAACTTATAATGACTGGTGTCATGTGGAACAATTTTGTCCTTGATAAGCAACATTAATTCTTTTAACATTTTGTCCATGGTGTTATCCGCGTTCACATACAGGATTTTAAGAGGAAAATGTCTTTAATGTGGACCATACTCTTGTATCTTGTGCAAATATCCCACGCTTGTAGGAGAGTCTTTCAAAAGATGCAGCAATTGGTACAGAGGATGTACTTTTAGAATATTTGACTGAAGATATTTGGCAAGCAACACCAGAATGCCAGAAATGTTGCCTAAGAAGTGGTTTATTTGCTGTCTGCACCATCAGAACATTTACGTGTTTGTTCATTAAGTGACAGCTTTACGTATCCTGGGAGGTGTCTTTCTAGTCCTGAGGGATGACTAGTTTCCTTCTTCCCTTCCCATTTATACCTGCAATATTTTACATAATGTATAAACATTGGGAGTGAAAGAATGTAGGAGAATCTTTTTTTATAAACTGCAAGTCCACTGAGAGAATTTGAAAAAAATACATCTCAGACTTCTTGTCAGAGCTTAGGAAAAGTTTTTTAGGCAGTGCAAGTGTATGTTTGTCTTTTATAGATAAACCTTTTGTGGCTTCTTTGTGGTGATGACCTTAGATTTAAGTTGATGAATACGTTTTTATCTTACTGTAACTCCTCACTTTACTGATAAAGTTTTGTATTCTGGGAATACTAAATACAGTGCAACATGTAGTAAAAGGTATTTACTATTCAAGATATGCAGTCTGAAAGGCAAGATACATTTTTACTAGAAAACTGGGTTTCTCTTACTTGTTGGTGAGGTAACTCAAAGCATGAAGTTTTAGGAGAGCTTCTCTTTGAGTATTTAATCTGTGTCTAGAAGGATTACCAAAATTTTAGTTACTGCTCTTGTATATGACTGACAAGTGCTTTGACAGATGTTTATCACTAACCAATTCAAATGAGAGTTCTGCAGCAATAAAAGTTGGAGTAACCAGGTAAACCAGTCCTGACCTTTGAAAATTACAGGCTAAATGCTAATTCAGATTGCGGTTGTTTAGCACTTACAGAAAAAAAAGCCTGAATTGTCGTCTATCTAATTAAAAGAGAATGTCTAAAAATTTCAGTGCAAGTTCCTGATGTTTAGAAAGAACTAACAGAATTACCATACCAACATACAGCTAAGCTCCAGTACAGATAACTTTAATATTTTTCATCACTACAGGTGACCTTTTTCCCATAAATTTTGTTTTTCAGGCCAGTTCATGGGCTGATTTTTCTCTTCAAGTGGCAGCCTGGAGAGGAGCCAGCAGGTTCTGTTGTCCAGGATTCCAGACTGGATACAATATTTTTTGCTAAGCAGGTATGATATAATTATTTTAGATATATCATGAAACATAGCTTTTAATACCAAAAACAAGCTACTTTTTAGTTAATATATATACACAGAAATAAATATCTTGCAAGTTTAAATAACTTCAACAAATTCTGAGAGTAAGAGCTGTGTATTGACAAAGCAAATCAGTTTGTTCTGTCAAGTCAGACAAAAGTAGCTGTTTAGCAGTTTAGCTCTGGTGACTTTCACACTGAAGAATGTTAACCTAGGTTAGAGATGCAACTTGACAAGCAATCTTTTGAGGACTTGAAGAGTTTTCTTGAGCAAGTATCTGTTCTTATGATTTGCTGCTGATGAGAGCAGGGTGCAGTGAACTTCTGTGAGCCAGTGAAACTCATCCCCCAGAAGTTTTCTGTGCATATTATCTGGGCTGGTCCCTACTGTACTATGAGATGTGTCTGTTCAGTGAGTCTGTAGAGGACAAAGCTGGTAACAGGTAAGTGAGAGAGAACAGGGGCTCTCTATGGGAGTCCTGAAGTTACTGCATTTCTAAAAACCACAGTCTGAATCCTTCTGAGTCACCCTGGAGCACAAAGCAAGATGAGCATTAGTATTGAATATTTGTATTGTGAAAGAGCAAGACCTTCCAGCCATCATGCAGCTGGGTTCATGTGTATTTTTTATTTCCTCTCTAAATTTTAAACCAAATTTTATGCTGTCTTTGAGGGTCTTTCCAGAAGACCTTTCTCTTCATTACAAAATTGATGGTGTAAAATTACACTATGTTCATTTGTAGGCTGGAATCCCAGAACAAATAGATGGGTTAGGGCAATTTTTAGACATTTAACTTTATTGATCTGTTGATCTGTATTTTCAAAACTGTCATGACACTGGAGCCTGAAAAATCTCAGCAAGCCTTTGCCTCTCTTTTCATTCTCACGCATTTTCTTCTTTTAGGTGTTCCCATCTAAAGACATTTGGTACAATTGGTTTTACTGCAGACATATTTTCAAGTGTCCTCCTGAATCCTGTATGAGCAACACAAGGTTACCCTTAATGTATAACAGGAGTTGAGTAGAGGAAATTAATTTTGTTTGTGTTCAACTTTAGTCTGTGTTCAGTCTTAAAAATTGTTTCATTGTGGGGAACTTTAGTTAGAGGTAAAAGGATACAGCTCTCAAACTGTCTAGTAAAACATCTTTAAAATTGCATTAGGAAACAAAATTTTGCTAAGAAGCTTGTGCATGCTCTTATTTTCTTCATTTCCAGTTCTATAGTGGTGTTGTAGTTGTATTGGCAAGTAGATCTTGTTTCAAGTTAATTCACAAGTGTGTTGGGGGTTGAAGTCTGTCTGGTATGCATGCATATTAAAGGAGTTTTTTTAATGGTAACTTTTATGTACACTCATGTGAAGTTTGGCCTCCCTGTTATGCCTAGGTATCATTTGGTCCTCTAGTTGAGGCCACAGAACTCTGGATGATCTTACATACCCTTTGAGCTAGGATACCTAGGCACAGTGAGGTGAGTTAAGGATACAATTTCAGCCTTAACTCTGAATTTCCTTGATTTCTGTGTTGCTTAAGTGGACCCTTGCTGTTGTTTTCACAAATTGTGGATACATGGTTTCACCCACTCAGTGTATTCAACTCTCTGCCACACTCTTTGGAGGAGCTGCATTCTCTGCTGAGCACTGCAGAAGTGTCTCTGGAGAAAAAAGAATGCCATTTTTGCAGACCTGAAACTGCTTTTTTGAGTTTAATGAATTCTTCAGTTTTTAGCATAGAAGTATTGGTATCCTGCTTTTCTTAGGTGCCATGTATTTATTTTATTTTGAATTGTCATGACAGAACATTTACTTCATTAATTGGGAATACTTTCAGAAGGACTATCTTATAAATGATACCATTAAGAACAAAACATTGATCCCTAGTTATTTTTTTGGCACTAATGGAAGCATATATATTTTTACATTTCCAATACTTAAGTGATTTCAAACTGAAAATTTTGGACCCTTTCAGATTTGGTAGCATTAGGATAGACCAGATGTCTCTGCTAAAGCTAAGTATGGGTTAATAGATGACTGACAAGAAGTACAACTTCAAGACATGAAACAAATCAGAAAGAGATTTTCAGTAACTAAATATAGCTGTAGAAAGATTATATCTTTACTCCAACAAAATTTAAATGGAAAAAAATATATTTGGTTTCTAAACAAGAACAAGTTGTGTAACTTTGTGTTAATGTTGAATTTTTCACATTGATCTATAAAACCAACCGTTCTGTAATGTTGAGATGTTTAGTAAGTGAAGCCCAGAGGTTTGCTGGTTATACTAACAATTGCAGCACAGCCTTATCCACAGTTTTTTTGAAAAGCAAAATAAATAATCCATCAGGTAGAAGATGTGAGTCAAGAATTTAAAGTGCTTCTGCCGGAAGATAATCCAGAATTGGATTATCAGATTGGATCTCTAGAGAAAGGTACATGCTTAGGAACTAACGTGTCTTATTTACAGAGTAGCCTAATCAAGTGGTTCCTTAGTTTGTTTTAAGCTGAGCTTCACTTGGAGATAGGTCAGTCTTCTCTTGATACGTTTCTGTATATGTATATTATAATTTTCTTCCAAGTATTAAATACATCTTGAACTTTTGCCTACAAAATCTTTTAACTATGAGTGTCTGCTTTAAGGTGGAGTATTGAGTATTGATCAATCTAATACCTTACCAAGACTTCCTGGACAGAAATACTCATGTAGATGTTGGTATTTCTGGACAAGTACAGAAAATCCTCTTAATCCTCAAGTACAAATAAAAATATTTGGGGAACAACCTGCATTTATTGTCATCTTACCTAAGTGCAAAAAATATTTTCTGCTAATGCTGAGGCAGCCTAAGTAAGAGATACACTGGAATTTAGAGATGAGTAAGCTGAAGGATTCTCTAGGTTGTGTGTGGAATAGGGCTGGACTGGCTGTGTGCATTGATGGGATTGTATTTGTGTGACAAATAAATCTGGTACTTGTCTACATTTGGTCCTGCAGTCACATCCTCACTCTGCACTCTTCACCCTCGCTGTGAGCCACCACTAACTAGATATTCCCTTGTTCCATCTTGGTAGTTCTCCTGCATCATTGACATCTAGGAACACACTGGATTTTTATGTGCATCACCTACATTTCCTTCTATTCCTCTGCTACAGGACTGTTGCTGCTGCCTTTTCCTTACGTCCTGCCTCTCACTTGACTGAAGTTCTAGAATGTATTTCTAGACTGTATTTTCATTTTAACAGCTGGAGGCTACTCCCTCGGATCTGCATCTTTTTCATACTGTTTTCTAGCAGTCAGATATTGTTTAGCTTGGTCCCTATATACTTCATCAGACTTGTCTCATATTGTAGTTGGACTACAAAATATGCTTAAAGGCCAATATTTGATTAGCCCATTAATTCTCTGCCAAGTCTTAATTTTTCCTCTGATTTTATTTTCTATTTCAAGCTTCTGTATCCTGCTGTTCAGCAGTTTCTGTGTTGATCTTGCCTCTAAGCACAAAATCTCAGTATATTTCCCTTCCTTTTTTTGAAGCCATTATTGAATTGTCTCTAAAGAGAGCAGCTGATTGTCCCATCTTGATTTTTCAGCAACAGTAGTTGCCACTTAGTCCTGTTCCTCCTATAATGCCCTATATTAATTATCATTTACAAATACAGTTTGCTGTAGTGACTCTGCCTTCATTGTAACAGCACTGTTCTAACAGTGTGCCAACACAGGTGTCTGTACCTTCTCCTGCTTCTCTATCAGCTTAATTACATTGCATCAGCTTCACCCACTGATCCACTTGAGATTTCCCTACTTTCATCCTAGCATTACTTTACGCCTGTCTCTGATAACATTCTTTAGTTGTATCTCAGAGTCTTTAGTTCATAGTTCTTTTTCCTGTGTTACAGTGTAATTCAAAGTATGCCATTCTGCTAGTCTGGGGGTTTGAGTTTTTCTGCTGCTCATTCATTATTTCACTGCCCTTGATGGATTTTCCTTGTATGTCCTTCCTTTTGCATCTGTGAATTCTAGGCCTTGGCTTATGTACCTGCAGTTGGTTTGAGTTTTGGCTGCTGTAATCTGTTTTGCATGAGTAGTTGACTCCCTTGATTGCCATTTAAGTCAACTAGATTGTATTTTTCTTAAATTAAGAAGTCTTTTGTTATTTCTTTATCATCTGCATACAGACATAATCTAAACTGAAAACACTCTGAAGTATAAAAAAAATAAATGTAAGATGTGGCTTTTAGTATTAACATGCTAGTTTTTCTTTGTTAGGACTAGCCTTGATGGTAAAACAGGTTGCTTGAGTTTTCTCTTTCTTTTTTTCTTTCTGTTGGAAGTGGTTTCACATTCATGCCCCTGAACTAATTTTCATTTTTTATACAAAATTCACATCCTGTCTGGGAGTTTTTAAGTTTAATTACCTTTTCAATTACAAAATAGTCTCGAAAACTAATGATATATTACTTTTCCTAACCTCTAGCTCGCTGAGAAAAAAACTGCCAATATGGCCTTTCTTGTATTATAGCCTCATACCATTTAATTACAAGGCATTTAGTTAAATCTCAAATTATATTTAATAATCCTTGTAGTCTCTTCTTTAAATACAGTGTTTTAGTTTGGTTGTTAGTAAACAACATTAAAGACATGGCTTTAATATGAAGGAGGTTATTTATATTTTCTAAAAGTGGAATATATAACACTAAAGTGTAACAGTGTCAGACTAGTAATTAAACATTAACTTGAGTAGGTATACTGGAAGTAAAGAAACAAGTATATATTATTCAGCTAAACATCATTTAAACAATCTCTACATTTTGGGGCACTTTTAAGTTTTTATTAGTTTATCCCTAGAATACTTGAAATTTTTTGTCCAATAAAACCTTTTAATTAAAATGTTTGGATCGATAATGTGCTTTATTGCTTCAAATTAAATTTTTTTGGACCTCCTATTCCTATTAGGAGATCTGAATATTTGGAGGACTGTTCTTGGGAGAGATGACTTTTTTTTAAGGCCATCGATAAAATAACAGAATTTGGGCAGCTGTCTTTGAATATCACTCTTATGTTTTCCTACAGGGAGATGAGAATTTCTGCCTTTCTTCTATGCCTTTTACTAATCACTTTAGAGAGATGGTGAGGCAGCAGAATGACAATTTCTGAGGACAGCTGTGAAATACGAGTTTTATCAGTGAATTGTATATGACAACCATGCAGAGCTGATTTTATTACAGCAAAGGCTTTTCTGTAGCTACCCCAGCAGCAAATCCAGTCTGTTAGAGTGCAACTCTAATGTAAATCAGCATAGAAAGTGTGTGTTTGTAACAAAAACATACCCAGTTTGGAGTGAACTTCTATCACCAGTGCTGACCAAATTCTCTGTGCTTTTTTCTAGGTCATAAATAATGCCTGTGCAACTCAAGCCATAGTAAGTGTGCTGTTAAACTGTGCTCATCAAGACATTCATCTAGGAGACACCTTGTCAGAATTTAAAGACTTTTCCCAAAGCTTTGATGCTGCGGTGAGTGACCACTGTTTTCTGTATTTTGAGTGCTAAGTGTTTCAGCTCTGGTGGTTTACAGGTGTTTTGTTTCTTCCTTTCAGATGAAAGGTTTGGCACTGAGCAACTCAGAAGTGATTCGGCAAGTTCACAACAGTTTTGCCAGGTAACATATGTTTTAAATCTGGCCAAAATTTGAGCAAATCCTTTTTAATCTCAGGGTTTTTTAAATTTTCTCTGCAGGCAACACATGTTTGAGTTTGATGCAAAGTCTTCAATAAAGGAAGAAGATGCCTTTCACTTTGTAAGCTATGTTCCTGTTAATGGGAGGCTATATGAGCTAGATGGCTTAAGGGAAGGACCAATTGATTTAGGTAACATCTTATATTTTTGCTGAGCATCCTTTATTTTAAAACAATAGCTTTTGCAACAAATTGGTCATAGGTTATAGGCTCAAAGCAAATTATTTATTAAAATAATATCTTGAAAGTTCTGAATGTGCTGTGGGTTTGTACTTCCTTGCAGTCATTTGTATTGTTTTAGTTTTATTGGTCTGAATATACAGCTTTCTCCCTGCTTCCTCCATGTCTCTGATGCTCTCTCTTTTCATTCAGTAATCAAATTATCAGGTCCTGCAATCCCTTCCAAAACCGTGATAGTTTTGTTCCAAGAGAGAACTTTATGTAAAGGGAGAATGGATACAGCTTACTCCAGACCCTTTTTCTCCATTATGTGGCTTGCGTTTACACACTGCCCTCTTTCTTCTTAGATAGCAAGTGTTTTCCTAATGATTTAAAAGAAAATAGCTTTATTCTCTGTAAGGCTGGTTCTGTTTTGTAATCTTTCTTGAGATTTGTGTGCCCTGCTGTGTCTTGAAAAGCTCTGCATTACCTATCGTGTATCTGTACTTGAGAGTCTCATATATTGTCAATAACAACATGTTCCACGCTCCATTCCTAGAGTGTTTTCCCAGATTTGTTGACAATTTTATTTGTGTTTAGGCTGAGCAATGGCTTGCTGCTTAATCTTGTCTGTAGTCTGTCTAGAGATACTGTAGAGTCTGAGTCTAACAGTAACATCATTTGTATGGCCACAAGATCATAAGTCTCTAAATTTACTTTAAGGTCTTGAAATTGTCAAGGAGGCATTTTCAGTTTAGGAAATCACCTCTAGGTATTCTGTCATATCTTGAAATCAAGTTCTCTATCATGTATCCTTTAATGGTTTTTCTTTCTGCCTGACTTCTTAACATTATATTGCATCTACATAGACAAAATCAAGAGTTAGTATTAAACAGCTGTACCTGTCCGTAGTGTTTTCCTTTGCTGTCTACTTCAATGTTGTCATACCAACTAATTTCTCTTGTATTATAAACATCTTACATTACATACTTTCCCCCACCCCATTATTTCTTGTTATCAACAAAACGAATGTTAGATGCTTACACCCTTAAAATTTAGTTTTGTTACATTGCTTTAGCCACTGCATTTTACAACTATTGTTATTAATAAAATATCTTCCACCTCCTGAAAAACGACCTGAAAATTACCTGAGTTATTTCAGACTTTAGTAGCTAAAGAAAAACAATGTTCTGTTACATACTCTGAAGTTATTGCATAAGCCTGAATTATACAAGTCAACTTTGCAATAAATTTTGCAAATATTATGATTTTTTTTCCTTTTTTTCCCCAGGTGCCTGCAATCAGGATGATTGGATAAGTGCAGTGCGGCCTGTCATAGAGAAGCGCATACAAAAGTAAATGGTTGCGATGCCTTTAAAATATAGAACCTTACCTATCCTTAAAATTTCCATAGTCTTAATTTCCTTCAGTTAAAGCATTTCCACTGAATTTCTAAGCAATGACACTAATGCATAATTTTTTTATGCATATCACTGTGTGACTTGAGAACCTGTTGCCCAGCGTGAGGCAAATGTGATGATAGATAAATCTCAAATACACTGTGCTGCTGCATAGTTAATCCAAGTAGATGTCTGTATAGTGGAGAGAGAACCTACAAGTGCTCTGGAAAAGAAGGTTGTTACCTCTTTTATACAGCTGTAGATCTTTGTGAGTGAAAGCTCAGAGTGTCATGACCATGAATAACATTTGCCTGTGCACTTAAAAAACTAGATAGTAATTCTGTCCTTACTGGTATTTAGAGATAAGTTTTTCTTAGGTATGTGGCTTGTCTTAAAAATTTAACCTAGAAAAACATACTATTCTTAATTCTGATTCCAAACTGCAGTCCCAAATATGCTAGACATAAAGTTGATTTATGCCATTTTTAGAAAACAGTTCTAAGTTTTGCTTGAGGACTTTTTTTTTTTTTTTGTAAGCAGAACAGAACTACCAAGTTACTTTTGGTGAATTTAACTTCCAAAAGGCTGGCTAGTCTAATTGTTGAATGTACTTCTCACACTGTTTGGAGAAGTCGCCAATGTTTTCTAAGTAATAGAAATGAGAAAGTAAGAACTACTGAGTGCAGCATCTTCTGTAAGTTCTGTTGTTGTGTTTTCTTTTCTTTTTTGGACAGTTTCAGTATTTGTTTTGTGATCACATATAGGAATGGTAAATTTTTGGGAGAGAGAAGGTTATTAGGTGTTACATATTGGATAGAGTTGATTTGTGGTCCAATTTTATTTCGTTACAAGATTGGATCTGAAGCACAACTTAATTTAATAGACCCATTTAAAATTTTGTTTCCATGAAATGCATTCCTTAAAATGAAATCAAGGAAGGGGCTTTTGAGTTATTATGTTGGTGACTAATTTTGAAAGCTGTCTTTGTTTTTTCTGTTCCTCATTTAGATACAGTGAAGGTGAGATAAGATTTAACCTGATGGCTATTGTGTCTGACAGGAAGATGATATATGAGCAGAGGATTGCAGAGCTACAGCAGCAACTGGCAGAGGTAGGCCATGGAATTCAAATTGCTAAAGTAGTTCCCTGATAGTTCTGTATGTTGGCTTTATTATTCACTTGCCTTCCTTGCTCCAAATGGAGTAGCACTAAAAAAAGCAGGGAGTGATTGCTACAGATCTCTCCAGCGAAGTGTGGATGCACTCAGTGCTGCAGGTCTGAGCTTAGCACTCAGCACAGTGTTGACTGTGTAATTTTGACTTTCTACCTTGACTTGTTTGCTATGGTGTACTGTACTTTTTCCCAGTACGTGAACTAATCTGCTTGTAACTAACTGCAGAAATTCCTGGAATGTTCCCATAACCATAAACAAAACCGAATCTCTCTGTGATAGAAATTCGCTTGAGACAAAACTTGCTTTAATTAAAATTAAAACAATTTTAAAATGGAGTAACATCATCCATTTAAATTTTTGTTTTGTGGAAGGAGGAGCCTATGGATACAGATCAAAGTAGTAATATGTTAAGTATTATACAATCAGAAGTTGCGAAATACCGGATGTTAATTGAAGAAGAGAACCAAAAATTAAAAAGATACAAGGTATGTAGCGTTTGATTTTCTGATGAAGTTATAACTGACAGTTGTAAGAAAAACCCAGCTTTTATATATATATTTATATATGTGTATATATATATATATATATGTATATGGGAACTCTGCAGTTAATCTGAAGGAACAGGATGGGGGGCTAGCAGATATTCAGCCATATAATATTCTGTTAATGCTTTAAATTTATTTTTAGATCGAAAATATTAGAAGAAAACATAACTACCTGCCTTTCATCATGGAATTGTTAAAGACTCTGGCAGAGCACCAGCAGTTAATACCATTAGTAGAAAAAGTGAGTATTTCCTAGGTGATATTATATAATTATAATTCTTCATACCTTCTCTTTTAAATAAACAAGCCCATGACATTGATGCTTCTAAGGTCTTTGGCCAGGGACGGCTCCCCGCATTCCTGTGGCTGCTGTAGCATGCGGTGACCGCACGGTGGCAGCCGTGGCACAGTGCTGGGTATTCGATCCCTCCCTTTTCCCTGCTCCAGTGCTCATATACTGGCTTTTGTTTCCACCTTTCTAAGGTATCCAGCCATTAACATTGATTTACTGCCAAGGTTTTTATTAAAACTTTAATAAATAAGCGTGTGTGCCACTTTGGCAAGGTTATTTAACTGGTCAAGTACTTGAATTGTACTCAGCTCTGTGCTGGCTTACACTTAAACTTGAGTGCCAGAGGTAGGATCCCTGATTTTGTGCTCACTGAGAAAGCATCTCTGAATAACTCTAATGAAAAAAGAGCTGTGTGTTATTTAATGAGTACATTCTTTAGCTGAATTTATTTAGAAAGGTAAAGAGAGGTTTATAAGAGAGTAACTTGTGGAGTTTTAATCCAGTTTCATGTTAACAGAAGTCATTTATAGCACCCATCAAGCTGCTTTCACAAGTAAATTACCAGTGAACTGGTGGCAACAGATGTTAATTCTAAATCACTGAATTAGATGATGTTCTGTTCAGTAGTAAGTGGTAACAAGCAGCAGCCTGTTTCAGAATTAACTAATGTTTTGACAGAAAGTTGTTGGCCAGTATTGCTTCCGAGTTACCCACTCTGCTTGCCCAGTGTGTTTCTTAATAAAATCAATACGGAAGAAAGTGCCAGTTCCCTATGAGTTTTAACTATTTATGGTTGATATAAGTTATGAGAATCTTTCTGCAAATATTTTGACAAGAACTTTTGTGGGGGTTTTCCCCACTTATTTGAAAGATCTAAACCAGTAAGATCTTGGTTTGTTTCAGAGTTCAGTTTTCATAATCAATGTCTGAATGTGATCTTTTTCTTGTGACATAAAATGTTTCTATTAGGAATAGTTTTTTCTATGTAAAATGAAGTTGGTATGGAGGTGTGAAAAACGAATGTTTAAATTAATGGTTTTTAAATAGTGCTTTTCCCCTACAGAAGTTACCTAATCTCAGTTTCTTTTGCATAATTTATTTAAACCCGTATTTATTCTTAAAAGGCTTTATATATTAAGCTAGTAAAATTGTAGTAGGATGTTTCTGAAGGGTCCAAATTTACATTTAAATTTTTCTTTTTCCAGTGTATTTTTAATATCCAGAAATGTAATTGGGTAGTCATTCAAAGCTCCAGAATGATCTTTGTCTTATCTAAGCTTGACATCATCTTCCCTTGTTTCCTAGGCGAAAGAAAAACAGAATGCCAAGAAAGCTCAGGAGGCCAAATGAAGATGAACTTGCAAAACACATACTTGCTTCTGATACTATTTTCATGACAACAAATAAAAGTTTTCATAAACTTCAATTTTTGTCCAGTGCACATTTGCCAGTTGTAATGGTTTGTCTTGTACTGTTCGCATGGGTGTCACTCTTCCTTCCCCTGCATCTTGAGCATATAGTACTGCTGAACAATGTTTAGGTTCTCCTGGTCTCAATCAGTATTTAATAATCTGTCTGATTGCTGAAAGCTTGGGAAGTGGACACAGAAATGTGCAAGGAAAATGTCCCCATTTGTCCCCACTAGAACATATGATAACGATAAAAATGACTGAGGTTTAAGTATAAGCATAAGCATGAGCTTTCTTTGCTCATCCCTACGAACAGTTACAGTCCTTTTCAGTTGTTCAGTGGTATAGCCTGTGTCTTTGTTTTTATGAAGTATGTGTCTAATTTTTTTACAAAATGGAAAAGTATTAATTTAGCTGTAGAAACATTTGCAAATATTAATGTATAATCTCAAAAGAACTGCATTGCTTTAGTAGAAAAGCTAATAAATATTCCCATTTTTATTTTGGCAAATTTTTTTCTGTGGTATTTTATTATGGGATAAGATGATTAGGATATGGAAATCATCAATCTTGTGACTTGACTATATGCATTCTAAATTTGAGGTAGAAGGAAGGCACACTATTGTTTTGGGGAGTTAATATTCTTGGATGTAAAGTATTCCTCTTCGGGGGTATGTTCAATTTGAAGTCTTTAAAGCAGTGCTTTTTATTTGACTTTGAGAAGTAATTTAAGGTAAAAGGTGTATGGAAGATTATTGTTGACAGCATTGCTGTGGAGGATGCTTGAGCTGTGTCCCATGGATCAAAGGAAATGCTTGGGCAGCAGAATTCATGGGGTGTCCTGACACCTTAAATGCTGCCTGCATGTGAGCTGTGAATAGATTGTTTTGGTATGGATAATAACAGGCCATTGCAACAATACATTCTGTTTGAATTACTCACTGTCAGTGTACATGTACTTGTTCAGAAAACTTTCAGTTTCTTCCTAAAAGACTTGGATAAGAAACGTAAAGAAAAGAAATAGAGCTTTGATATTTTTTTTTTGTTTGTTTGTTATTTGGGTTTTTTGCAAACATTCAAAACCGTAAATAGTAAAATACGTTTGTTTCCTGTATTTTAACTGTACTTCCTTGGACTGAGAACTCCTTTGGTTTTGTAGGCTGAATTTTTTGAAACCGTGATATGAAACTTTCTGTTAGCTGTTGGTGCTTTGTATATATTGCATATTTGTGTAAATAAACAGGATAAAATTTTGGTTAAAGAAGTAAAGCGCAGATGGCTGGAAGGATCTCATCGAGTCGGTGCTTTGGCTGGAAAGGTAAGATCTGTTTCAGAAAAACCTGAGATCCATATCTGTGTTTTGTGCAAAATTGATCAGGTTAATGAGAACATAAACTCTGAGAATTTTCTACTTTTCTACTCTGAGAGTTTCTACTTTAGTAATTCACTGTAGCATTATTGTCCAAGGAAGATGAAAGACTTTCTGAAAGAGGAAGAGACATTTCTGCTCTTAAAATTACCTTTGAGATTCCATTTCAGTCTGTCTTTTTAATTGGTAGCCTGATGACTCCTGTTGCAACCTGTCATCCTTGGAGAATTTTGCCATTTGATATTGGATGTCAACTTGAATTTGTACTGAAGTAATTTCATTCTCCTTTTACTGGCATACTTGGACATGTACAAAAGGAGAAGGAATTTTGCTGAAGCAGAAAATTATTTTCACAATTACCAACAAATTTAGTAGCAATTTTTGGGGCCTGGGCTAGATTAAACAGTAGCATTTAGCAAGGGTAGAGCGTTTCTCGTGAGAAAGAGGAATAAGGTTAAACAAGTAATATTTAGCAAGGTTGGAGCATTCGGAACAAGATTAAACAATTAGTGACATTTAACAAGGCTGGAACATCTTGGAACAGAGGGACAGAGATGAGAAATAAGGAAATTGAGAAGAAGTTTCCCAGGATGTTGGCCAAAAACTTGCTTTAAAAGATGCGCTATGGTGGAAATAAAGTGGATTCAATTCTGCATCATATTGGTGGTGTGTTGTTTCTTGTCTCAGATGAGGAACGCAGAACCCCAGCAAGTGGTGACCCCGATGTGATACACTATACCGGGATGTGATTACAATACTGGGAGAAGGAGAGGCATCCCACTGGCTGGCTACGAGGTAAGCTGGGCCGCTGGAGAGAAACGGGGCAGGCCTGTGGATCTGGCCAGTGAGCCAGCGGAAGATTGGCGGGATGGGTTCTGCCACATCAGCAGTGGAAAAGGCGGCTATTCTGAGCCTACTCCAGCTAGCGACAAAGACTGTCACCAAGCTGCTAGAGGGAGATTTTTCGACTTTATTGTCATGGTGCAGACGAAAAGGACTATTGCAGACTCCGGAACAACTATGATTTATTGGTCTTGGAAAAGATTGGAAAGGAACTTCGGGAGGGAGAAATGGAAGGAAATAAAGAGGCAAGGAAACTGGCATTGACGTGGCAAACAGTAAAACTCATGTTGGAGCAGATGGAGGGTGAAGCTCAGATTTCAGCAGCTGTAACCAAAGCAATAAAAACAGCTGCTGGCGATAATGATTTCCCTCTGAATACTTTAACTCCTAACTTGCCCAAGCCTCCTACTGTCTATCCAATTAGCAAAGCGGAAAGAGAGTTTTGGGGTGGTGAAGATCTAGATGTTGGTCCCTGGGTGCCTCCTGCGCACGCCTCCCTGCTGCCTCCCTATAACCCGCAGTTTCCCCTTGCTCCCTCCAATAAGCCTGCTGTTGAGCCCGCTGATGTTCTACCCATGAAGACTGAACTACCTACTTCTGATTCAATTTATCCCTCTACAAGTAACAATGCACTTATTTCAGCCCTGAAAGAGCAGGAAGCTGCAATGATGAGCTTCTTAGTTCAAATGGAAAGACTGAATAGGCGTTCCTCTAAAAAGAGTATTAAGGATGCCTATGCCCAGGCGCATCAGGCTATAGTTGAAGGATTGAATAATGTGGAGCGACAACTTTATGGGCAGCCTAATACTCCCTTACCGGATGCCCCAGAGGAATCACCTGGCAATGTGCCCAGGGTTGATTTGCAACAAGAAAATGAGACTCGGGGCTTTGGTTTGGAAAAAGTGGAGGTGGATTATTCAGAATGTAAAAGACAGAGGGCTCAGCCCAGGAGAGGCAGACCAGTATTTGTGTTCTAAGTTCGGACCTTGGGCCGGTCTGACTAGAGAGGAACTGACTGAGATTATGAATGTCGTGGCAATAACCTTTGCTCCTGAGTGTACGTGAGGAACCTTGGCTGGGCTGGATAAAGAGAAAGCTAAGGCGGGACCCCATGCCTGAATGAGATCCTCCCACATGTCCATCTAAGTTTCTACCCTCAGGACCATCGGGGCCTGGGAAGCCAACTGGACCCCTGCCCTGAGGTCTTAACTATAGCGCAAAGCAGCGATGGAAGGGGGTCATTCGTGATGCTGTGATAGAAGGGGTGATGCTGCCAGATTCTGTAATATCCATGCTGGTGTTTACGAATGGTAATCAAAAAGAATGGCATCCGTTTGATTGGAAAACAGTCAGCTTCAGTGTGCTGTGATGGACTATGGGACTGATAACAAATTTGTCAGAATGATGGCGCAATCCTTTTTTCGCAATCAAAGCCTTGTGCCTCTAGATAAAAGGAATTTAATGGAACTGGTACTTACTCCTACAGCCTTTATGTTGTTTAAGGATAAGTGGAAAGAAAAGTGAGAAGTAGCAATGATGTTGAATCTGAGCGATCGACCCCACGATGATCCTCTTCGATATGTGATGATAGATCAACTCATGGAGGAAGGACAGTATCGGGACGGTCCTGCTCAAGCTGCCCTACCCCAGAGAATTTTACAGTAATCTCAGGCCCTTGCCTTGGCAGCATTTCAGAAACTACCCAATCTTGATTCCCCTATTCCTCCCTACGTGAAAATTCAACAAGGACCCACTGAGCCTTATATGCAATTTATTGATCCGGCTGAAGGAAGCCTTGGACAGGGCTCCCAATCTTGACTCCGCCGCAAAGACAGCCATCGGAAAAGACTTAGCATTTCAAAACACCAGCATACATGTCAGCAAATTATTGCCACATTGCCCACTGGAGCCGCATCGTCACAGACGTGGAAGCCTGTGCTAGAATTCCGAAACTGCAAGAAGAAAAGGAGAAGGCATGAATTCATGCATAAGCCATGGTCATTGCATTAAAATCTGCATCTTGGCAAGGAAAAGGAGAGTGTGGACCCAACAAAAAGCAATATACAAATTGTTTTTCTTGTGGCAATCCAGAACATTACAAGAAAAAATGCCTGGAAAAGGTAAGAAAAAGCAAAGCGGGCAAGATTATTTTCCAGGAAATTGCAGTCGATGCGATATATTTGGTCATAAACCAGCTGAATGCTGCTCTAGGTTCCACAAGAACAGGCAACCACTAGCGGGAAACACAAAAAGAGCGCCACAGGGGTCGCGATGACACCAAAATTCCCTCAAACCCTGGCTGCCTCAGTGAGCTCGCAGCAGCCACCCGCGGATCAGCAGGCATCGATTTGGCCGTGCGAGAAACAGTAAGTATTTCTGACTCCAATGTGCACATTGTTCTATCCATGCGTACCGGGCCATTGGGATTCGGGTTATCTGCTCTCCTATTGGGAAGGTTATCAGCTACTAGGCAAGGAATTTTGGTGCAAAATAATTGACAAAGATTATTGACAAAGATTATGAAGGGCCAGTTGGAATTATGATAAGAGTCCTTTGCCCACCAGTGACTATTCCAAACAGAAGCAAAATAGCTCAATTCCCTTTCAGCGACATATACCCTGAGCTCCATCAGAACGCACACGCACCAGGGGCTTTGGTTCCACGGGTGCTCCCTTGGTAGCTTTCACTCATGTGCTGACTGAAGAAAAACCAAAATGTCTGGTAAACATAACTGGCCCACGAGACATCATCCTAACTGTGAAAGAATGCTTTTGGACTCAGGGTCAGATGTAACCATCATTCCACAAGACCATTGACCTTCCTCATGGACTTTGGAACCTATTCCAGTGACAGTAACTGGAATAGGGGGAGCCTCCTCCACCTATGTTAGTCAAGACTTTGTTACCATTCAGGATGTAAAGGGACACCTTACAGCACATGTTCGACCAGATGTGGTAAATACACCCCTCTGGATTTTAGGGTGAGATGCTCTGTCACAGTGGGGATGCAGACCTATGATACCTTTTTGACTGTGGTCATTGATGTGTGCTTCGAGTGCCCAACATCGAAATTAACTTGGCTTACCCAGGACCCAGTTTAGGTGGAGCAATGGCCGCTGACAGAAGAGAAGCTCAAATAGTTGAATTTATTGGTGGATGAACAAGTACATGCAGATCATCTTCAACCTTCTCAGAGTCCCTGGAATACTCCTGTGTTTGTGATTCAAAAGAAATCACGAAAATGGCGTCTTTCGCAAGACATATGAGCAATTAATGCCATAATGCAAGAGATGGGGAGTTTGCAACCTAGATTACCAACACCCGCAATGCTGCCTTAAGGATGGGACATCTGTGTAATTGACTTAAAAGACTGGTTTTTTACCATTCCACTTCACCCTGATGATTTTGAAAAATTTGCATTTACTGTACCCACTGTTAATCAAGCAGCCCCTGCTCAACGTTATCATTGGGTTATGCTTCCACAGGGTATGAAAAATATTCCAACAATTTGCCAGTGGTATGTCAATTTAGCCTTGGAGCCTTGGAGAAAAGCTAACATAGACTGCATCCTTTACCATTATGTGGATGACATTTTGATTTGCAGAAAACAACAGATTAGAAATGAATTGTTAGAATCACTGATCCAACAACTAGCTGAGGGGGGACTGGTTATAGCTCCAGAAAAAATTCAGAAAACTCAACCTTGCCAATACCTTGGCCCGTCAATCTCAGATCAAAAAATTCGACCTCAAAAAGTTTGCTTGAACAAGGAAGTAAAGATTCTTAGAGACTTGCAGCATCTAATCGGTGACATACGATGGATCAGGAACGTGTGTGGTATCACCAACAGTGATTTGGCTCCTTTGTTCGAACTACTGAAACATGGGGACCATCCTACTGAGCAGAGAGAATTGTCGCAAAGCACCATGAAAGCATTGCAAACTGTTGAACTTAAACTGTCCCAGTACTCATTAAGCTGAGTGATGATGTTCCTATTACCATAGCTATTTACGGTACAGATGATGAAGTAGCTGGAATTATTACGCAGTGGAAGTTAAGAGATGGAGATCCCTTGAAGCTAATTGAATGGGTGTTTTTGCCATATCGCCTTAAGACTACAGTCAACCCCCGACATGAAGCCATAGCACGACTTCTTTTAAAAGCCAGAGTTCGATTGATGATCATTGCTGGGAAAGACCCTGATATTATTTTGCTTCTGTATCCTTTAGACTTAATACCTTGTTGGTCTCTTATCAGTCTTGATTTTGCTTTAGCTGTACTTGAGGTGAGGATCGATAATCATTATCCACGACACCCTCTATTCAAAACACACTTGGAATTAGAACCTGAACTGATTCTTAGCATTTCCCCTGTCAAAGGCCTCACTGTTTTTACAGATGCAGGAGGTCAAATGCAGAAGTATGGTAAGAGAAAAATCAATGGTATAGCAAAATCTTATGAGCCGAAGGCTCTGTTCAGTTAATTGAACTCAAGGCAGTGGCTTTAGTGTTAAAAGATTGCCTGAGGAAACCTTTGAATATTGTATGTGACTCGCAGTACGTCATTGGGGTCGTACAGTGGTTACATCATGCATTAATAAAAATGACCACAAGTAAGGAATTATTCCTTACAATGTTGGAAATTCAGGACCTGTTGAATTCACGCCTATCCTCAATTTTTATATGTCACATTCGTAGCCATATCTCTTTGCCTGGGCTTTTCACTGAGGGAAATGCAAGAATTGATGGATTGGTTTCTGTGTCAGTCTGTGACAAATATCAGATCACTCCCTTACAAACTGCTCACGAATCACATGCCTTTTTCCACCAGTCAGCATCAGCATTGCGATGACAGTAAGCAATAACTAAAGCTGATGCGCGAGCCATTGTAGCTGCGTGCCCTCATTGTGCATGCATTGCTCCATTGCAAAACAATGGTGTGAATCCCCGAGGACTTCAGCCACGACAAGTCTGGCAAACTGATGTCACTGAATATCCTCCACTTGGATGTTTAAAATATGTGCATGTGACTGTTGACACCTGTTCCCATGCAGTATTGGCCACAATGATGACATCAACATTGGCAGCTGCAGTCAAGCAACACTGCCTGCAGGCCATTGCAGCCTTGGGGCTTCCCAACACAATTAAAACAGTTAACGGGCTGGCCTATAAAAGTGTTGTTGTTTGCACTTTTTGTGAAAAATGGAAAATTACTCATGTCACTGGGGTGCCTTACAATAGCATGGGTCAGGCCATTGTAGAACGAACTCTCCAGCTCCTTAAACGCTATTTTGAAAAAAGAGGGGGAGCTGTCCCCCCATGCAGTAATTATGAAAATATTATATGTGCTTAACTGGCTGAACCCCAGAAAGGAAGCTGATCAAAGCCCTATTTTTAGTCATTTAACTAACAACCCTGCTGATTTTTCTACATTTTTTGTTCCTGTTGTTGTGTTTAATCCAATCTTGGGTTCCTGGGAAGGGCCGGAGCAATTGCTAACATGGGGAAGGGGATATGCTTGTGTTTTTACAGAGCATGATCAACGCCCACGATTGGTTCCTGCGAAATGAACTAGGCCTCATGTGAACCTTGATGCTGGACCCAGAATCAGCAAAATGGGAGGAACACTGTTGGACCCTGTGCCTCTGACCCATGGTTGAAGAGCTAGTCGGCCAAATATCACCCTAGTCTGTGATTTCATTAGCGGACGACATTATCAGATGAACAGATTGAGAACGTAGAAAACTGACTGAATCCTCTGCTCTCCAAAAAGCAAGGGAACAACCTTGTGAAACCTGTAAACAATTAGACTGTATATTTTGGATAAGATATGTTGTGGCAGATGTGGGCGAAAAGTGTGGTTTAACAAAATATGTCAGGAAACTGTATGTGGGCACTGTTGAATGTCTATGTTTAAGGAATGATGATTGGATAGGGATCATACAACAAGAGGCTGAACAACAGTGGGATTCCCCGAAACTGAATGCCTCTATACATGATCTTTGGGTGTGGACTAGTCAGGCTTGTGAAAGTGTTGGAAATTTTGAGAGAATAACGGCTTGGTGGGAGTTGAAGTATCTTGTGTTTAGGGCAAGAGTGGCTCGATGCACTGTGGTATTACAACGTCAGTGCCGGTGAGGGATTTTTGTTCCTATAGTATGCAATGTTCCCGATGAACAATGGGAATTGGTTTGTCGCTATTGGGCTGCTCGTGGTGGCTGTTGTGGTCCAAGCAATGGCTTTTCCAGTAAATCTACATCTTATCAATCCCCGAAAGAATGTATGGTTTACCTGGGGAAATCAATCTGGAGTACAAGATTTTTGCCTCAGTTTGGCATCAGTTGGCAATCCATTGCAAACATGTGTAATTGGGTACTCACTAAATAATGAAACTGCCTTTTTAAACGGGTATATTGGGGAACGAAATGACACCTGTGCCTCAAATCTGCAACCCAGCGACTGTGGGCGTCAATGTGGGTCAGATGGCTCCCAGAATGCAAATTACTCTTGGCCCATGTAGCAAGGATCCTGTTGGCACAAAAGTATAATTGAAGCATTGAATGTGAGTACAGCTCATACCCTACAAGAAATCGATCTTTTAGCCAGTGTTTATCCTGGGGTTTTTGGGAATGTTTCTGGCCTTCCAAATTGTTCCAGCCTGTCTCCTCAGATTCAGATGTATAATGGAACCAGTGCCATCAACTTTGGAGATGTTGTCAGTGTGCCAATGTACATCAATCATCAAAACATTACAGGCATCACTTATGTGTGGAACATGACTGCTGACACAACTGGGGTGCTTACCGTGAACACTTCAGGTGCCAAGCTTTTACCAGCTGGCATTTTCCTTATATGCAGAGACCGGGCATGGCTAGGTGTTCCTTCTAAATCAGTGGGTGGACCTTGTTATCGTAGACATCTTACCATGTTTTCTCCTTTCACGAGTAAAGTGGGCTTACATTACATATCAGGCTAACCTTACACATCCTGCAGAGAGAAGGCATAAAAGAGAGCAGTAGCTTTCCTTCACCTTCCCTTTCATGACAGACAACTTGAATTTGGAAGGCGATAGAGTGACCGTCTGTGGCAGTGGCACCCCCCCCCCTTCCTGCATACCAGAGATAATGGGTACATCAGAGATAACCCAGAAGTCAAAAGACTCAACAGGAGTCATCTCTGGCACCAAGGAGGCTCAGACCTTAAGAATAAACATCCTAGTCTTGAGAAGAGATATAGGAAGAGATAAAGGAAAAATTGATGACTGAGAGACACCATTTTACACTATAAAAGATACATGAGTTATCACTGAAGCAGAAGCTTCCACACACACCGTGAAGTAAGGGACTTCTCCCCGAGTCCTGGATGCAGGCTCGTGGTTACTTTTCTGGGAATTGAGAGAAAGGAACTCTCTCAATTGGTGTGCTGCACCAATGATTGGATGGTAAGATACATTGAATCCTAAGCTTATACTATTCCTTTGCTGACTGTAACTCAAAGGTACCTTATTGTGCACTGTATAAAATCTACTAGTAGTTTTTCCTTTTTGTTTTTATACCTGTGTAGTATTAGTTTTGTTTTAAGTCTTACAGTCAATAGTTTTCCCATCTATTAATAAATAATTTGTTATATAATAGAATCAGTCATTATTAAAAGGACTTGCGAATGGTAGGGGGGTTTGAGATGCTGGTCTGCTGCCAGAGGCCTGGGCAGTACAAAAGGACTTATTTAACTCCCAAATCCATTCGTGACACCATCTCACTCCTGTTGCACCCTGTGCACTGTGAAGACAGATGGCCAAAGTGATAGACCAATTCTGAACTTTTACAAGACACTTGAACCATATGTCTTGGTCAATTGATACACAGATTCTTTTCTACAGAACTTTTTTACACTGTTTGCCATGTTGCTGAACTGAATCCTGTACAAGAGCAATGAATATAGGTACCCTTTTAATGGTACTAAAAATGGAAATGAAATCAAAACATTTTATGGCAGCAGGAAGATTTTATGTGTAGCTACAAAATAATAAAAAGATGCATATTTACAGGGTGTCCTGGTTTAGGGCAAATTTTAGGAGGAAACCTCTGGGGGGGTCTCCTCTAGGAAAAAAGCCGATTCCAACCACCCCCTCCCCAACAGGTTCGAGAAAAATTTTCTTAGAGAAAAGTGGAAAAAACCTATTTATTTAACAAATAGAATATTCACAAGCATAGAAAAATTTGGATAATATGAAAAAAATGAAACCTCTCCTTCCTCTAAGAGATGATAGATTGTCCTGGTTTAGGGCAAATATTTAGGAGGAAACCTCTGGGGGGTCTCCTCTAGGAAGAGCCGATTCCAATCGCCCCTCCCCCTGCCGGTCTGGGAAGAATTTCCTTAGAGAAAAGTGGAAAAAACTATTTATTTAACACATAGAATATTTACAAGTATAGGGAAAAATTGGATAATATGAAAACAATGAAACCTCTCCTTCCTCTGAAGAGATGGTAGATTCAGAGTCCGTCTGAGTCCGGTTCAGTTCTCCAGTGGGGGGGCCGATTGCCGGGCCCGGCTGTAGAAGTCGGCGAGGAGGGGGGGGGGGCCCCCGGGGGTTCCCTGGTGTCCTGGGCCCACGCGATGCCAGCCAGTCCCAGGAAGAGGAAAAAAAAGAAAAAATATCCAGCAAAAGAAACAAAGTCTCTCCCTGCAAAAAGCCGGGAAAAATCCGAGGGAAAAAAACCCCCGCTGTGTACTCAGCCAGCACCCCCACAACAGAGTGAGTAAAAAAAAAAAAAAAAAGAGATAACGCTGTCTGCTGGAATGCAGCCTCTCCGCTCTCTTGGCCTTGGTTCGTAGTATCCTGCAGACAAACGGCGAGTGTTTTTTTTTTTCCTCCACCTTCACTTTCACTGTCTTCCTTGGACCAACTTAAAGCTGCAGAACTTAATGTCCAGCATAAGCAAGGGGACGATTGGGGATACAAACAGGTCATATGGCTAACCCAGGACATAGATCCAGAGTCCGTCTGGGTCCGGTTCAGTTCTCCAGTGGTGGGGGGGGGAGTGATTGCCAGGCCCGGCTGTAGAAGTTGGGAGGGGTGGGGTGTCCCCTGTGGATTATCCTGGTGTCTTGGGCCCACTGGATGCCAACCAGTCCCAGGAGGAGGGAAAAGGAAAAAAAACTAGCAAAAGAAGCAAAGTCTCTCCCTGCAAGAAGCCGAAAAAGATCTGAGGAAACCCTCCTCTGTGAGCTTTTTGAGCACCCCAGCAAGAGAGGGAGTGAGAGATATCGCTGTCCTGCCCGAACGCAGCCTCTTCAAGGCCTTTTTCATGGGAGTAAGGTGTAACTCCTGCAGACAAATGGCCTGTGGTTTTTTTTTTTCTCTGCTTTCACTCTCTCTGTCTCTCTGGGCCTAACTTAAAGCTGTAGAGCTTAATATCCAGCATAAGCAGGAGGGACGATTGGGGATACAAAAAAGTCATATGGCCAACCCAGGACACAGGGGTTTTACAAAAATGTACAGGAACTACAGATAAGAAACCATAGTTCAGTAAACTGCAAATAGAAATCTAAATCACACAGTATCTTGAAAGGTGACATGAGAAAAAACAAAAGGAAATTTAAAAAAAAAGAAAACCAAAGGAAGTTAGAAATAAGGCACAACCTCTCATCCTTTCTGCTTCCTACAGGATCTTAGAAGCACCTTAGAATGTCTTAAAAATCATGTAAGTAAAAAAGTGTGCCAAGAACAATTGTGGAAAACTGGAAAACTGCAATCTATACATAAAAATCATGTTTGCTTTCATGACAATTAAATCTGCATGCAATGCATATGATAAGTGTATGTTATGTTAAACTATTTTCAAATTGAAGGGACTACTTTTTATTTGTTTTGAATTACTTGGCTAAATATGGTGCACATTTTAAAACTGCAGACATATCGTTCCTTTGCCAACTGCAAAGGAGGCAAGCATTTTGTGTGCTTAAAACCGCATAGTATTTTAGAGTGCTTTTGTTACTAGTTTCAAAGGTTAAAATATGTGTAAAATATGCTAGCTTATTTGCTATAAGTAGGCCAAGTTAAATGGGTTTTCAAAAAGAAAAGTATTCTATTCCACATGCCAATTTCAGAAGTAGATTAATAAGCCTTAAGCACATTAATGGAGGAGGGACACACCATGGTTAAGCAACACTGTTGACAGCAAAAGGCTTCCCAAAAATACAGGACATCAACTGCTATTTTTATACAAACATAGCTATTCAGAGCTTTCCTTGAAAAATTTAAATGACAATCATGACAGTAAAATTCTGAGCAAGCATGAACTACATAACTTAAGCAAAGGGTAGCACAAGCATGACTTCTATTTTATTCAAAAAATGTCTGTGTTTATCACATCTACTATGGAGCAATAACAACTGGGAACTTAAGAGAGGCCACAAGAAGTTGCCCAGGTCAAGGGTAGAAGGTCTCTGGCTGCATTTCTCTTATCTGAGGGTTTCTCGAGGTGGTGGAGCTGGGGAAGCGGGCAGATTTACCACGAGAATTGGGCTGGGAAAAAACGGGCCTTAGACAGCTGTGTCCTGGTTTAGGGCAAATATTTAGGAGGAAACCTCTGGGAGGT
>JAHLSL010013030.1:0-42254 GCA_025920805.1 Petroica traversi
GTGTGCGCAGCTCATTGGTGGGACGGGGAGGGCGGGGGGCGCTGTGCGGGGCGGGCGGGTGTGGCCGGCAGGGGGCGATGTGCTGAACGCGGGAACGGCGGGAGGGGTGGTGTGAGGGGCCGTGCGGGCGGAGAGGTATGAGGGGATCAAAGGTGGCTCCGTGGTCTCCTCTTCACCAGCTGCGAGCGGAATCATCTCATGGAACCCGCAAGCGGTGACCGCAGTGTTTGCTCAGGGACCAGAAAAGCCGCAGCCGTGTGTGGCAGCCCCTCCGTGCCCTCCGCAGGCCTGGCGGCAGGCAGGGACGCGCCAGGGCTGCTCAGAGCGTGCCTGGCAGTGGGTCAGTCCCCCAGCAGCACAGGCAGATTTCACACCCATTTCCAGTTCGTCACTGAATGGTTGCATGAGCCTGAAGCAGCAAACAGCCGCATGGATAGAGGTCACAGCCTAGAACCTGATTTCCCGGGAATTAAATGGACTAAACCAAGTCAGACATTTACCAAGTTTAAAATTAGCCCCGAAGAGTGAGAATGGGAGAACAGAGAACACATGGAAATGTTACTAAGATAAATGGGAAAAAAAAAACAAAAACAAAACATCTGACAGGAGCGGTGTTTTTGTAATTTGCCAGAAATTCACCAAGACTTGGTGAACAGTTGGACAAGACCGACTAGGACTGAGTAAGAGAGGCAGAACTGGCATTAGATCACAGGGGAAGGTGTGGTGCTCTCAGGAATGAACAGAAATGGCAAATTGGAAAGAAAGCTCCAAGAACACCAGCTAGGCTTAAGCTAGATAAGATCCTTCACCTTCTCGCCTAATTATTCTACCAGTGATTCCAGTATTCTTTTACTTACTACACAGGAGTTCCTGGAAGTTTATGTGATTTCAGGTTAGTTCTCTGCTGTCCCTTAAATACTTAGAGAAAAGCATTTGTTCCTACCCCCATTGACTAGATGCAGTATTCAGAAGTTATTACTAAGACAGAAGGAAAATATGCAAGAGCAAACTCAAAGGTGGTGAAAAGATTCTGAATTTTCTTTGTGCAATTAAGAGTTTAAGTAAAAAGGTGTGTAACGAAGTTATGTGTTCTGTGCAAATGGAATCTGCCCACTGAAATGTTGGATTCACTCTTGACCAGTAAAAGGTTTTCTGCATTTCCCTCTGTGTAGGTTTTTCATACCATAATATTTAGACAGATTTTTTTAATAGTTTTTTGCCTTTGTGTACAAATCTGCTTGCCTTTATTTTTATAAAAAAAAAAAAAGAGAGAAAACAGAGATTAAAAATGGCAATTGGAAAAAATTACCAGGCTGTACAGTCAACATAAGGGAGACTAATAAGTCTCAGTCTCTAAAAATCTCATTGAACATAAAGTTTCTGTTGCAGTAATTTACACTAGTGTTCAGACCAGTAACTCAAAGGCAATTAGAAACAATTTGACAAAAACATATTTTTAATTTTGCTTTGCTATTGGAAGGAAATATCTGTTGTTTCTTGTGGTTATAGCTGTACATTCCACCTTAGCTATTAATTCATTATATTAATGCAGGGTATCATATCTGCATCAATATGAAAAAAATCACAAGAAACCAACTTTTGTTCCAAAACACTGTGAATCACACCCAAATTCCTCCTAAAGTACAATTTAATCCTTACTTTGTGTTTATTTATATATTTGCATTTAACAGTGAATATTTGACACCCTTCTATTACCTGGTCACACAAGGAATGGCTGAACATAAATGGATGAATTTTCATCCTAGACTACAGTTGCAATGCTGCAACTCAAAGAACAAAGGCAAATAGCTGTCAGAGAAGAATGGTCTCTGAGTGTTATTTTTGGGTCCTGCTTTATTTCACCAAATAGGCAGAAAACTATTCTTGCCTATTGTGAAGCAGAAATATAATTTTTGGAGGCAAAATACAAGCTACTCAGCAGGGAGATAGCAGCAGCTGAGAGAACGTAAATGACAAAGCCTGCTCAGTGTTAGAACAATTCCTTGCAGTCATTCCTAATGGAGAGAATTAAAAGTGGAAGTCCAGGTTGTTGGGGAGGAAGAAACAGGAAAGTCTTATAGAAATTATTACCTGGCGAAAGATGCTGAAAATATAGAAATTACAAGCGAGATTGAAATGAAGACAAGTTTTGAGATACCAAATCTCAGTTACTGAATAAACTGAAAAACAATGGTATGGCCACCGCAGGTAATCTCCCTCTATGATTGAACAATGGCCTTCCTTGATTAGACAATGGCCCTTGCCTGCCTGCAGGTCCAAGGGTCAGAGCAGACTTTACTAACTTAGCATAAGGTAAAAAAACCAGTTTTTAGGGTTTAAAATATAACGCCATATGGTAATACAAGGATGCTCATAGGCTGTATGTAAATGCTATAGAATTTGTATCTTATCCTAGATTGGTTAGTGAAAATTAGAATATTCAACATAGAACATGATTTATTGTATTGTAAGCGAGAACCACGGTATTCCAATTCCTCTCTCTCTCTCTCTCTCTCTCTCTCTCTCTCTCTCACACACCTCTCTGACCTGCTCTGAACCACGCCTGGCGGTTCATGGCAGGTCTCTTACCCCCACACATTATTACAATAAACCTCATGCTCTAAGACCAGTCTCTAAAGATCTCTGTCTCTGTACAAACCACATCCACACATCGCAGAGGCCATCCAACAGGCACCACAGATTTCTGCACCAGGTGATAAATCCTGTAACAAGCAGAGGGAAGAAGAAGAGTTAGTGTATGGAGAATTTAGAAAAGCAAGAAGGCAGCTTTGTGTTGAGACCTGGGAGGATTGAAGCTGCTTATTTTTTTTTGTTCACGTAAATGGGACTTTTTTTTATCTGAGGCATGGACCCACACTTAATTCTGATATCGCAGTTTCTTTTCCTGTTGGTTTGATTGTGCTTGGTGTTTGATAGCTCAGACAACACTTGGACTCCTCCATTGTGTGATGAGGCAAGAGAAACATATTAGGAAGCTGCTTTTCTTTCTTTTCCAGAGATGCTGCAAATCACCCACCCCTCTTTGTTATTTTACCATCTGCATGATTCCAGTTATTAAAGGTTACATGTATTTTGAAATCTTCCCCTGTGCTGGATGTTTGACTTCAATATTTGAACAGTAGATCTTCTAGAGCTCTGCAGCTAGAAAATTAGTACACAGAAAATGTACCTCTTAACATTCTGGCAGATTTGCCAGACCTTTGCAAACAGCCAGGCATTAGTGCTACCTGTATATAATATTGAATGACAGCTCCTTGTTTCCCAGGTGATTGATCATGGGCACAGAACTCACCCCTCTTCTGGATACTTTTAATACTTGTATTTTGTTGCAGTTTTGTAATAGTAGAAAGACTATTTGCTTCCTGCATCCCCACTTTGGAGACTGCTGCTTGGGAGCATGTGTGGCTTTTGTGCTTTCTCTTCTCTCCTGAGTCTTGTCATGTGCCTTGGGAGTTGGCAAGGATCCATTCACAGGCACAGTTTGCATCTCCAGTGTCACTTTCTAAGTGTATGAGTCAACATTTTGAATCTGCTCTGTGACCCAGTGTCTGCAGAGCTAATTGGATTTTAGCTGAGTGGATTTTTTTGCAGGGAATAGTTTATTTGTGAGAATAATTTCTTTTTCTCGGGAAGAAGGGTAAGGGGAGGGAGGGATCCAAATGTCTGAACATTCAATTGAATTTAGCAAATAATGTTCTCTTTTTCTTCCCCTTCTCCCATGGAACAGGAAAAAAAATCAGAAACAATCACTAAATCAGGAAATATTGTTGTGCTTGACCTGCTATATTGGTTTGGCCCGCAGAGCTATGGCACTGTTAGCCAAGTGCTGGACTGACCCGGGGAGAGCAATGCTGATAATGCACTGCATCCATATCCCCACCATCACATTAGAGCCACTGAATGAAAAATAGCACAATTTGAGAACAGAAAATAAATGAACTGCATAAAGTCTTTTGACAAATTATATAAGGGGACATATCTGAGAAGGGTACTATGCTCAGCTTATTTGGCTAATAGTCACATTACTGTTTCAAATACATTTTTTCCTTCAAAATAGAATCCTGGGTATCAGAAAGAGAGCTGTATTGCTGCCAGTTCATTTTCCACGTGAATCTGGGTCATTCCCAGTGCAGTGCTTCACTGCAATGCCCTCAAATGGGTCATTCCCAGTGCAGTGCTTCACTGCAATGCCGTCAAATGGGTCATTTGGTCCCCAGTGAGGAAAGCTGTCTTTTTTCCCAACTATGAAAGAAATAACATCAAAACCAGGTTTTGTATAGTCACTGTTGAAAGTAAATCCAGGTTTTTTTTTCAAAGGGAAGAAGTGCCCAGGGATGAGGCGAGAAGCGGCTCCTTCTTTTGTGCTCCTGCATATGCATCCACTTGTGGCTGCAGAATCTACTTTGTACACAGAGCCCGGGGATGTAGGTCAGGAATTATTGTGCCTTCTATGGCTGACAAGTTCTGTACTTATTTCTCTTGTCAATCCATTCCCCACTGTTCCAGACCACCCTTCACGGAGCCTGGGCTGATAACCTTTGAGTAATAATCTGAAATTCAAATACAAAGAATTGACTACTGAGCTGTCCTAATATTTGAGAAAGGTTTAAAACTAAAACAGGTTTTTCTGTGTGTCACTACTGGCCTGGTAGCTGTGTGTATACACTAAGTGTACTGAAAAAGGTAATATTATCAGAATGAAAAGGTTGAAGTTTTATAAAAATCCTTTTAAAAGTAAGTAGGCTTGCCAAACTGAATTTCCCACAGGTAGACAGAGGTTAAGAACTGAGAACATTTGGGCCTTTGGCAGGTCAAGTTGTGCATCTGTAAATACCCTCCAGAAATACAAACACCAGACAAGTGTAGAGAAGTACAGTGATTGTGGCCAGCCAGATTTAGCTCTGTCTGTACCTACAGGCAAGCAGGCCAAGGCTCAACTCCCGCAGGAGGTATCTGGGGGCACCGTGCAGGGTGGGCACAGGACACCTGTGTCATGCCCAGGCACCCCGCAAACAAGGGTGACAGATGCTTGTGGCAGTCATTAAAGGCATCATGCACTGGTCAACACAAATGCATTGATTTAATTAGACATTTCTGGCTGAGCTTAGAGGTACAGCATAGCCCCAATGTGTATGGCAGGACATGAAGGATTGGGGCATGCTAGAGTGAGGCAGTGGGTGGCAGGCTGAGAACGCACCCTGCATGGGGGAGCACACCTGACAGAATCCCAGAATCCGCCAAGTTGGAAGGGGCTCACAAGGATCATCAAGTCCAGCTCCTGGCTCTACACTGCACCATCCCCAAGTCACACCATGTGCCCCAGAGTATACCAACACTTTGTGAATTCTGTCAGGCTTGGTGCTGTGACCACTTCTCAAGGGAGCCTGTTCCAGTGCTCAACCACCCTCTGGGTCAAGAACCTTTCTCCAACCTAAACCTCCCGTGGCACAACTTCAGGCTGTTGGCTCGGGTCTTGTCTGGGGAGGGTCTGGAATTGCGCTTGCCTCTCCTCTGAGTCCACTGCTCTTTCAGCAGAGCGTTTTGCATCCTGTGAGGTTGATTGCACAGAGGTGGCTCTGGCTGATACAGTGTCCCACTTCCCCTTATTGTTCCTTCTGTCCAGACTCACAGCCTTTCTAAAGGGCATCTTTATTGTGGCAAATCGCACATTTTGGAAAGCATCTTGGTATGGCCCTGTACACAGTGAGGAGGGCCAGCTCCATGCTGCCTCACCGGGCTATTGTGAACTCTCATGCTGTCATTTTCTATTACTTCCCCACTGGTGAATGAGTGCATGTCCCCATGGTTTGTGGGGTTTCCACCCCCCCTCCCTTAATAGAGCCTCTGTGACTTATTTTGGTGCTATTTCTCAAAGACCCCACATCCACACAGCCCAATCCAGGTGACTGGCAGCCAGGCATTGCCCACATGCCCTCAGGTGAGGTGTTAACCAATATTATTAGCAGGTGAAAAAAACAGTTTTATTGAGGCTGTGTTGGCAGGTGGACCTGAGCCTTGGTGCAGTCCTGGTTGGGAAGTTTGTGCGTAGCTGGTCTCAGTGTGCTCCCTGCCTCCCTGAAGAGCAGAAGGGATGGAATGGAAAGGCACACAAAAGGAGGAGATACATAACCTTAGTTTCTGTTGCAATTTAAGGTTGCACTGTTAAGCAGCTTTGTTTCCAACCACAAAAGTGGCTGCAAAATAGTGGCGTCTACATGATCCCTTTCTTAACTCACAGAGAGGTTTTATGTGGCTTAATCCATTACTGTTCAATCCTCAGAGGAAAGGGGTAAAAAAGAGGAGTATTAATGTCATCACTGACCCTTAGTGTTGAAATGTGGAGCTTTAAAAATTAGGATTTTAAGCAAAGTTAGTATAGCTGAAACCAGCTAAAGTAGATTCAGTAAGCAAATCCAGCTAGAGCTAATTAAAGAATTAATGTTTAACCAAAGAATTGAGTTAGAAGTAAGCCTTAAGGTGTAGGTAACTGGTTGCTTGTCATTTTATATTTGCTCAGCTGTACCTATAATGAGAAACAGCAGTTACTAACCATTCTACCTAAAAGACTCATTCAAATAGGAGAGGAATAGAAGAACTGGATGTTTTTCAAAAGCAATTTGCATTGTCAGAAGCCAGAAAGACAGAAAGGTCAAAGAGAGGAAGACGAGTTTTACTTCATCATTCTCGCCCTCCCCTCAAATGATGCGACCACCGACTCAATTTAAAGAACAAACCACACATGCTTAATAACTACTCAGCTAATTACCATACGGAGAGGGGAATGGGAGGTATTAATGTGATTAATGTGTGTTTGTATTTTGAATATTCAAAACCCCTTGCAAATAAATAGACCTTGTATTGTTTTGTGCGTTGCTCTGTGCATCGGGGAGCTATCCCATGCAGCAGCCCAGCACTGAAATAAACATACACTTTCTAACAACTCTGTTAGAGAGTCTTTGTCCGTCTCTAGTTGGGTATCGATACTAGATCAATACCCATATTTTGGTAAATCAGTGTCACAATGCTAATTAAAAGCAAACAACTTATATGTCAGATCTTGGACAAAAATAAGTTTAAACATTTTTTCTATAGTTTACAAGAGGAAATAATTCCTTTAGGTGTGCCTATTGTTATTTGTGCCTTTTCACTGTATCTCACGTTGCTTTAAAACCTTCTGTTCACCCCCTGCTTTTCAGGACATTGTCCTCCTGTTAAGGAGGTTTGTCAGCTCTGTCAGAAATGTGGCTGGAGCTTATGAGGCAGTTCAAGATCCTCTATCCCTCAAACCTTTCAAGAGATTACTGGCAGGAGAGTTAAATTGATCTGCCAGTTAGATCTGAAGAGAGTCCTCTCTGCTGGGCTGCATTCCCTGGCTGTGCAGGAGCTCCTCTGGGGACATGAGTGGCAGTGTGACAGCCTGGCACGATGATGCCATTTGCATCATCAGGTTACTTGCAGGTCTAAGACAGTGAAAAAGGAAAATAAAGAAAAGTATTAGTAATGGCCGTGAAAATGGAACTTTTATTATCTGTTCACTGTATACAAAACACCATTCTGCATAGTGATAACTCATTTGTTGTACAGTTGACAGTGCACATCAACAAACAAGTGTTCAGAGGCATCCACTAAATGGAAGGGCAGTGGTGGCAGTGGCCAGCACACGCTGAGATGCTGTGCCCGCGACGCACTGTAGGATGAAGTACCTCACAAGCACTTGATATGCCAGTAATATAAACAGGCTAACAAATTAGGAACGAGGATGGAGAGAGCAGAACTAATGTATCTGATACACAATTGCCAGAATGATTAAGTTTTACAGATGTGGCTGAGAGGATCTATATTTTTTAAACACTTCAAATTTTAAAACTATTAAAATTTAATGATAAATAACAGAATCTCACAAATCTTTTGGGGCAAAATGCTCCACATTTATTTACATATGAAATGTGTTTAATACAGTAGTAATGGACATAGTGTACAGTAACATCTGACAGCAGCAAGATTTTTAAGGAACCTAACAATTACTACTGTTTATCATGCACCTATCTATATATACACAATTTGTTTTAAAAAAAAGTACAAAAAAATTTTTTGTAGGGTCACATACAAGGTATAAAATGCAAAACCAAACTAAAAATATACTCGCAGAGAACTCTATCTGAAAGGGACAGTATGGTACCTTTTTGTACTTGTGCAAGCAAAACTAGTGGTGCTGGACAGGAGTTTTCAATGTCTGGCCGAGCTCTGCAGGGCCTGTGCTAAAGCTGCAAGCCCCAGTCCCACTCCTGACTGGGGCTAGTTCCTTCCCAATTGTGGCTGTGTGTGACATTGAGCACCAGAACATTTGGCATGATTATGTGGAGCTGGCAAATCCCAACCCCTGTAGCAAGGGTTAACTATTTCCTTTCAATAACGAGCAAGGAAAATACATAATGTTGCGTACTCACTTCTGTATGTTTAATAAATTACATTACAAAAAACATCATCATTATAAATCTATTCCTCTAATTACATCTTATTTCTTAAATCCAGAGCAGCCCAGCCCTTTTGTAACAATTTGAGCTTTGATCACAAGCACCTGATGACCTAAAAAAATCACTTCATGATACACAGAGTTGTGCATTTATACTCTTCAAAAGTACTTTACCACTCCAGGGGGTCTGCACCTGTTCTGGTGTTGCCACTTAAAAACCAGCACTTCATTTTACACATGCAGTGGTACTTTTATTTTTTTTATATAATATATTTTATAAGAAAAAATTTAAAAGCTTCCTTAGACATTTGGAAGCCCAAGTTCTTTAGAATTTAAAATCTCCCCTTAGCTTGCTTCCTCTCTCCTCTCCCTTCCTAGCACCTCCTTCTGATGCACTTCCATTAGCTAAACTTTCTTTCAGAAGCATTCAAAAGCCAAACAATGTAAAAGAGCCTAAGGAACTGCCCCAGAATTCAGAACTCTGTTTTAAAGTAACTTACTAAAAAAGAACAGAAACAGAACAGAAAACCCCCCCAATTTTTCCACTAGATACTGATACAAACACATAACAAAAGAGTATAAAAATTATTAGTTTAAATATGTACAAACTCTTTTCAACTCAAATACTGCTTCAGTGGTTCTGAGGGTATAGACAATGAGGTGAAGGGAACACTTTTATGCAGAATATATTGCAACAGCCTGAACAGTTCTGTTAACACTATTATACCTTGAACTTTCTGTAGCAAAAATGTCATTAGTATTCCAATGTGGAGCGAGATTTCTGCATTCCAAACAATCTGATCACTTTTCAGCTGAACTCATTCTTTTGGACTTGATGAAGGCCATGCCATGTGTTCTCATGTGAGTGTTTAAGGCTGCTTCAGTTTCAAAAGTCTTTGCACACACTTTGCATCTTCTGTCCGATGCCGCACTGTCGGACGAGTCATCCTCACGATTGGGTTTGTTTTCTTGCTGATTATCTTCCCCAGACCCATTCTGTTTTGATACTGGCTGAGGCTCCTTCAGCTTATGTACAATGAAGAGGTGTCTGGAAAGAGACACGTGAGATGTGTAGCAGAGTCCACATTCCCTGCATTGGTATGAAGAGCCATCAGATTTATGCTGAGGAATATGTTCATGAAACTGGAGAAGGTTTTCCGTGGTAAAGCCACAAACTGCACACTTGTGAACTTTAAAAACATTTATCTTCAGCTTCTTTAATGGCTGAGTGATTGCACCTCGTGGAGGTCTGAAGTCCATTACAGGTTCTTCCAATTTACGCTTTGGACTAGGAACCTAACAAAAAGACATAGATGGTGCATCATGTAAGCATAAATATGCAGTTCTTTTCATAACTATTTGTGACTTGCAAATGTCAGAACTTTTCCTTTGGCAGATGCTAGAATAACTCTGATAAACAATCCTTTTGGGGCTCTACTTCACAGAAGATGAGACATTTATGGCATCAAAGTACCTGTATGTATTTAGAGATCCTGAATATATACCCACAAAAAATAATTCTCAGTGACTGAATGAATCTTCTAAGTGATTACCTTTGTGTCTTCTTTTACTTCCCTTTCTTCCATATTGGTAGATTCAGCCATTTCTTTCACATCAGGGTCTTTAATGCCATGCATCAACTGAATATGTTTTTCCAACATCAACCTCTTGGTAAAAGTACGTCTTGAATCTGGGCAGTGGCTGCAGACAGACAGACACACTCACATTCAAGTGTCACGCTTAACAAGTGTCTTTTGTAGACTGGAAGAGTGGTTGTGTATTTTGAGAGACTCCCCAAAGTGGAACTGCAAATGCTTAGCTCAGCCCAGCCAAGTTTCAGACTGTAGACTTTACACATTGAGAAGCATGACATGTTTCTGCAGGCAGGACAGGTAATTGATTTGGCCTGTCCTGAGCATCTGAATCAATGGGACACTGGCTCTTACACAGTTAAGGAAAGATATTCAACTAACAATGGTTTTTGTATTCCATTTCTCAATAAATAAAACCAGAACTTACGAGCATGTATAGACCTTCTTAATGCCTTTGTGCTTGATACGATTGTGCCGGCATAAGCTATGGGATGAACTGAAAGATTTGTCACACTGCCGACAAGGATGTTTCTTCATTTGCTTTAAAAAAAAGAAGAGAAAGACTTCCATTAAAAAAGCTCAGTAAAAGTGGTGCATGTGTTGAACCTTTTGATAAATAGGAAAGAAACAAAGAAACATCACTTACCCGTTTTTGGTACTGTACTTCATGTACACCCCCCCTTCAACAACAATGTACAAGTCAGAGCTGGACCTCTTTCAAAGCGGTGTGGCCACCATGAGCTACACACATCTGTGCCCAGCTGTAAACTGGTGTCACGGACAGTGGGTGAAGAGAATTTCTTCCACCAAAGAAACAGGAAAGATCAGAGGACTATTTCTGGATCAAAAAAGGCAGAAGATGAGGAGTTTGCTTTCCCTTACCATCACCAAACCACATCCTCAGCTGCTGACTAGGAGCTCCTCAGCCACATACGGGGAGGGGTGAAGAGCAGAGAAGAAGGGCCAAACTTGAACCTCACAGACACTGACACACTAACAGGGCCCAGAAAAGTCATGACAAAACGAGTGATACGCTCTGATGCCAACTTGATGGCCATCTGTTTGGGGGATTCCATGGGGTTGATATTGCAGCTAGTCAAGTAGAAGGAAAAAGTAAAGGAAGAAGTTGAGAAGGGATGGAGCAGTCACACATTGTAGATGTGTGGCAGTGAGCAGAGGCATCAAGCCTGTGGTCAGAAAAGCAGGAGGAGGATGATGCTCAGCAGGGTAGCTGAGTAGCCAGCTGTGGGGTAGCCACCCCACACTTGTTCTAATTTCCTTGGGGAGACACAAGATAGAGACCCAAATAGGATTTTGGATGCACTAGTTTCTGCAATGGCAGCCAAAACCAAAAGAATTGAAAAACTAGTTATGTAATTAAGTATAGCATGATCTGTTGAACAGCATCTTGTCTTGACAGGAAGAGGATGATCAATGAACAAGTCGGAGCTGGTAATTCCTACTTGGGAAACTTCTGCCCTTTCACAGAAACACACCTGCACACAAGTCCTAAGAAGCTCAGCGTATGCCTGCCTGGTGGAAGGCAGACACACATGATCCAGTTTTAAACAGGAGTTGTACAGGCTTGTTGGAACCATCCTTTATCTGTGCTGGTACCTTTTTTTTTTTTTTAAGCACTTTTAAGATCAGGCAGAGAATCACACTGAGGTGGCTACAAAATTTCGTACCCTACACCTGGCTCCCTTCTTCCAGGATCCTCAGGAGAGGATCAGAAAATGTCAATCTGTCTGTCTGTGTAGACAGTTCCCAATAGGAGCTGGAACCTCAAGGATCTGTCCAAAGAGGATATACATGGCAATAACCTCTCCTATGAATACCTCTGCATAATCCAACCTGAGATCAGATAGGGGTTACAGCTCTTTCACTCTGGTCCTGCAAAAACAGAAATTAGAAGTCTGAAACTAGTATATTCAAATACCTTGCATGACAGTGGATTTTGGGAGTAGCCCATGAATTGCTTAGTTACCATTTTAAACAATTATTCTGAAAGGATCATTTTAGAGCATTTAACCCACACCTATCATTGTTAATAAAATCAGACTGTAAATTAGTTCCTCTGTTTATTAGAACCATATCCCTTACTTGTTTATCTTATGCTCATTTCTATTCTCTCTATAGTAAAAGTTTAGTTTTTCAACATATTCTTTTTGACAGCTAACAATTACTGAAAATTTTGACAGGTTTGGAAGGAATGTAGCACCTGGCCTGTATCCCACATTTCTGAAAGACACAGAGTTGGATCTCTGTTCATTTTAATACCTCTCTGACATGGAATTGTATTTCTGTTCATTTTAGTATCTATCTGCCTCCTGCAGATATTCAAGGAACTGCTTGAAAGGGGATAAAAAATACCACCTGAATGGAAGCAATGAAAGAGGCCGTCAGGCCAGGATTTGAGTGCAACAATTATTTAGTATTTCATAATAAGGGTTGTTCTTGAGGTAACATTGCACATAAACATCAGAAAGACAGACTTAAAGCTAATATTTAGAAAGCATTATTGATATTACTAACCTTCTTTTACATGCCTTTGGCTACTCTGTGGATGGAATCAGACTGAGTATCACACTCTAGTTCACTCTGAAGTGACAGTTTCATTGTGTTGTGCTGCACTGTTTTTAAGAATTGCATAAATGTATAATGCATTCAGTCTTAAAGACATTTCTGATTGCCAGTAAAAGCTCTGCTGAGTTAATATTTGGGCAGCAGGAAGCTGAAAGCATAGGATGAGAGTTACTGAAAGCAAGGATGCTGGGGTGCTATTTGCTTGAAGTTGTCCTAAGAAAATTGAAGATGACACTCAGTAGTCCAGCATTTTCGGCATTTCCATAAAACATTTATAAACAGAATAAAATAATTTTCAGAACAGCTTTAGAATAATAACTGTAATCAAAACCTCTGGAAATGCGCAGTCATTTATTACAGCACATTAGCATCCTGAAAACTGTGGATTTTCACTCGGGGTGGTTCTCCTCCACTTAGACAAAATAAGCCTATTATCCCTCCCGGTCCTGCTCTTTTGCTGCAGTGCACCACAGTACATCAGTTTAACTCCCTGGTTCCCAGCAGAGGGAAGAGTCAGAGCATTGCCACCAGTACACAGCAAAGGTGAAGAATGGCTTGGCAGGTGGCTGCCATGTGCCAGCAAGGCACTAGAGCCTGCCACAGCTAAGAAGGGTCACTGCTGCCTTCCTGCCTGCCAGTCTTATTAATTTCATTTAACTGGAAATTATATTGAACACAGGAAGAACATCAAACAGTCTCTCTGCTGACTTGAGGATGCAACATTCCCATAGTTCACTTTCAATCCATTTTAAGTAAGATATCTCAAATTCAGCTGCCTTAAATACAAAATTCAACTTGTTAACTCAGCTGAACTTTCAAGTGTAAGATTAGAGCAACAGCTCAACTGTAGAATGTGTCTGCCTTTAAATGAAACACCAGTTGGTACTCACTGGACCAGTAAAACATGACTGAGTCTCCACTCCCTGAGGTTAAGAAGCACTGAGCTTCAGAACAGAATAGAATCAAATTGTTTAAGTTGGAAAAGATCTTTAAGACTGGGTCCAACCATTACCCCAGCACTGCCATGTTCACCACACCACCATAAAGAGAGGGAACTGAGAAGGCACAAAGAAGAAATAAGAACCTGGGTCAGATTAGATGGTTTTGATGAAATACAGCAATATCTCTCAGTATTTCCATATTGAAAAAATTTGGTACTGAATGAACAAGCCTGCAATTAATTTTCTCAGTAGAATGATGTAGAAACTGAAAAAACCTAAGCAGCCAAAGCAAAAAAGTTGAAGTAGATATTAGAACAGTGAATTAAATGCTGAGACTTAAAAGGAATTATTTGCAAAAACACAAACAGAATTTAGAAACAAATACTTCACCTTCCAAGTTTAATTCACTTTTTTGTAATTGAATATATTCCTTTACCTTTCCATGTTCTTTCCTCATGTGGGAAATGTAAACGTCTCTCTGAGTGAAGAGCCTGTCACACTCCCAACACGTCCAGCCAGGACTAGTGACTTTTTTAAGTTCTGCTTTCTTTATGGGAGAAGATTTCTTCTCCAACTTTTCTGTTCCGTTGACAGATTTTGTGTCCTCCTTGTTGTGACTGGCTGAGTTTTGAGTTGTGGGCTTAGTACTGAGAGGCAGATTTATCCCCAGGTTTGGTGGCCCCTCAACACTTTTCAAAGTTCCATGCATAGACTGCAATAAAAGAGAAAGAAAAAAAGTTACAAAACTAACATAGACATACACAGTTGTACTCAACCAAAAGCCTTCAGTTACTTCTTTGGCATACTATTATCATCAGACTACATTCGTAAAGAAACAGGGTGAAGTAAAGGCAAGACCTAGCACGACCTAACAATAACAGACATTGTATACAGTATTTCCACAAAAAAAATAAGATACTTACTTTGTAGGTTAAGTTTAAGTTGCAGTTTAACAGGGAGGAAAAAAGGGCTCAAGAAGTACTTTATGTCAAGTTTAATTTCTCACTTTACTTACCTGACATATTAGTTGAGCATCTGCATTCCAGACTATGTGACTGGAGTTTTCCAAGAAGGAAAGGCTTTTTAATGACCAAATGCTGACTTGGCATATTGGTAAATAAGACAAGGCAACTCTGGAAGCATCACATGCCTATGTAATTTAGCATATATTAACATTTTAAGTTGAGGTTGAGTTAAGTCCTGCCTTACTCCCTAGTCAGGTTATGAGCATGCTTACTCAGGGCTCCCTTGATAACAGCCCTTAAAATCCAAGGTGTGCAGGGTTGACAGGGCCCCAGAGCAGATCAGAGGGGTCTGACCAGCTGTTCTCCAGCCCCTGAAGCTCCTGGGTGGGAAGTTTTCCTCAGGGACTTATATCTGCACTTTAAGTCAATAGTCAGTAGGAAGGGAAGAACTCCTCCTTCCCCCATTTCCAAACCAGTGTAGTGTGCTGGTGTGACACCCCAGCCTTCCAACAAAGTGACTTTTTCCAGAAGGGCTTGAGGGCTTCAGCTGTGTGTCCAAGTTCCACGCATGGATGTGGACACAGCAGGAGTGAGGAGGCTTGTGGGCCAGCAGGGATGACTGCAGCCCAGAGCTAGTCCACTGCTGAACAGGAACCCGCAATTGAGGTCTCATGTCTGAAAGGCTTGTCCTTTACTGGGACGGTGTTCTGAACCTCTCACCTACCAACCCTTACTATAACCCTTTTGGAGGATACATTTAACCAGCCCAAACAGAAATAATTTTCCTTCAGGTAAAACCCATTCAATCCATTCTTGATTCTGAGAATATAGGAGTATCAATGTGATACTCCAGCAACAAGTTCTTTTGTAAATACTTTGGCTCTTGGGATTACCCACTGGCTTTAGAGCAAATATCAACCTCATCAGTAGAACATGCTTTGATTTAACAGCTTTTAAATAGCAGAAAAGCAAGTAATTAACCCCCCTAAATGGTTAGTAAAAAGCAAAGTGCACAGGACCAACAACTAAGAGCAAAGTGCAGGTGTGTTATAAAGGAGGAGGCTGGCTTTAGTATCCCACTGCACAGGGGAGCAGGAAACAAGGTTCCTGTACTCTCAGGCATCTGAAGCTGACCTGGAGATTCCATTCCATTCCAGCCTAACCTTGTCAGCATGTAAAATGTTAGTGCTCAACTTTCCAAATGTCTTTTAAATTCAATACTTGAAATTTCATTTCTTGTTTGAAACTACACTGAGTGTTAAAGCAAAGTATGGAATCTCAGTGCTGGCCAAACAGGGAGTATTAGACCTCCAGGCCAGGCCAGGCCAGGCCAGTGCAGTTCTTCACCACCTGCTCTCACTGGCTGCTGAAAATTTTCTTGTAGCGAGTCATTACAAGAAAAAGAGACATACATTTTGCCATCAAGAAATATTGACATCTGCAGAAATTATTCTGGGTTATTTTCTGTAGCTTTAAATAAACTCCTCCTGAGCTTCCTTCTGTCCCTTTCTGTCCTACTTTCACCCAGGTCTGTCTCTGCCTTGATGGTTTATGTCTAGCCATACCAAACCATTACTTTCTGTGCAGCTGAGTTCTGCCTCTGTCTGGCACTCGTACTCTCCCTGAGTCCTCTTGCACTTTTATCCTCTCCCAAAAACCTTTTCTGCTTTTATCTATCTACTCTTTTTCAGTCCCACTTAACTGAATTCCAATTTACACTGCTCTGCTCCAGTCCCTACTGCTGTTCACACATCCTAAATGCAAAGCCAGCAATCCTGCTACTGCACATGTATTCTCTAATCCTGTAATTTTAGTCTCAAAAATGTCAGAACCATTTACAGTGAAACATGCTAAAACCCACTGACTGAAAATTCAAATACTGGCATGGAACACTAAAGCCAAAGAAATTAAGTAACTGAGCATATCTTTAAAATGTGATATGCTGAGCACCCTGATTTCTGTAAAGACAGTTTCTCGCCCTAACTGCAGTCAGATCGAGCTCCTAAAAGTATTGTTTTCAGGTCTTACAGAAGTACTTATGTACAGGTATAACAATAGTTTTCCAGTAATATCTGTGTCAGGAAAAACTAATTACAGAAACAAGACATATACTGCAATACACACAATTTGCCTATTTAGTAAAAAATCTTGCAACCATCTGAGTAGTTCAAAGGAAACAGAAAACAGAGCTTGCATTGCTACATGAGAGGAGCATCTAAGATATCTTGCAGTAAAATGTATAAAAACTAGTGCTACTAGTTCAGAAACAAAGAAAATATCCAGTCCTTGTATTTCTGAAAATCTTGGCTCAGCCCTTCCCTCACCTCCTCTTCAAGCTGAAGACTGGCTCTAAGACCACCTGTTTTTTTCAAGATTTGTGATCTGATTTTCAACACAACTTTGGAGAATTCTGTGGTTACAAGTGCCATAGTTGGGACTAAAATGCAAAATGATGGTTTTAGCAGCCAAAAAAGATGTCTGGTTTTCCACTTTGCTGTAGAGAAATAGTATGCTGCCAGAGAAACACAGTGAGCTCGACGTTGCCATTCTGGACTGTAGGGCTGTGTTCAGGCACCAGGGGTTAATAAGGCATAAAAACCTCAGCTTTGGTCTGTATGATATGAGGTAACAGTCTGTGTCAAACACAGAGCTAACAAATGATAGCCAGGTGGCTGCTGATTCTCAAAATCAGGACTTACAAGGATCACAGTGAATGAGGAAATACACGTCAGAGTTTTTTCAAAGCACACGTGTTCATGTTCATATGTGAATACACACAGGTAATCTCTACATCTAGCAACATACTGCTTCCTGGTGAATTCTGAACATCAAAGGTTTGATTTTGTGATGCACTCAGCATTCTCAGCTCCTAATAACTGGAATAATACTTATAATACTATAAATAAAGCTCAATATTTGTTAGGATCTGACTTGCTGAGATATTTCCAGTATACCAAAATCAACATTCTTACAGAAAAACCGATCACAGATATGCTGAAGACCAGAAAAATGTAACATTTTAACATTTGAGAACAATATTTGCACATTAGCCCCTCAGAATTATTAACATCTCTCAAAGCAGTCTTCTTGTTATTCTGTGCCTTTTCACAGTATGTTCTCACAGCATATATTGCATTACAAATGGTATAATGAAGGAAACAAGAGAAGATGCCTACACACCTTGATATGATCCATCATAAGCTGTTTCTGTGCATATAGAAGAGAACAGTCTGGACACTTGAAAACAGACACCTTCTGGTTTTCAATGTGCTGATCAAAGTGGCGATAGAGCAAAGGTTGTAGAGTAAACACAGTGTCACACATAGAGCATTTATATATTATTCTAAAAACAGAAGTACAATAAACAATGTCAGTCATGTTGATGATCTATTTGCAAGAATCACGACATTAAGTTTTTTTCTCATCACAGATAAGATCTGACGTGTTTACGCAATCATTTCACACTGCCTGAAAAAAGTTAAACTAATTCAAAACATCCTCCAATTTCAAAATATGGGAGCAGTAGCAGAAACAGAAAAATAGAAAAAAAAATTTAAAAGTGCAAACAAGAAGCCAGAAAACAACAGCATGTGCCAGTTACATATACAACAGCAACATCTGCTGACAGTTCAATATCTTCAGTTTCTGAACTCACATTGCAGCTAAAGGATAATATCCCTGCTCCAGGTTACAAAAGTAGTGTTTTAAGGGAGTGATTAATTCAATTGTAGTTAGTAACATACTTCAAGATCAATAGATTTTTGGCAATGTTCATGGCTTTGAGGCTCCTGAATGTCAAGCCTGTCAATGCCCTGAAGCTCCAACAGTGCAGGACAGGATTTCCCTGATCTGCCATTTCAAGCCTTGATGAATCTGTCATAGAAACGTAGAGACACTATTAAATGCTTCCTCTCTTGGAGCACATGTGACTTTTGAACTTAACTCCCTCAGCCTCTTGGTCTGACACCAGTTTTCTTACCGCAGGTCATCAGATGAGAGACAAATTTAAGCCATCTAATCTGTAGTGCTGCAGAGAAAGTTTAGCTAAAATAAAAGAAAACCAACCACAAGTGTTCAGTACAGCAACAGGCACTTCCCATCCTAAAAAGTAACTTCCACTAAAAAAAGCAACCCACAAACCCCTCTGCCTGCTAAAGTGCTAAACCTTCTCATTAGCCACATAAATGTTCCCAGTCCTTTTCATATCCCTCTAAGTAATTATCACTGATAGTGCATAGTTGCAGAGCTCTAGGGATCACTCTGCACTGTGTTTTGAGATGACAAGAACATGGGCATTGCTTCCATGTCCAAGCTGTCCTGTAATTCCAAATGAGAAACAGTACACTTCTCCATATTAACTGGGAAAGACTTTATTTTTGCGGTATCAAGTAGTCCCAGTTTCTCACATATGCTAAGATAAATGTATTATTTACAAAGCATCCTCTGATGATCAATGTACTATTGTCCTGATTTATGTGATGAACGCTTCACTGCAAATCTGTAGTGAATCTGCTACAAAAAAAAAAATCAACGTCTTTCTGAATTTATTGCATATAAAAACTATAACTCTCTAAAAACACCAAGAGCTGAATTTCTGTATTTTCTATGGCAGCTAAAGTACTTTACTCCGCCTTCACAGAAGCAGAACTATCTGGTAAAGATACAAATTTCAGACAAGTCTCTGGGCAAAGACTGCACTCACTTAAATTCATACCAACACACCTCACAGTGTGAGTTATGACTATATACACCTGGAATATTTCCTTCAGACACAGCAAAAACATAATTTTCAGTCCATAACAACATATATACAACCATGTATGCTGGTTTTGGGTTTTTAAATTTAATTAAAGTAGTCAGTGTTTAACATGCATCTGCCTAAAATGCTGTTTAAAGCTTAAAGGCAGTGTGCTTCCACAGGATGTCATTTACAGGGATGCTGGAATAAGTCAGGCAGTTCATGCCATACCATGCCATCCTGGTTTCTCAGCACTGCTCCTGCCCCACAGTACATACCAAAGCAGGTGCATGGCCTTTTCACTTCCCAAAAATCTGTTTAACAAATTCACATATTATCTTGGAATAAATACAGATATTATCTCACAGGAAAATAATTTCAGTCACATAAAAGACATTTAGCATTTGGAAAGCTTCTGCACCAGAGGGTAGTATACCTCCTAAAAAAAAAAAAAGGGAACTTGTGGGATAATACACATTTTACCAATAGAACCATAAATATCCATGATTTGGCTTGATAAACAAGAGTTTCTCCAGTATTAAGAAAGAGATCAGCTGTGGAAAATATCTTAATGCCATTCCTAGACACTGTTTACTGAAAAAAAGATCACCTCTGCGGTTTTCTGGGAAAGCAAAGCTTAGAGCATGTTACAGGAGAGAGCTTCCCACAGTTGAAAGACAAGGCAGCCATCCATTTCCCTATATTAAAATAATCTCATTTCATCCCACTGAGAATCCCTGCATATAAAAATCCTTTTTCATACACCAAATAGTTTAGTGCATCTGTTCTGCAGCAACTGTTTGTAATAGAATTGTAAACCACACAGCTCCGAGTAAAGGCCAGAGGCAGGCAGCCAAATTCCCCAGGAGCCCAATTCCTGTAAACACAGGAGTGTGACCTACTACAGAGGCCCTCAGAAGCCAAAGGGCCAAGATTCCTCACACTGCTGAAGCCATGGCCAGTGTCCCTGGTCTGTGCCACACACCTGGGGTCAGGAATGAGGCTGGCAGGCTTGCAACGGATGCCAGTCACGCAGCTTGGGTGCTCCATGATGCAGCACAGATAACCCAAATGTGAATATATTGCCTCAAATGCAACTTGTCAGCTCTGCTCAGAACTAGGAAGGCCAAGAACTCAACACTGCAAGGGCTGGAAAAATCCTACCAGTCATTCTGCATGCATGTAAGGCAGATTAAACCTGGAAAATTTAAAGGAAACACCACTTCTTAAGAGGAGCGCTCAGCTATGGATTCTGTGACTTATTAGAGTAGTACATAATAAAATTTAATTTCTTTTTTTATAATTAAAGTAAATTCGTAAAGGAGTACAATGATATGTGCACCTATATGGAAAGAAAACTAATGCAAAAGACTGAATTCATAAACCTGATCAGAAACAGTTTGGCAAATCCAAGCACAGTTCACTTTTCATATGTGTAGCATCTTACACAAACAGTGATCTTAATCTTCTGGATTTCTCTAAGGGAAACTTTGGGAACCTGAAAGAAGTTTTAAATGTTGGTATCTCACAGCCTCTGACTGATGATACATACCATCCTGAATTAAAACAAAGTATCATTTCCCACTAGGCAGAAATGCCTTCATTTGGTATCTGATATGGCAAGTTTGTTGCCATTTTTCTTTGATGGAGGTGTAAACAAAGAAAAAACGCTCCTGTTAATAAGTTAGAAGAAACGGGGAGAAACTGAACTCTTAGGAAGGCTGGTATCACATGATACCTTCAGATAGTGTTCTTGTGCCCGCAAGTTGTTACCACGCTGGTGGCTCTGTGCACCTAGAGAAAACACGGAGCTCAATTCCTGACTGCTCTGAACAGTGCACTCCTAGCAGTGAGAAAGAAGCACATGGAGGAGAAGGGGTGCTCAGAGAGGCTCAGACCCGAGGGCTGAAGGAGTTTGCACAGCAGCACCTGCTGCCTTCAGCAGAGCCCACCAGTGTCCAACAGCTTTAAAAACAGACTCTGAAGCTGAGTCCCACCTGCACACCATGAGCAAACTACTACCTTTATGGCCAACTTTCCCAGCTACAGAACAGAACCACTTCTGCTTTAAGCCAGAAAGAGATAACCTATTGCAAAAAAAAAGCTTATATAAACAGATAAAATCGCTTACTCTCAACTTTTCAACCATGTTATGAAAATCACCACATAAGCACTGATGAGTCTTAGCAGCTCTTTTTGGAATCACATTATTTTAATTCACAGTAAAAATGCAGATGAGCTAAGCAGATTAAAACATCAGAACGAGCAACACTCTGGCCACCTGTCCAAATAATTTGTGTGATTACATTTTGTAATCACTCTCCTGTAGCATGCAGTGCTTAAAGACCTGCTAGTGCGTTCAGAGAAATGTCACCTTTGCCCAATGATTTGCCAGCTGAAAACTCATAAAAGCACTACACAAATCCCACATTACCAGCAGGCTGGTGGCTGCCAGAGGTGACTTTTATGACTGCAAAGACAGGATAGAATGCAATTTCACGGGTCATTCAAATGCAGGCAAGTGCAGTAGAAGATGAATTTTGCTTACTTTGGTTCACCTATCTTGATACCCGGGTGTTGTGTGTAGGCATGGGAGTGTGTGCTGGGAGCAGATTTAAATGCCATGGGACAGATAGGACACTTGTAAAAAACTTCACAGTGACAACCTTGAATATGAGACTTGAGTGCCGCCACGTCAGAGTACACAACATTGCAGTGCACACAGCTGCGGAGAGACCAGAGGAGAGTCAGTGCAGCCCTATCCTGAGCAGTGCTGGACATAATCAACACATATTTTCAAGTAAAGGGAAGAGAGAAATACACATGGATAACAACTGGATAAAACTACATTACTCTGTCAATTTAAACAACCCCTTAAGAATCAACAAAACCAGCGATCTGTGGATCACAAAGTAAGGGGAAAGAAATTTCACACATTTTCATTTGAAAATCTAAGAGATGTAAGGTCAGAATATGTTTTTATGTTATTACAATAAAACAGATTGAAGGGTCAACAGACAAATACTCTATTAATTGCAGAAAGAATGCTTAAATCTTCTGCAAATTTGAAGAGATTTTCCAGAACCCATTTTTTATCACATGCAGGGTATTGTTTAAAGTACACCACAGCAATTTAGAAACTACCACCAAATGGAAAACCAGTAAGGAAAATATTTTCACCATTTCCCTTGTTTAGATTTAATGAAAATATACTGGTAATGATTTTCTGTACATGTAATCAAATCAGCACTTGGATTGAAACTCAGGAAAAGTAAACCAAATCCCTACTATCAGATCAATACATCATACTGGAATTCAGAAAATATTTTTCAAAAACATACTTCTGCTGTGTTGAAAATTTGTGACCTTTCCGCATCTATTCTAAAATTAAATTATTAAAAAATTGAATTAATATTAGAGCATAAGAATTTTTATACACAATGTCCTACATCTCCAGTACCAAATGCTCCCAAATCAGTCCAAGAATATAGTGCAATCAATCAGCAATTACCTATCAAATGAGACAATTTCTTATTGATCAGTATTTTGCAGTAAGACTTTTACAAACTCTTCAAATGTAGAAGGCCTCTACCCTTCCAGAATTTTAATTTTAGCATCTATCATCGCAGCATGATTGTTGTCATATAAATGCCAATTTGGTTTTTCCATATTTTTAGTGCCCTGATGATAGCAATAAAGCAGGAAATACAGTTCTACATTGCATTTGAGGATCCCATTTTCCCTTTAAAATTTATCACCCTTGAATTTTATGAAATGTCATCCTTTCTTTTTCTGGGCATTTAATTTATACTATTAATAATATTCATTGAGTTTATACCCATCTAGTCTCTGCTTACCAATGCATTCTCTAAAGGAGATCATTCTGATCTTTTTTGGCTCTGTTAAGATCTGTGCTCACACAGAGCTGAGCACTTCTTCACAGCCGTACACAGCATGAGGTACTCAATAGCACATGTACTCCTCAGGTGTCCCTCCGGAGACCTGGGTGGCATTTTCACCTCCCCGTGCCATGGCTGGACTTTATTCTCTAGAGATGCCACATAACAACTGACCCTCAGCATCCACCATTGTATATTACATAGTTCCTAAGGACCAAGCCTTCCTCTCTGGGACTGCTCTACCAGCTTCTTGCTTTCACTGTGGCACGATGCAGTGAAACTTCAGGCTGAATTTTATCTGATTCAGTGCAGACAACTAGCCTAAAACACTGGAATCAAAGGGAACTTCTTGGCAGAGGCGCTTGGGAAAAGCAGGACAGGATATGCTTCTCCTCAGGCAAAAGCACCGCAGTTCTAAGGAGAGGCTGAGGAGGCTGAGTAACATTCCCAGAGACTGCTTTTGCGTGCCTGGGTGACTTTGGTTTAGTCTCACCAGATCAAGAAATTCTGTCTCAGTGTGACATGAGATGTTTATGAGACATCTTGAAAAGTTTAGTGACTGAGATTCCTAGTGAAGGATTTTGGATTCTGCTGGTGTTATTGGGGCAGGCCAGGAGTCTCTAGAGGTGATTCTGTGTACAAACCCAAGAGAGATTAGAGGGAAGGGCAGTGGAGTGCAGGAAGCAGATGGAGGAAATGCAGGACAAGACTGATTACTGCTTGAGAGAAAAGGGTATTAGAAAAGAACCCAAAGAAATGAAAAGAGCTTGGAGTTGTGTCAGGCCATGGATTCAACTGGAAAACAGAGGCTTGATGCAGTAAAAATGTTTTTTTCCCTTAGGGGAAGATTGCACAGCCATCCTGGAAAATTAACTATGGCACCTTATGGGTGGCATCTTACCTGCTCTGAGATTTAGAATGGCCTTTTTCCTGGCAGATAGGGTGAAGTGGATGTGTTTTTGGAGTGCTAAGCAAAGCTCGGGGCACAGGTGGCTCTTCTGATCTCTTGCTGTGCTGCCTGCCATTCAGTTCAAGGAAAATTCTAACAGGAAACATTTTTTCAAGTCTTTCAAAACTAAACATTTCTATGAAAGGCCTCTGCTCCTCATTTTCTCAGTGAGTTGCCTTTAGAGGGAAACGTAAAAGTCAAAGGGAAACTGTAGAGTAACAAAGGAGAACCAAAAGACAAGGCTGTTTGAGAAAGGTAATTTCCAAGTGATGTAAAGCCAAGGAATCTTGACTTCTCACAGCAAAGAGAACAACCAGACAGGTGCAGTATGCCCATCAACATCTCGACCATACATTCTGGAAGTACTGAAAATGACTGTTCTACCAGAGAGAACAATCGAAAATTCGATGTTTTGAAAGTTTTTTTAAAAACCTGAAATTAAGACAACGCATCTGAATTCTCTAGACTTTATAAACCGTGAAGTCCTAAATCTGTGTGATACTAGCTAATATTCTGATTTAATCATCTACAAAAGTGGATGCCCAAAACAAAGCAGAATCCGAATGTATTTACTCCAGAATTTTAGTACTAATAGACTGTTGCCATGACAATCTTAAACCCATGAAGCTGGTATTGTCCAAACAATGCTTATGAAAATGGAAAATCACTTTTAAAACCATAAATTATACATAAATAGACAACAAAAGGAATCATTATACTGACCGAAACCCAACTCTTCGGGTATAATGCAGGCAGTTCTTAGTGACATGGGTCTGGAAGTGGACAGATCTGCAGATTGCTCCACATTCAGGACACGTGTATGGAGATTTATGCTGATGAATTCTCTGGTGTGATGCAAAACTGCACTGGTTAGGAAGCAGCATCTGGCAGATATTGCATGTCTTCTAAATGATAAACCAGAATAGATGAGACAAAAGGTTTGGTTCAGCTCTACGTAATGTCTTGTGTCAAACACTGCAATATAGCAAATAAAGGTTAAATGTCATAACTGGGATGGTACCCAAAGCAGTAGGCAAGTACAAACACAAGCCCTGCTGACAGAGCTGGCAGGTGCTGGCAGACAGACTGATGGGCATTCTGGGCCACAAAGCTCCTTTATACACCACTGACCACGGGATATGCTCATGCGTTTACAGAAATATTTTATATTTATATTTTATATATTTACCTTGATAGTGCAAGGGGCCTATGTACAACTCCAGAATCAAATTATTACTATTGTCTCTTATGGCTTGGGACTCGTGAATCTTACCAGTGACTTGAAAATATTTAAAATCAAACCCAAAACTCCTTCATGACATCAGCATTTTTTGAACATGTATTTGCATACTTTTAGGAATGTTCTCTCTAAGATTCTGGCATATATAGTGATGTGTACACTCCGCAAGAATATTGACCAAAAAAAGTTCTTCAGAGCTGCATTATAAATTATTTACTAACATATGCATAAAGAAATCCTGAAATAAATGCTCTGGGAGCACTGTGGCCTGGTGCGTTTGAAGACAGTCTCCATACAGAGTTCTCCAATGTCCTGACACAGCGAGATGGCAAAATGCAAACCATTTAATATACAGCATGTTAAGCAAAGAAAACCTGCCATCACTCCTGCCAGTCCACCTCAGTAGTGTTCAGCATGGGTAGATGTACTGCTCTCCTGCAAGGCTCTGCCTATGTTCAGCTAACTCAGAGATTTAAAACTGGCACGTGCTCAGAGCCTTTGGGACACAGTAAGGCTGTATTGAGACAGAAATATTCACTTTGGAATGCCAAATACTTGGCCTTAATTGACCAAACAGTGTCCAGAAGTGGAGGACTAAGCCTCAGGCAGACCAGAACTGTTTTGGGGTGTTAACTTTGTCTTAAGTTCAGCTTAAAGGCAAAACTCTCTGACTAGACATAAGTGCTGTATATACTGAGCTCAGTACCACTTCCTAAATCTCTCTTTGCCTGTTCCTGTATTAACAAGCTGTAATACTGTACTGGAGAATCTGGAGCATTATTTGATTATGTAACAAAACGGCAAACCAGAACTTCTTATTCCAGTAACAGAAACATTTGGAGGTTTCACAGTCCTTCTAAAGCCTTTGGCTTGCAGGACTTCTGAAGGAAACTGGGATGTGATGCCACAGAAGAGCCACACAACATACCAGTTCCAGTTCAGTGATCTTCCTGATTTTGCAGCAAGCTGCCAGACTCATCTGCTGACCCATCATGCCAATAATGCTCTTAGTTAAGGCCCCTGCTCTGCTATTTCAATGAGTACAGAAAATGTTTAATTGTAACTGAATACAGTAGAGCAAGAAACATCTACTGTAAAATTCTGACATTCAGCATGTTTGCTTACCATTTTATTTTGGGCTTAAGGTGGCATTAACTTCCAGTTCTCTCATTCCAACCCACACCAAAATAAAACACAGTTTGTGAAAATCATCACCTGCCTGCATTTAAAGTCAAAGTTTCAGAAAAAAAAAAGGGTTAGAAGGAAAAATGGTGGAGGTGGAAAATAAAGATACACACGTACGCTGAGCATGAAGTGAAATTAGCTATGTAGTTTCCATGGGAGCTATATACTCCTATCTGTAACTAAGAGAAGTATTAACATTCATTAGCCAGATTTGCTACCTTTCCCCCCCAGCAACTAGATGAGGGTTTTGTTCAGCCAGAAAACCTGGCAGTGAGTCAGGGTTAATATTCCTTTAGCAAGAATATTCCTTTAGGTTAATTATCCTTTAACAGGAATATTAACGGCAATAGAACATTACAGAAAGGTAACAACTTTGTAGGGAACGTATTTTCATCACTAGGATTGTTCTACCATTGTTTATTTTAAACAAAATATTCTACCTTCGTAACAGCCACTAACTCATTGGAAACACAAAACTATACATTTTCTATTTCAGGACCAATTAGATGGGAAACTAGAAAGGATATAAAGCTGCAAATAACCTTTTTTCCTATTACTTGTTTGTAAAATCTAAGTGTTTATTTCTATTCTTCCTTCCAAAGAAAAAATACCAATCTCATCTAACTTCCCTCTCTTCTTCCCCCCACAATAATGGCAGTTTTAAAGCAAAAAGCCAGTACCAAGCACTAAGAAGGGAAACAACTCAGAGTATTTCTCATCCAAGCTTCTCAAGAGGCATCTAATGAAAAAGTAGCATAATACTTAGTAATAAATGCTTATACAGAGTCTTTTTCCAGGAAACACTACCCCTACAGGATTGCAACCAAAAACAATGTAAAAAACCAGCTGCTGCTTGATATATGAAAAGAACTATGAAAAATGTTTAATTAATATTTAAAAGGATGTTTCCACAAAGAACATTTAAAACTACATTTATTAAGTGTTCTTTTCAAATGGAAGAACATAAAAATAGCTTCTTTTCCTCCAGTGCTTTGCACTGTTTTTTTAAACCTGCAGCTCTTAAAGGAGAGCAAGTTTTCATGAAGAGACACAAACACCCTGACAGGAAGCAGGCAATGCCAGCTGCTCCTGCAGCCTCAGGGGCATCCCTCCTTAAACAGCAGTACCTGGAAAGCCACACTTGTCTCTCCACCTCCCTGCAACTGCATTTTGACATTCTGTGAACATCACAATAGCTTTCCTTTAGTAAATTACCAGGATAAGCAATACCTAAAGGATGGAGAGCAAACTCAGCAGCAACAGGGAAAAAGCACCAGACAGAGGGGGAAAGGGAAGGGCAAAAAGTTTAGTTTACCTGGCCATAAAGACAAAAATTCTCACACCCTGAAAGTGAGAACATAATTTTATCTTTATTCTCTTTCTTTTTCCATTTCTATTTTAGCCTCATCCTCCCAACCTATTCTCTGTCTCTCATCCAATTGCTTTGTCTTGGTGCTTTCTTACTTGCTTCATTTTCCAGTACCAAAATCAACAGGTTTTTGCAAGGACTACTGGATTTTAGATGGCATGTTACCTAATGGGCTTATTATGAGAAAAAACATATATTTACAACCAATAAGCACCAGCAAATCAGTTAGCTAAAAACCCAAAGTATTAAGAAGCTTGAGCTGGTGCAGAATATTCTCATGGTCAGCTATTAGATCCTGTTCAGAACTGCAGCAAAATCTATGGCTGGACACGATCTGCTGAAGGAAACTCCCTTAGGTAGGCATACCTGTAATATTCTACAAAGAGAAATTCACTTGCATAGCATTCCACTGGGAAACCAGACTATTTCAATCTAACTCTGCTAGCCAGTTAAAGGCAGGAGCTAAGGCAGAGCCACATAATCCAAGGTTATTTCCACGTGCAAATCTCTTTACATAAGTACCTGTAGTGATAGGTGCAGTGGCGCTGCTTCGTGGTACAGAATAGGTCCTATGTGGAGTGAATAGATCCTGACAGGAATCTGCCTGTGCTCCTAGGACTAGTGTGTTTTTTTCTAACTGCAGGACTTAAAAATCTTTAGCCTGTCCACTGTTGTGTGATTCCCAGGAATATTCCTGGGGCATTCCTGTCTTGAGCATGTTTGCAGGTTTTCAGCTCTTAGCATTTGTAAGAGGAAAAGAAACCCAACCAACTAAACCAATGGTCACACAAAAAGGAAGGCGTGCCAGTGAGAACAGCACTTTGCACTTTCTGAGGAAGAGCTGAGGCAAACAGCAGGCATTCCTGTCAGTAGTCAGTGTGCCATTTGTCACTGCCTGAGTCCCTCCCTGCACGTGGGGGGAATGCCTCACTCAGGGCGCTTGGTGAAAGCTCTAAAACCTGAAGACTAATCGAGAATGAATCACTCAAAGCTATCATTCAGGTTGAATAGACGGGCTGTTAATGAGGGTGCCAATTAAGTGGATTCCACGGGCTAGTCAAATTCCAAAGCACAGAAAGAAGCATTAAAATATTATTAGTAAAACCCATTATTATTTTCTGTATTATAACGTTCAGCTGTAACAAAGCTAACGCTAAATTTTAGCAAAAATATACAATGCCAATTTCAGACTTCAAGGCCTAAAAAGATGCTAAGAAAAGTCTTACTAAAAAAGCGTTGACATTCACTATATAAGTGCTTGCAAGACTTTTTGTGGTTTTTGTTTATAATTTTAATCAGAGGTTCAGATAATTAACAGCTAAATTAAAGTAAAAACATATCCAAAGTCTCCTAGGCTTATAGATGAAACACTGGAATGTAAACATAGGATACTCTACTTGTCCACTTGTGTCTGCAGCCTGCTGGAAATGAGTTGCAAGAGATGTCTCATCTTGGAAAACTTCATTGCACTCCAAACACTTTAGACTATGTCTACAGAGTTTCGATGGATCTTCGTCTAGTGGCATAGCTGGAATGACAGGAGAGCTTGCAGGGGCCGAGATCACTGTCCCAGTTAAGCCAGACTGCATCTTTGTTACGGAGTGCGTGCCAGCTACCCCCGGGCTCTGAAGCATGGCCGCAGCAGTATTGCTGGAAGGAGATGCTATCATTTGATCTGCTGGGACTGGTTTTAGGATCAGGTGGGAACACTGCATCACGACGCCTTTCTCCTTGTGCCCACGAGCGTGGGACAGGAGACTGCATTTATTGTAGAAAACTAAATTCTTTGTACAATGATTACAAGTCACTTCGATTCGCACACTCCTCCTGTCATAATGCTGAGTCAGGCTCTTCTCAAGAGCGAACGAGTCGCCACACTCCAAACACTTGTAGCCTCGTGTTGGTAGCGTGATTCCGGCATTGGCAGGGGGGCTAAGGTTTGGGATGTAAACTGGTACGGGATTGACACTGCTCAGCACCTTATTGAATGCTTCCACTACAGAGCTCTGTAGAGATGACACCACCTGCACTCGAGACACTTTTTTCGAAGGTTGGGAGGCTGCTGCAGAAATTAATGCCTGCTTGATTTGTTGCTGGGGTTTTGTTAGCACTTGGCGCAGTTCAGAGGTGGTTTGAGCACCCTGAGGCAAAAGGTTAAGGTTGGCAAGATGGACTGTCTTTGGCACAAGTTTGGCACTGGCAAGGCTCGATGCTGGCACCACGACCGTCTGCTGCTGGATGGCGTTGGCAGCTTTGATAATGGCGCTACTGGCGCTCTGCACAGACGCAGCAGAGATGACAGTGGCTTTCACCGTGGTGTTGTTAGCCAGCTTCAGATTGATCACTTGGGAACCTGCTGTTTTCACTGCCGAAACAGGCAGGAAGGCAGTAGCCACAGGTTTGATAGTGACCTGTTTGGGGGCAAGTTCTGCAGATCCAACTGCAGTGGTGACAACTGAGGACTGCAGAGGAGCTCTGGGAGGAGAGGAGAGAACAGCAGCAGAAGTTGGTGAGGACAGGAGAGATGTCATGGAGGTTACCATGGAAGCACTCTGCTCTGGCTTTTTACCAGAGTCCAAATCAACTTCTGGCAACACTCTAGTAACAGTTCTCTTGATCTCCCCAGAAGAAGTCTTGATGGTTTTTATGCGAACCTTAGGAATTGCTGGTGTTGACCCTGCGGGAGAAGACGGAGACCCTTTGCTACTGTTCTCACTCGAGACACTTCCGGGACTATCGGGTGGTTTGACAGATGGCTTCTTAGCACCATCAATGAGACTATGAGACTCAGGAGATTTTTCAATAACCCGGGGACTTTCACTCATGTCTTTTGGTAATGGAGAAGACTCTCCTGAATTAGACTGTAAATCTTTACTGCTATCTGTAGCTGCCTTTTTAGCACTCAGTGCTGCAATTGCAGCAATGCAGGACGAAAGCTTTGCTGACGACTTAGCTTTGGACTGAGAAATGCTAGCAGGATTTGTGTCACTTTTTTCAGTACTCAGCTTTCCATCAAGTACTCTGTTTTCAAGAAGCTTCTCAGAATTGTCTTTCAGTAACTTGTCCTCTGTTTTTCGAGTTTTAAAAGGCTCATAGACACCTAAATTCATGGAGTTTGTCTCTGTCTCTCGTTTAGCACCTTTATTTTTATCTATACTACTTGAAACAGTGATTCCAGACTTAATTAAGTTCTCCCCTCCAAGTGCCTTTAGTTTGTCATATTCCTGCTGAGATAGAGATCCTGCCAGGACATTTGCTCTGAAATTTGCACGCATCTCCTCTTTATCTGAGGGGTCATCCACCTCAATTCTCTCATCATCGTCAAATTCTTCTGCACTTGATATTGGGCTGAACTGGTTGAAAGCTGAATCCTTCAGTGTAGTCTCAGAAGCTGACCCATCATCTTTATGTGATTTCCCTTCATCTTTACCGTAACTCTCAAGAGCTGCTGACGTTAGGAATCCATTGTGCAAGCTATTGCCTGTGGAATGGTGGCCATCCTTATCCACACCTTCAGAAGAATCAATAGTACGCACATTTTTCACGATGACGCTCACCCCAATGTCAGATGAGGATGGGACATGGGAATCTTCATCTGCGTGAGCATTTTGTTTTATGTGGCTTTCGTGGTCATCATGTCCAGATTCAATAGCTGCTTTGGGATCGACCATGTCTGGTATGTCAAAGGCTGCAAGAAGGTCATCAAAATCGGGGGTCTTCATATCCCCCATGGCCACGTATTTGATTGTGAGCAAATCTGTAAAATAAGCAGAAAGTCATCACTTTAAGCTCTAGTAGCACAGTCTTATACAAAACAAGCGCTTGTTCAAATCTGCCATGCAAAAAGGTGTTATTTCACTTCTGAAGTAATGTTTTCAGAGATTATACATTACAGAACAGCGTTCCAGGCCAAATGTACAGTTGAATTATTACACCAAGAACTATAGTAATTCATAAACTCCACAGATGGTAACCTGGCAATTTCATTCTGGGCCCAAATTGCAGTGACTTTCTTCCTGTTCCCTCTCCTATACCACCCTCCTATCCTCACCCACACAGACGGTAAAATACCTGGACATGCATAAAAATAACACAAGACACTTGCAATGTCTCTTAAGTCTTGACTTCCCTTAACAGTTGCACTATTTATCTGAGGAGCCTTCTTGAAAATAATAAAATATAAAGTAATAAACATCTCTAAGACTTAGGTATTCAGCAACACTGGCTACCTGGAAATCATTGTGGACTATGAGAAGGCATCTGAGGAAAATTTTTCAAGGATACTGTAATAGACACAGACATTTCATGCAACAGCTTCAAATAAATATAGAAGGGTTTGGAAAATTGTTTACACAGTTCACTTAACAGTTTTGTGCCCTTCGTCTAACTTTTGAAGTCCTTTATACAAAAACAGATGCATACATAGTATCGGAATCACAAAGCAAGTTTCTATGAGGATTAAATGCAAAAGACTGCAGATACTAAAGCATCTCAAATCCATGTAAAGCCACAGAAAGCTCTGACACCATTTCTCATAATCCAGGATACTAATTAGTGGCATTCTGGTTGTCCATAGGTGTCTTTTTACAGTTGTTGTATACACTCAAAAAGAGCTAGATCTTCTCCCTAGTCTGAAACTTCCTCTAATTACATATCCTGGAGTTTAATTAACATTTACCCATAGCAATGAATTAAGGCCTGCTTACACACTTAATTCCTCCAAGTATGTTTAAGATCACAACTGCTCAGCACAGGAGACACAGCTGTCCTTTACTGAGAACTACTGCTGCCCTTATCAAGAACTTCTCTCATTCTTCAAATTTTTCAAGCAAAGTTAAACAAAAAGGGAGACAAACATGGTCAGCTGTGATACACAAGAATGAGAAGTTCTAACCTGGCCATTTTATTAATCTCTTCCTCACTATTCTAGAACACTCATCTTAAGATTCAGTATATAAACTATATTTCCACCACAACTGCCAGGACTCTGCAGCCATATTCCTCCCATTTTATTTTCTCCACAAACTTTTTAGCAACTCTTTCCTTTAAGGATAAAATTCTGCCTTTTATCCAAGATCAAAATCAACCAACACCTTGGCTGCCAGACAAGCTGTGAGTCTATTCCTTCTCTGGGCCAACATGATGCCTGTAAATACTTCTGAAGAGGAAATAAGGCAAGCTCCTGGTTCTCTAGGAAATCATTATTTTCCAGGATCTGGAATTTCTTTGAAAAGTACTCTGAGAATACTAGAGAAAAGTGTCCTGGTTTAGAGCAAATATTTAGGAGGAAACCTCTGGGGGGGTCTCCTCTAGGAAGAGCCGATTCCAATCACCCCTCCCCCTACAGGTCCGGGAAGAATTTCCTTAGAGAAATGTGGAAAAAACTATTTATTTAACACATAGAATATTCACAAGTATAGGAAAAATTTGGATAATATGAAAAGATGAAACCTCTCCTTCCTCTGAAGAGATGGTAGATTCAGAGTCCGTCTGAGTCCGGTTCAGTTCTCCAGTGGGGGGGCCGATTGCCGGGCCCGGCTGTAGACGTCAGTGAAGGGTGGGGGGTGGGGGAGGGCCCCCCAGGGATTTCCCTGGTGTCTTGGGCCCACGCGATGCCAGACAGTCCCAGGAAGAGGAAAAAGGAAAAAATACCCAGCAAAAGAAATAAAGTCTCTCCCTGCAACAAAGCCGAGAGAAATCCGAGGAAACCCTCCGCTGTGAGCTCTTCTAGCACCCACACCAGAGAGAATAAAAAAAAAAAACAAAAAGGAAAGAGATAACGCTGTCCGCTGGAATGTAGCCTCTCCGCTCTCTCTCGGCCTTGATTCGTAGGAGTAAAAGTATCCTGCAGACAAACGGCGAGTGTTTTTTTTTTTTCCTCCACCTTCAGTCTCTCTGTCTTTCTGGGACCAACTTAGAGCTGCAGAACTTAATGTCCAGCATAAGCAAGAGGATGATTGGGGATACAAACAGGTCATATGGCCAACCCAGGACAAAAAGTTATACAGAAAACCTGTTTATTTAAAAATTCAAGCATTACTTTGCTTACTTATCACTCAGTGAAAAAAGTAACAAGAAAAAAATCTGGATATGGCCAATAGGAATTACACAGCTAGGGAGCCACAAAGCAGTGAGTTGGAATGCTTCTGGGTTCTGCTTTTCTGATGATGGTTGAAAGAACTTCTGGGAAGATAAGTCTTAAAAACTTAAAGTAACAGATTCTGAATATAGCCTTACTACATGGATTCCCTGAATCTCTTCAGTGACAACATGCACCCTTGTATCTGTTTGTCAGTATCTTACTGAAACTAAGTTCTGGGAGTGAACCAGCAGTGGTTTATTTGCATTCATGCTTTCTCAAAGCACACGTGCATGACTTCCTACATTGTTGTTTCTTTGGAAACACATTTCCTCAAGTGTTTCCTATGAGCATGAAGAACATGGCACAGATTTTAGCCAAAGCAAGGCACTCCCTGTCTGTTCCACTGCCTTGCTTCTCCCAGTCGGACTTTTTACTCCGGTTCACCTGATACCACATTCCAGTGAAGCACTCACTTGGGGAATTATGTCAAAACAAGAATTAGACCATGAGAACTCTCTTCTGAGAAGAGAGAAGAAGCAGGACACAGGAGACACACAGGAGAAGAAGCAAGCAGGACAAGCAGGACTTCGAAATAAACAGCTCCTTCTGAAGAACCGACTTTTTGTTTTACTGCATGGAATTGTTATATCTGTACCTGTTCCAGGTGGAAAAACTAGCCATATGAGGAAAAACAAACCTACCCTTTCATGTTCTCTGTTGAGATGGGGGGACACACCAGAGAAACACATGCATTTTTTCTTACTTTGTAAGTCAGATTTATCCTGTAGCTCTGACTTCAGGACACCTGCAGATTAGGCCCAGCATTCTCCACCGAAAGACCAAGCTGCCTAGAAGCTGTTGCTGAGATTAAAAGGTACTTTTTTGGGTAAAGCCAAGCACTTGTAAACACTCAAATCAGAATCGTTCTGGGGAAGTTCAACAGCCTAATGAAGACAAGGAAAAAGAATAACCTGATAGCTCCCAGCCAGGTCCTATCTCCAAACTGCTCAAACCCTTAATTTTTGTCTATCAGGTGCAAGAACAGCTTTAAGCTTTCCAGAAATGGCAAATAATCCTCCTCCCTTCCCAATACTTTTTCAATTAATATTCCCTATGCATGTAGACTTCTATCATTTCTGGATCACAAGCATGGTCTTACATGCTCATTTTTTATTCTTTTATTTAATCCTTAACCTTTGAAGAACCAACCAACTTTTCCTCCTTGACACTTCCCCTCCTTCCTATTCATCCAGATCTTCCAAAGAGGTAAACCACATGTCTAACAACTTTATACCATTGCTTTAACTGGACCAGACCATCTTTTCTGTCTTACTAAATTCCTACCCTTTGCCTTCAAATCTCCCTTAAATATCTAACTCCTTGCTTTTGTTCAGATGATTACTCAACTTCAGCTTCCCTTAGCAGCAAGTCCATTTGTTATCAAAGGAAACAGGAAAACCACCAGATTTAATCTTCATCTACCTATGGCATTCATGCTCTTGTGACTACATTCCTTTACTGCCCTAAACTCTTGTTTTTACCACTATTTGTACTACATACATTTGTGGACTGTGCATCCTTTAGGATGGAGACCTTTTCTTTTGCACGTTCTTCCAAAAACACCAGCATTCTTTCCAGTTCTGTGAAATCAGAACACTGAGAGAACACTGAGACACCTCTTTTCAGGGTCTAGTACATGGCAGTGCCTTGGTTCTGGTACAGCCTGTTAGTCTGTTACTTCTATTGATTCCCAGGCAGACACACTACTCCAGAGCATAATTCCAGTAATCTGGAATAATTACTCCACTTCCAAACAAGAGTAATGATGACTAAGTAATAGCAAGTTCATTCTGGAAGAAAATGCCTACACAGGGAGCAATACCAGCCCAACCAGCATAAAATCATACATTTTTGGGTTTTGGTTTCTGTATTGTTGTGACAGGAAATTTCATCAGGTAGAGAAGACATAAGGGATTCAGTCAGAATTACAGTAACATATACCCTAACATTAGGCAAACTTCATCCTAAGACACAGATTATGAGCCGTTCACTGGTTATTAGTAATTATGACTGCCTTACACTTCCAGTCATTTGCTCTGAAAGCCAAGCACTGTAAACAGACAAAGCAATATGCTAATGTAACCACAAAACCTTCCTCAGGAAATGGGAACCACATCTCCAACCACAGCATCGCCTGGTTTGACATACTCAGCAGGCGAGTGGGATGTGCAAGAGGCCACTTCAACCACAGTCAGCAATGGCTCTCATGCTCATATACATAAAGTACAGGTTCCTTTTCACTCTCAAAGGGCCCATGACTTGCTACTGTTGCAAAACCCAGACAAACACCCACTTCCACAAATCACAGAAATTCCTTTCATAATATGCAAAGTAATTCTTATCCTAGGAAATTTTGATTTCTCAGGATAAAGGTCCTATTTAGCATCCATTTAACATCCACAGCATCAGTAAGGTCATGCCAGTCCTAATGTAAACATCTTTGTCAAGTACGGGGTGTTTCACAGTTAAAATTTATCCCAAGCAACCTACTTTTTCTATATTACACACCATTTCTACCTGCCTTCAAAAAAGGGGAAAAACTAATTTGTTTCCATGCACAAGACTTTATGAGTAAAAGACTTAATCCACCATTCTGACAGACAAAACAGTGTTACATGAAATTTATGATTTCTTAGGAGCCTCATCCTGTAGTCCAACACAACAATTTTTGAACTGGCTATGTCAGGTTCTCTCTGGGTATGAGAAAACAAGAAGGGAAAGAGGCGGGGAATCTTCTTTAGTCTGAACCACCACTAGCACAGCTTGAAGAGAACCACACACAGTTGGTTCAAAGTTCAAGACAATTAGCCTTTGGCTGGCAAAAAGAATAGGGATGTTTCAATACGTGAGCAAGGAATTTCCTTATGCACAACGTGGAGCTGAACAGGCCATCTCCAGCTACAGCTGGCCATAAGAAAACCACCTGTACATTCAGGCCAAGGTTTGGGTATAGCCACTTCTCAAATCCCTTCTAAAACAGAGATGAATTCCTGAAAAGCAGGGAAATCTACGTAACATTCTTTTTGCAGTCTACTTAAAAATAAATTACAAACATGGCTTAATTTTGTACATCTATATGTAAAATAGGCTGGGGCAGTAACCTGTGAATAATTCAGATGCACAACAACAATGAAGAGAATTTTGAATACCCAAATGTCCTGGTTTAGGGCAAATATTTAGGAGGAAACCTCTGGGGGGTCTCCTCTAGGAAGAGCCGATTCCAATCGCCCCTCCCCCTACAGGTCCGGGAAGAATTTCCTTAGAGAAAAGTGGAAAAAACTATTTATTTAACAAATAGAATATTTACAAGTATAGGGAAAATTTGGATAATATGAAAAGATGAAACCTCTCCTTCCTCTGAAGAGATGGTAGATTCAGAGTCCGTCTGAGTCCGGTTCAGTTCTCCAGTGGGGGGGCCGATTGCCGGGCCCGGCTGTAGAAGTCAGCGAGGGTGGGGGGGGGGCCCCCCGGGGGTTCCCTAGTGTCCTGGGCCCACGCGATGCCAGCCAGTCCCAGGAAGAGGAAAAAAAGAAAAAATACCCAGCAAAAGAAACAAAGTCTCTCCCTGCAAAAAGCCGGGAAAAATTCGAGGAAAAACCCTCCGCTGTGAGCTCTTCCAGCACCCCCACACCAGAGAGAGTAAAAAAAAAAAAGAAGAGATAACGCTGTCTGCTGGAATGCAGCCTCTCCGCTCTCTCGGCCTTGGGTCGTAGTATCCTGCAGACAAACGGCGAGTGTTTTTTGTTTTTTTGTTTTTTTTTTTCCTCCACCTTCACTCTCACTGTCTTCCTTGGACCAACTTAAAGCTGCAGAACTTAATGTCCAGCATAAGCAAGAGGACGATTGGGGATACAAACAGGTCATATGGCCAACCCAGGACACCAAACTAATGCAGACTCGAAGTACATTCAAAATGGCATAAGTTTCCCACCTCTTTCCTTTAAGGTACTTTCTCTGAAGTGGATGGCAATTGTGGCCCAAGCTCAGCATGAGCAGCTGCAGACTCCCAGAGAGCTCTCATGGCCAGGCAGGGCCCATCAGGGCAACAAGCAGGCCCGAGAACATTAGGGCCAAGTCTGGGTTTTTCTGCACATATATTCCTGGTACTCTGGTGCATATTTGTATTTTAACACACAGGCATATGGCTAGGAAAACAACAGTTAGTTAATTCATTCCAAAGGGACTTGGAATGTGACAAATCCTTACCCTCACTATGGAGATCAAATAACTGAGATCAATGCAAAATGAGATCCTGGGTGCTGATACAGAAGACCAGCCCTCCAGTGTTAGCATTTGCTGCAGGAAGGCTGGCCTGCGTGCACAGTCCAAATCTCCTGATGAAGAGCATATTGCTAGACTGAAAAAAGACAACTCACCAAGAACTCTGCAGATTCCATCTATTCAGGTTTCTCATCTTAGAGCCAACAAAAATCTCTGCTAATTCAAAATCTCCTTTGCTAAAAATAAATTTCATAATACAGATAGCATTCAAAAACCCAAACAAAACAGATTCAAGAAATTTTGTCACAATCCAAGAACTTACAATTTTAAAGCTGCCTACTATTCTGGCAGAAGAAAAAAAGCAATCACAAAAGGTACCCTTGTATAATATATGAATTTTAGCTGACACTTGGAAAAGAACATGCATCCTCATCAGGAGGAGATCCTATTCCTATCGTGCAACAAGAATTCCTGTTTGCAAGCATCATTCTGCCACAGATGTCTATAGTCAAGTATAGACCCTCTGCATCCTGATGCTGAAGAACAGGAGCAGAAATCAACACAGTGTTCTGTCAGGCATTTTGCTCCACCACTGCTCTATCAAATCTGAAAAACAACAAATCACAGCTGCAGTAAAGCCCACAAACCCAGAATTTCAGGCCAAATGCTAGCATGCTATTTTTACTTTTCTACAATTAATAGCTCAATGCCTTACATAATCTATTGCAGTCAGAAACAAAAAGGTTCCCTTGTATTGTCACCCTGCCTCAGCAGCCAGCACACAACTTACCCAGTATCCATAACCTCTCAAGGCTTTTAGGACTGTCTATTCTGCTGAGCACAGAGGAAAGGACCCTCATTTCACACCACAACAGAGTATTTTCAATGTTCTGCCTCTGTATTATCTTGATTGTAGATTACCAAACCAGCTAACACAGCCAGGACTGGGAAGATCTTTTAAAAATTACACTGATTAGGATTCTAGAGTTGCTGATTTCCTGTTATAGGAAGTAACAGTTCTAGCAAAAGAATCCCCCAGGCAAAATGTTTAGTGATCCACCATGTAAGCTCTAACAGCCTTTGTTCTTCTCTTTGCTAGATTCATTACTACTTCCTTTTCTCTACTCCTCTCCCTTTCTCTGAATCCTTCAGATTTCACTATAAGACAAAAACGTCAGCTCAAATCTAAGTACACATTTTGTATTTTCTATTTGAGAAAGAAAAACTAAAAATTCTATCCATTATCCATTGCTTTGAGTTAAAAGCAGTTACCCTTCTGCAGCTGTTGCACTGCTCATCTGGTTTCCTATGCACAATATTATAATTCACGCCACTGATAATGCACTGGAGCTCCATCCAGCCCCCCAAAATACATCTTTCCACTTGGCTGCTACAAAATCCTCCCCAGGTTACAACAGTTTAAGAAAAGCCACCCATACTATTTCTTCTGCACGACTTTTTTCTCTGTAGGCGATATTAACTACATGTTTAACACCAAAAACCTTAATTAAAAACCAAGTATTGGGTTACTGAGAAGTGGTCAGACAATAACGTGTAAATAATCAGACAGCAAATTCTGCATGTGTGAGTCTGTAATACAGCACAGAACAGCTCCCTGCCACAACTGGTCCACAATTCATGACTGTCATTCAGAGGCCTATTCCGTATCACTACACTGTGAAAAACAAGGTACATCTGGATATATTTCAATGAAAATACTGTATTTAGCCAAGATATCAGTAAGTCTTTACAAATAATAGCTTTAATCCTATTAAAACTGGAGGACCTTAACAGCATTTCTTCAGTAACACTTCAACAATCGTCTCCTTCCAAATGTGCCAAGTGTGCAATCCGGATGTACCTCCACGCTACTGTTATATTCAGCCCAAACCACCACGTCTCACCTTGTAAACCTTGACCTTTGAGAGATTTTTTTAGCCAGTCCTCAGTTACTGCCACAGCCGCATTACCTCTGCAAACACCAAAGGGTTAAAGGTAGCCCCAATCAATAGGCCTACAAGGAAAAAAAATGGAAAACGAGTATGCCTTACAGCATCTTTTCAATGCTTTTATGCACAATTCTACAACGATATTGTTTCCTTCTGGCCTTAGAGAAAGGTACAGCAACGCCCCCCTTAATGTCTCCTAAAGAAGCAAACCACAAGACAACACCCTGTAAATAAAACAGCATGCAAAGCATCCTCAATCACAAGCATAACTACAATTACAAATAATTCAATAAATTTTATTTAGTTTAGTTTTAAAATAGACTGCATAACCAGTGCCCCACCCTTGCAAAGCAAAAATATTTTAATAAGGGTCATAAATCTCAGCTCTTGCCCATTCCTTAAGCATAAAAAGGCACGAAAACCCAAAGTAATCTCAGTTACTGCAAATATGTACATTTACATACAGAAGCTTTTATGACTACATTAACCACATACCAGTGCTGTGTGTCTAAAGTGTGCATTCACATACTGGTTTGGGATGGTATCTTTCTGCAAGCTCCTCTGCTTTTGGCTGCCATGAAGGGAGGAAGCTATCCCAGTGTAGCAGCTCAGTGACTGCATTGTGTTCAGGAGCTGATCTGCCTCAAACCAGTTCCAGCCGGTTCTGGTCACCCTACATAAAAAGCTATGGCAACCCTCCCTGAGTTGCCAACAAGTCCCTGAAAATTGCAGGGGCTGTTTTTGTGTGGCGTGGGGCCGGCACAACCCTGTGCCCCGGCTCCCCTCGTGCCCGGCCCATGCAGCCCCTGGTCCCCAGAGCCCCCCGCACGTTCCCTTGCTCGCCTCCCCCACTTACCTCCCACAACCTGGCTGAGAGCTGTGTGTGCGTGCCTGTCTGTAGCTAACAAAGAGACCGCAATAAAAATCCTCATAGGATCTCTCTTGCAGCACCAGGCAGGCTCGGCCACAGCCCTAGGAGACAGGCTGCTAACCCGGGCTGCTCCCCCAGATACCGGGTGGCTGCTCACACACGTCACATCTGCCCCCTCATGCCTACGGCCAAGGGGTGCCCGATCGAGGGCTTCTCCCAGCCGCCCTCCCCACTCTTCGTTTCATCTGGGGCTACCTGAGTGGCATTTTCTGTGCCCTGAGCAGCATTACCACAGAGTACCCACAAACCTGCCTCCCTCCCCTCAAGAAATCATTTCCGCAGCAGCAAGTTGCCTACAAAACAGTTCCTTTGCCCCCTCCTCGAGCACCGACTTGGCTGCTACACTGATTTTTTTTTTTTTCCTTTGCTATTCGACTATGCTGGAGGCCTTGAGAAGCAGCGAGCTGCAGCCCCACGGCTGGGCAGCCCCCGGCTGGCACCGGCCGGCTGGGGAGGCCCGGTCAGCCTCTGCGCAGCTCCCACCCCACAGAGACTGCGGACTGACCGCCTGCCCGGCCCTGCGCCTCTCAAGCGATGCCTGCCTAGGGTCTCGGCCCCCTGCGGTGCCCACGCTGCTCCGGGAGCCCGCACCCACCTGTACCCGTGACCGCTCTGCTCCTGCCCGCTCCCCTTCACCTCGGCCACGCAGGGCCTTCCTCCTGCATGGCTGACAGGCACCCAGACCAAGACAGCAGCCACCCCGCTCTTCTTGGCTACTCACCCTTGCTCTGGGAACACCAGTAACCACCTCCGCCTACGCGCTGAAACCCTCTCCTCTCGGGGGCTGCGGGAGATGCTGCTCTGCAGGGCTCCCTCCAGGATGGTGGGCGACCCCGGCAAGCCCTTCTGCCCCTGGCTGCACCTGCAACTGAACAGAGGTCTCGGGCACAACCCTGCACCACTCCCTGCGGAGACACCTTCTTCGCATCCCTCATCCCCACCCCGTTCTGGGGAGAGCCACCATGTTCTTCCGCTGCCTCGGCCCGTCTTCCCCACACAGGCTGTTGCGGCCGCAACCGCGGCCGGCCCTCCCTCGGCCCCTCGGTCCGGGGG